>CP139505.1:389780140-390172707 GCA_021014915.2 Artemisia tridentata subsp. tridentata
TTTTTTTTTTTTTTTTTTTTTTAAACAAATCTTGCCACGTCAGCTATAGTTAAACCAAACCACAAATTCAATATTCAACCAGCAATTAATCCCTTTAATTACCCGGTCATTTGTAAACACACACAAAAATCAATAAACCCTAATCAACACACACATTCTTATGGCAAACACAAGCACGCAAACAATGAAACCAAATAACAAAAAGGTAATTAGTAATTTGTGTTTTGTAAATGTAATTAGTAAGGGTACAATAACTAGTAATTATGTAAGTATTTTGGTTTGTTAAATGGGTAGTACTCGTAGTTTGTACTGTTGATGTGATGGTTGCACAGTATGATACATAATTAACAGGTTCAAAGGCAAAATTTTCAAATAATTCAATTGTTAATTTCAAATTACAACTTGGAGGCAAATTTTTGGATCGAAATTTTTTGAATCACAAACGATTCATATTCTTGGTGTATAGCCTCTTTTCTCTCCTTAAAAAAAAGACTGCAAATAAAAAACAAAAATCAAATCTTCTCTCACCATTACTCTCCAAGCTAAGCCATAATCATTTTCTTTTACCCTTTGTTGCTCAAGAGTCATGGAAACTGAACCCATTGTTGATAACCATACTTTGCTTCCTCTTGATCATATTGTACATTATGATAACGCCTTAGAATATGAATCCGAAAAGTCTTCTGATGAAGAAGATATAGATGAGCCTGTAACCAACCAAACACCTGAGATAGTAGCTAAGAGGGGCTCAACCAGGCTAGTAAAGTTTCGCGCGAAGCATGACAAACCTGGTGCAACAAAGCTCAAGGTAACCTTCGATGCACTCGGTAGGGTAACAGGGGAAAACAGAGCAGTGTTTGTGAGTTTTTTAGGAGATGTGGCTCGTGAGCAGATAGGTGTGAAGATTCTACACTGGAAGAAGGTGAATAAAGAAGCAAGAGATAAACTATGGGATGAAATCTTGGTACATATATACTATTTTGTAACCCAATACTACATAAGTTTATGTATGCAGTTACATTATGTGCAACTAATTAACAACATTGTGTTAATCTTTTCAGAAATTTTTTGTTGTTGACGTCCAATACAGAAAATTGATAATGATTAGTCTTGGTAAAATGCTAAGGAATTACAGAAGGAAGCTCAAAGTCAACTACATTTTGCCCAACCTAAATACACCTTCCAAACTGAATGAAGTCCCGGACTTGTATAATACAATAATGAAATCAGAAGACTGGGTCGAGTATGTTAAATACACGACCACCGAAGCATACAAGGTTTTAATTAGTCATCTTTAATTAAGTGTATATGTCATTTTATTATTTTCAGTTTGCAGCATTACCGCATCTAAACGCCTTATGATTTTGTGTTTTTAGGAGAAATCTGAGAAAGGTAAAATGGCGCGTTCCCAAAATATTTATCAGCATAAAATGGGACGAGGTGGATATGCTTATGTCAAAGAGAAAATGGTAAGATTACACAATGTTTGTTTTACCAATTAAGAGACGATCAGTATGAGAAATGAATCTGTTTACATTGCCCAATTTGCACATTTGCATTAATACCCTCATATTTTCGATTATCTTGGTTTAACTGTACATGTGTAAGCATCCTCATATTTTCGTTTATCTTGGTTTAACTTTACATGGGTATGCATTTGATGTTTATTAGATCGAAAATAAAGAGATTGAAGCGGATGAAGAACCCCCCCGTGATGTAATGTGGGTGAAAGGAAGGGTAAACAAAGACGGCGAATACCCAAATGATGATATTAAATCAAAGGGAGATGAACTTGTAAGTTTGACTGCTAATTCTATTATTATGCTTATATAGCAGCAACATTTAACTGTGTACTAGCAGTAGTAGCTTGTATACCATCAGTTACTCTAACAGCATCAAGAAGACTTTTAATCCCAACATTTCCTATATTTTTTGTGCAGAAAGAAGCTGATGACAAGATCAAGGAAGGAACATCGGGTTTTGATGATGGCACTGATGCCATGACATTTGTATTTGGTAAGGAAAAGGGCGGTTATGCCAGAGGAGTGGGAGGTGCAGTAACATACAAAGAGTATTTTGGCCTTCCTCGAAGAAAACAAGAAGCCAATGAAAAAATTGCCTTACTTCAAACTCAACTGGATAATGAGAGACGCGAGCGTGAAGAAAAAGATAAATTGATCAAAAAATTGTCCGCCGAGATGACCGAAAAAGATGTGCAGGTCAATAAATTATCCGGTGAGGTGGAAAACACAAATATAATGCTTTCTCAAATTCTGCAACAGTTGAATGATAAAGGGATGAATATAACTCTGCCAACTCAACCATCGCCAATAGCCTCAGTTGTAAGCCATTTTTTATGTTGTTAACAATTTCATTTTCTAATGCTAACACCACTGATGCTAATGATACTAGGCATTGAACATAAACTGATGAGTGACTGTATTTCTTAATTTATATTGCAGGTGACTCCAATGGCCATTGACAATATTGCAGGTGACTCCAATGGCACTCAGACAATTGGTGTTGTAAGTCCTAAAGATGCGGGAATTGAGGAGAAATCCAATGGCCTTGAAACTTCTAAAAAGGTAACGGAAACAATGGTAAGTATAGTAATAAAAGATCGCCCTTTGATTTTTGAATTTTACATACATGATCGACTAATGTACCGTGTTTTATATATACGTATAGGAACCTGCTGCTAAAACTGTCAGGCCTAAGCATAACCTTAAGTCACGACGAAACGGGTCTCCAGATTCCCAATCGCTACAAAATGTGTCGTCTCCAACACAACCACTGCCAACAGTATGTATTTCAACATGTTTCTTGTTACTCTTTTGTTTAAATAATGTAACGTGTTTTATATATACATATAGGAACTTGCTAAAACTGTCGGACCCAATAAGCCAAAGCAAAAGAAGCGACGAAACGGGTCTCCAGATTCCCAATCGCAACAAGATGTGTCTCTAACACAAGCACTGCCAACAGTATGTATTTCAACATGTTTCTTGTTATTCTTTTGTTTAAATAATTTCTGATATATACATGCAATTTTTTTTTTTGTAGACACTTAAGTGCAAACTCTGGCACACAAAGAAATCAAATATCGTTGCTTTTGGTACCGTATACCAGTCTCATGGAAAGCAAATGCTGCACAACCTACCACTCCCAAATGATTGCTACAGAGTGTCAATTGATTCATCGTTAGTTGATGCAGCATGCATACCGGACGTAGCAAAAAATGGGTTCAAAACAGTTAAGGAAGTCGAAGGTAGTTTCGTTGCATGGCCAAAGGATCAAGTTATTTTTGAAGAGGTGGTACGTACATGTGTTTTTTCAACCTACATATATAATTATTCATATGTAATTCAATGTTTGATAGAAGCGTCTTTTGTTTACTACAGGTTACACCAACAAACCATGTGACTAAATTTGTACCACAGGCACCAACGAAGAAACAATATATATCTGCTAACGACTTAAGGCAAACTGCTAAGGGGGTGAAGGTTCAAAAGTCTTTAGATATTTGATTAATTAAGTACGACATTACAATTGTATATTTTGTCCAGTTATATACATTAGAGTTTAATTCAATTTGAAATTTCTTGTGTTTTTTAATATTGTTTTATATATAATATATATACACATTCCAGCAGCACTAGCATAGTACTAGCAGCAGTAACTCTGCTTCAGCAGGACTACCTTGGACTACCTTAGTACTGCTAGCAGTAGCAACTCTGCTCCAACATTATTGGTCACTCTTTGTTTAATTCGATGTGTGACTAAATAGTACCAAAGGCCACACAAAATAAAAATTCATGTGACCATTGGAAGAACAATGGTCACGCAAAATACACATTTCTTCACTTTAAACAGCATATGGTCACACTTATTAACAACTTTGGCCACTTTATGCTTAATTGTATGTGACTAAATACCCAAAACAAGCATGCTTTGTGTGACTAAATATTATAAAAGGCCACACAAACATAAAATTCAAGTGGCCATTGGATGATCAATAGTCATACAAAATACAAATTTCTTCACTTTAAACAGCATATGGTCACACTTATCAACACTTTTGGCCACTTAATGCTTAATTGTATGTGACTAAATAACCAAAACAAACATGCTTTGTGTGACTAAATATTACAAAAGGCCACACAAACATAAAATTCATGTGGCCATTGGATGATCAATAGTCACACAAAATACACATTTCTTCACTTAAAACAACATATG
The DNA here is from genome assembly GCA_021014915.2 of Artemisia tridentata subsp. tridentata. Classification (NCBI taxonomy): domain Eukaryota; kingdom Viridiplantae; phylum Streptophyta; class Magnoliopsida; order Asterales; family Asteraceae; genus Artemisia; species Artemisia tridentata. Next base: position 389,784,380 of record CP139505.1, read on the forward strand.
GTCACACTTATTAACACTTTTGGCCACTTTATGCTTAATTGTATGTGACTAAATACCCAAAACAAACATGCTTTGTGTGACTAAATATTACAAAAGGCCACACAAACTAAGAATTCATGTGACCATTGGATGATCAATAGTCACACAAAATACACATTTCTTCACTTAAAACAGCATATGGTCACACTTATTAACACTTTTGGCCACTTTATGCTTAATTGTATGTGACTAAATACCCAAAACAAACATGCTTTGTGTGACTAAATATTACAAAAGGCCACACAAACTAAGAATTCATGTGACCATTGGATGATCAATAGTCACACAAAATACACATTTCTTCACTTAAAATAGCATATGGTCACACTTATTAACACTTTTGGCCACTTTATGCTTAATTGTATGTGACTAAATACCCAAAGCAAACATGCTTTGTGTGACTAAATATTACAAAAGGCCACACAAACTAAGAATTCATGTGACCATTGGATGATCAATAGTACACATTTCTTCACTTTAAATAGCATATGGTCACACTTATTAACACTTTTGGCCACTGTTTTTTAAATTGTATGTGACTAACTTGAAAAAAACAACACACGATGTGTGACTAAATCATCACAAACGTCACATTTATTATATTTTCGTGTGGCCATAGGATGGGAAATAGTCACACATACTGATGAATCCAACAAAACTTGTGCCTAATTAGTCACACATATTCGGGTTTTGGTCACTCTTTTTCGATGAAAACGGCCACAAACTAAACAATGTGACTATATGATACCTACGGTGGCGCGACTTTTTGTCACACACACCCAAAAAAAACGTGTGTGACTATATGCATATAGTCACGCATTTCCAGTGTGACGATAGGCAGAATCTGTACCAGTGTATATGTTGTAAAAAAATTTAAATTTGGCACTAAAATTACCCTAACAGGTATTTATCTCAGTTTTATTACACATCTACTATTAAACAAACAAAAATCAAGCGTAATAGCATTCTCTAAAATCGTACTTTTACCCTCCCCTTACACTTAAGATGAACATTGTCCCCAATGTTCAAATAACAAGATGTAAAAGCATAAAGTAAAAGAATGAAATCAAATACTCCCCTGATTCGCTCGGTGGATAATGAAATAATACGGTTAAATCTTCTTCCAAGGTAATGTTGAAGCTCCATGACTAATGCATCGCCAAAAGCTTGATCCAAAAACATTTCCTTGTCCAAAATAACCTGTTAAACCTGAGAAAACAAACACGAAAACCTGCATAACATCGACGGGATAAATCTATATATAAGGATATAATGCTTGTGGAATGATAACTTTGCAGATTCCTGGAGATTATAAGTTGGAGATTTTAATAAAAACTTTTTATGAAAACAAAACTTTCAAAAATTTCTGAAAATTAAATCTGACGCCGTCAGGTTATAAACCCTGACGCCGTCAGAAATGACCTGACAAAAATTCTCATGTTAAGTTTCCGGAAAATTTCTGGAAAAACCTTTACCTTACTTCCTGGAAATCCTGCAAAACATCATTATGACTCGATACAAGCATTTGACTCAAACAAATACTAATATGCATGCTTATATCTCATTGTTATCGTTCATGTTCAATCTTGTTCTTAAAAACAAATTTGGATTTCCCTTACACTTATCTTTTGCAAAATACCTTTATATGTAGTTAAGACGAAGTTAAAAACAAAATAAAGCATTTTCACAAATTACTTTTGAGACATGAACAGTAAACAAAAAGAATAAGAAATGCATACGGAAACAAATAAAATTAAATAAACAAACAATCAAACAAATAAAGCAAATAAATAAAATAAAGCTTGGGTTGCCTCCCAAGAAGCGCTTTTCTTTATTAACGAGTCTTGTAGCTAGACTCAAAGTCACGTTTTCTACGTTTTTCCGTTTTGCTTCTCAATTGCCCCTCTAATCATCCTAACAACCTCCATATCAATTTTGTATTTAGGTCCAAGGTTTAAGCAATCTTTATAATAAAGGCTTCTCTTATCCCAAACATAGTCCATGCCTTTTTCTTTATCCTCTTCATTGATGTCCTCAATCGCACCAATGTTGTCCATGTCAAATCGAGGCACAAAACGAAATTCATTTACCCGATAAGGCATCCTATATGTGATCCTATCTATGTGATTAGAAAACTGAACCGTGCCTTTCAAACGATCATACCTTAAATTGGATGCTTCAATAAATGGCTTACCTAACACCACGCGAGATAGGCGGCAGTCAACAACACTTGCCAAATCTTCTAAGATCATGAAGTTGGTGACAAAGGTAAAATTCCCAACAAGGATATGTATATCCTTAATCCTTCCAACGAAGTTGCAAACTCCGCCTGGACACTTGGGGTCCATCCTAGGCTCAAGTAGTGTGTTTATGATTTGGCTATAAAGGCCTGAGGACATAACGTTGATTGGGGATTCACAGTCAATGTAAGCATGCTCAACGTATTGGTACCCAATCATACATGGTATCTTCACATTCCCGGGATCACCTCTCTTAATCTTTGGGTCAATTCTAACAAAAGGTGGTCGAGGGTTATCAACTAGGTTGTTATAGTAAGCAATCTCCTCCTTAGTGGGGTATTCATTGAAACAATCATCCAACCTAGGATCTACCTTCACCTCCTCAATTTTCTCAATCAACTTATCAACCGTAAGATTATTACGTTCTAAGTAATTATCTGAGTATATGGCGGTCCCTAAGTTGTTCAAGGCATAATCAAGCTCTATATCAATCATTCTACTGAGCTCCCTGAGCTCACTAATCTCATTCTCAAGTTGGCTACGCAACAAAGCCACTTCGCCAGGTGTAAGGGGTGGATTCGCGTTTTCCATAATGGCAAACTGAATAGTCAATGAAAATCTGTTACGAACAAAAGCACAAAGAAAATAGATAGACTAAAGAAAACCTAGAAAAATAAAATAAAAATCTCACTAGAAAGGAATCTAGTGAGTAGACCTAATAGAAATAACAATTCAACCTAAACAATAACTATTCCCCGGCAGCGGCGCCAAAAACAAGATGCGTGGTTTTGCAACCTTACAACAGGTTTTACCTCTCGAGGGATCTCAAGAGGCTTAAAACCCCACCAGGCAGTGTACCTGACCGATGTAGTATAGTGTAGTGGTAAGTACGGGGGATTGATCGTTCTCCACAGGGAATAGTGTTCGTTAGGTATGAAAGACTACTCTAATAGGTCTAAGGGTTGAGGAAGATTCTTTTTTATGTTTTTATATTTTTTTATGAAAGCAAGTAAAATCTCGGGTTTGAAGGAGTGGGCGGAATTAGTTGCTAGTCAACTAACCCAAATAACTACAAATGCAAATAAAATAAATAACTGAAAATAAAAAGTTGGTGAAAACTTATGTGTAGAGAAATGTGTTTACTTAGATTTCCTTACTCCCTAACTATCTTTTACCGGTTGATTAGTGTGTATTAGTTGCGTGGATGACGGGTGTATTCCTTAATACCAATCGTGGGGTGGCGTACGTACTTCCCCAACTCTACAAGCTCCTACTTCACTCCTATGTCGAGCCGGCTAGGAAGCTCCTAACATGGGATCACTAGAATTCGCTTGTGCATTAAATACAACCATAAAAACCTTTAGTACGCATTTGGTTCATGTTTCTTAAGACGTTCAAGCAAGTTACCGAATAGGAAGTTAGCCAGTTTTCTTAAGCCTAACATAGATAAACAATCATCCAATACAACTAACAACACACTAATAACCAATAATCAATAGCTAGGTTTCATTAGATCTAAGCAAACACAAGATAAATCTAGCCTAACATGTTAAACAAAAGACAAGAATAAGATAGAATCAAACAACACATAGACATATTGAATGATTAATTGATAACTTATCTTCAATGTAACATGGAAGATCTCAAGGCAAAAAGCCTTGAAAAAGATGCTAAAATCGTCTTAGGGTTTTCTCCCAAAAATTCCACACTAAGTTCCACCCTAATGACAAAAAATTAGAAAACTATATATAGATTTTTGGATCTGACGGCGTCACGTTACGGAGTGTGACGCCGTCACCTCGCCGCTTCTAGGGTTCCCGGATGGCCTTCTTGACGTCGTCCCTCTTTAGCTCTCCAAAATCCGTTCTGGCTTATCAAGGCTTGACGCCGTCAGACCTTGAACGTGACGCCGTCCCTCTTTGAATTAAGCCGTGACGCCCTTGATCAGGTTAAAGCGTGACGCCGTCAGAATTCACATGCAATTTTCACTGGCTTATCATGAGTAAATTTCACATCCACCTTTTCTTGCCAAGGCATGCGCCGTCTGGAGTAAAATCTGACGCCGTCAAAGGTAACTTTTAGCCGATTTTTGAGACTTTGTCGTTTTCTTCACTTTTATACTCCAAAAACGTCCAAAATGCTTCCTTTTCCAGATTTCTCCTCAAAAGTACCTAAAATGACAAAAGGAACGATTTAGGGCAATATTTGATCAAATAAATACGATTTAGGGCTTAAATGACCCCTTAAAAGCGGTACACTTTTCGCTTCATCAATACATTAATGTTTACTTTAGTAATTCTCAGGTAAAAACAAGCATTATGTGAAACTTGGCGATTTTGGACTAATTATGGAGCAAAACAAGCGAGATGTTAAAAGTCTACTGAAATCCAGAAGATGCGCCATATCTCACTCAACATATACGACGCAATATCATACTTAGAGGAATCCGAAGACCATTGCCTGACTTTGAAGAATGCGCCGCATGCAATTCTGTCATGCGCCGCATAAGAAACTTTGGTCAAAGAAGAAGATCAAGCTCGTTCTACTCCAGATACGCCGCAATATACTTCTAACATACGGCGTATCACTATCAAGATTTCACCAGTTACAATCCAAGACAGCTAAAGTACATGCGCCGCATACAAAGATCAAGTTACGCCGCATCTGAAGACGGTGTACGAATATTCCAGAATATATTAATCTTGGACCCCACGCGAAGTTAAGTCAATGCGCCGCATCTATCAACTCAATGCGCCGCATCGATCCCTCAGACAGAAACTATAAATACCCCAAGGACAGACGAAAAGAAAGAGAGGAGATATAACCCTAGAGCCGAATTCAGACGATCAAGCAGCACAAAACACACCTCAAATAAAGATACAAGAGCTGTAAAAAGGACCTGCATGTATTCAATTCATTAAGTAGTTTTGTTTTATTGTATTAGTACGCTTTAATTCATCAGGATTGATGGGCTTGTGTCATGTGACTACGGAAGATCATGCACTCCCCTTAATATTGCTTTCCCATTAATTAAAGTTTATATGTTGATGTCTTTGGTGACTTTTATTAGTGCATTGATAACCTCTGTGTCTAGCTGAGTCTTGCTTGGGTCGCCATGCCCCTTCCTCGCCTATTTATTAGAGACGCTTGAATAAATAGGATATACATAAGTAATCATTAAGGGTTTACTCGCCGATAAGATTAGAGCCAACGAGAAAGGTTTAATTATATACACTTCATATAAAACTAGCAATAAAACAAGTGACAAGCTATTTAATTATCAGGACAGGTCTTCTTATTGTCTCGAATATCTATCTGTGTACGTGTGTGCTAATCGCTGATTCGTGCTCATTAGTTTAGTTTTTTATTTAATTATAACCAAACTGTGCCAGTCTCTCAGGCTGAACCCCCTTGCGTTAGATTAGGTTGTATAGCTAACTTAGGAAATTAAAATACTGATTAGAATAACTAGATAATACGTTCCACTCTTAGTGATCGACACTCTGCTTACCATTATATTCATACTGACCGGGTACACTGCTCGTTAAGTGTGTGTGTTATTGATAAGTCGGCTAAATATAAATTTAAAACTTGAGTAGGCATTAATACTGCTAAACCGCAACGACACATCACGCGCATCAAGTTTTTGGCGCCATTGCCGGGGAGTGAATTGTTATTATCTGTTAATTTGATTTAGTATTTTAATTAGGTTTTTCTTTTTAGTTTTTTTTTTTAAGATTCTAACCACTAACCCTGTTGTATATTAGATAGATTGCATTCATTGTATAATTTGCGTATTTACTGTTTTTGTGTGTTTTTGTTTTCTGTAATTTTTGTTTCTTTTTGTTTGTTTTTATTTTTGTTTTTCTTTTTTCTGTATTTTTCTGCATTCTGCTATCGTTGTATTGTGCTGATACAAACGATACGGCGCATCTGTTTTCACATATACGGCGTATTGCGTTTAATTTTTATAAAATACAACGCGTTTAATAAATTCGAGTACGACGCATCTTTCCCCAAGATACGGCGTATTCTGTTTTTAATAAGAAATTTTTCTAAATCCTAACGCCATACGACGCATCTGTTTTAACAGATACGACGTATTTTCTATTTAAATTAAAAACAGTTTTTCAAATTATTAAACAGAAGCGACGCATCGATCTTTATCGATACGACGCATCTACTAAATCAAAAATCTTGTATTTTGAAACGTAACGAAAATACGGCGCATTAGCTTTTGTTAATACGACGCATTTAATTTTAATAAATATAATCGATTTTTGATAATTTAAACTTGATACGGCGCATTCTAATTCATAAGTGGTGTATCTGTTTTCTGAATAAAAGTCTGATTAAATTTTAACGTAATAAGATACGGCGTATCCAACTTTCTGGATATGGCGCATCGTCCGCAGATATCAGCCATTTTTATTCTTTATATTCGTTTCTAAATTCATTAATTTCTCTTCTAGCAAACAGATCCTACTGACGATTTTACCTATGATGACAGGTTTTGCTATGGAAGATATGTCAATGAACGGATATCTTGCTAAGGAACTTATGAAAGATCAGCACAATGAAAAGTCCCGCACCAAAAAGCCGTTAATTCTGGAAAGTGATGACGAGTGTGATAACTATGAAGTTAGCTTGAGCAAGTTCCCAGCATTAAGCATTACTAAAAGCTCAGAAATGGAAAAGGAACTCTTGCTTTCGGATTCATTCGAAAATTTCGATGCTATTACTTGCAACTTACCTACGATCGATGCTTTACTCAAATCCGTATCTCAAACCAACATGCCCTTCTACTCAGTGGAAGTTTATGAAGATGTCAACTTCAATGTACTCACGATTGATGCCGATTTATTTTCTTGGGAAACTCCTCTTGAAGCTACTTATATGGAATTCAAACGCTTATGCAATATTGAAGATGGGATATTCTCTTATGATTTACTAATGAGCTACACTGAAGATGAATTGTTACTCTTATGGCCTATCATTGAATCTAAAGGATTAACTTGGACGAGTATCGAAGAAAAATATGGGAAATTCCAAATTGAATACATGAACTCAGCAAATGCAGTCAACAAATTGAGCAACAAAAGCTATGGTAGAGGAAATATCCAACCTATACAAACTTCTTATATGCCTTATTCCGAACAGTATTGGGGATTAGATAAAAGCAATCTGGATGATGAAAGAATTTATGCTGAATCGGAGATACTGTTTCATAAAAAGTTGATAAGGTTGATGGATATCTCTTTAGAAGAATGGCTTGAACTTAAATACGGTGATCCCAAATTTGCTCCTACGAATGAAGTCAAACGGATTGTGACCTCATGGTTGACACGAAGTTTTAAAGATCAATTTAATGAGTTCATGGAGATAAGGAGGAAAATGATTGGTAATACTAGCTTTGACGTTAACTACGATCCTAACAATGTTGATTTTTCAGATTGGTTAGCTAGTAAGTTCAATAACCATAAGATCATGGACCGAGCTACTAAAGATGTGTTATGGGTATATTGGATGAGAGGGGAAGATGAGGAAGTAAAGAGCAGCAATGGATCATCACATGACGATTCAACGATCGAGGAAGGCATTGAAGAATTGTTCAGCATAGACATTGATGTGTTCAATTATGAGACACCCTTGTGCAAACAATTCAAAGAATTTAATTACCTTCTTCAAATCGACGCTGATGTGCTAGCTGGAGATCTACCAAGATTCAAAACTTATGATGAGTTCAAAAACACCTGGTACTACGAATGGAATGACCAGATACCATGGGTTTGGGATAAACCATGGGAATTTGGGCATACTAATCACACTTGTAAACCTTTCCATTTCAAGGATGAAAGTAGTGAATGGTGTAACGCCCCGTGCCCGTTTAGACCAAAATTTAAAACTTTTTACGCGGAATCGACTCACTTTAACGGACATCTGCTTACTCTTTTGACCACTGACAAAAATCTATAAACTTTTAGCCCATGATACTATTTTTAAATGAAACTAGACTCAATTACCTTCGAAACGATAGGTGGCACGACCTATTTCGACTTACGGATTAAAAGATATGATTTTTTGAAAACTGCCAAACCTGGACTGTGGATAGATGCGCCGTATCTCAAAAAGGAGATGCGCCGTATCACCTGATGCGCCATATCTCAACAAGGAGATGCGCCGTATCTGCTCTGTCCAGCAAATCTGGACAGACCTACTGTCCCAATTTTGCATTTTCGCCAGGCCCGCTCAGAAACCCGACCTCCCGGACTCGAAACTTGACGAAACTTTCCAGAATCCTTTAGTATGTCCAATAGTTTATTTTCATACAAAAACATTTACCGATTAACACCCCGAAGGGGTACTTTTACAAATGAGACGGGTTATGCAAATAACCCGTTTTGACCCATTTTCACAACAAACCACTTATACCACTTCCGTTTCACATCTAACTTGACCAACTTCATTTATTTAACATATCAAACATGTTTCAAGGGTACTTGACCCGTTTACTACTCAAAATGGGTACGTTTACACATAAACCAAACGCCCCTTTAGACTTTACTCAAAAACACATAAAACACACTTTGACCCATCGTTAGACTTCCAAACCGTTACCCGACTCTGACACACATTATACGACTCATAAAAGAGACTTTCGGGGATACAACCATGACTCGAGCTCGGCATTCTACCTAGCTCCTAATGCTTATTATTTCCAATCCACTTCCGTATCCTTAAACTATAACCCAAGCCTTGCTCTCTTCCAAGCCATAGCATCATATATGAGCCTACAAAACATTGAACACTTAAACCGTAAGCACGAATGCTTAGTAAGTAAAACGGATATAACTTAACATTATACCTCATTCAATACATTACACATTACACAACCATTAATCCAATGACATTGAGCATAACACATACCTTAACCACATAAGCCTTAACCTTTCCTTTCCCTTAATCCACTCATACTAACACATCCTCTAACCTTATAATCTCTTACACATACTACCATTATACTAACAACCATAACTTTAACATATTAGCCACATAACACATAATGCATAGAAATCATTATAACTTTACATTATACCGGTTTACTTACCTCAATCCAAGCTACATAACATCAATATCATCATCATCATTATGGTCTTCCATCCTCATCATCATCATCCATCATAATTAAAACCTACTCACATAATACTCAAATACATAAACAAGGGTTATCAAAACCCATCAAAACATACTCATCTTACTAACCAAATCATCATATGATCATACCCATATCATATGATGATTTCCCACTTTTCTTCTCATCTATAACTTTACTAAAACAAGACAATGAATTACTTACTTGTGATGATCATCACTAAGGGAAGGCTATAGACACTTGATCTTCACTTTCTTCTTCATAGATCATTACCTAGCTAATTTCCCTCCTTTTCTTCTCACTAGAAAACCGGCCTTCTCACACACCTCAATAATGCAAGCCTCATCTAGAAATAACTAGATATAACTAGTTAGGTGTGGACTTTGGCCCTTTGACATAATTAGTCCCTCAAGTCTCATTCATTCTATTTTAACCACAACTAACTTATAACACATAATTAACACTTGGCAACTTAGGTCCTTCTAGTTTATTCATCATATTCCATATCACTATGTTAGTCATACTTTGACTATTAGTTTAACTACCGGGTTTGACTTCCATGTAGCTTTGTTGACCAACCAATCACATAAGTTCTTTACCCACTTTCATCTAGGGTGGGGTCCCAACACCTGGGGAACGGGTGTTACAATTCTATCCCCCTTATTTAGATTTCGTCCCCGAAATCTGTCGTTCTTTACTATACTACACTTAGTCACATAATTCATCTCATTCCAAACACCTCAACTCTTAGTTATATAGTGCAACGATCTACATGATCTTGCAACTCCATACGCACTAAAACACATCACATGGTCTTAACTCGCATTACATTCCGCTTACTTTTATAATCATACCACTCTTACCTTGTCTATTACACCAAACGAGGCATACTCGCTAAGGTTAGCTATCATTTTAGTCCGTTCTATTACCGTTACACCACATCCTCACTTGCTTTATCCTCTATTCTTCTTCTTTGGCTACTTGATACTTAAGAACTCGCGTTATTCGACTTTACATAATTACATTTGGCTAATGCTTTCACGTTCTATTAACATTACTTAATCACTTTTAAGTTTTTACAATTTCTCATTTATTCTTCTCCTTTCTTCACGTCATTTCCACTTATCTTACGAGTCTCAAAGTCTACCACATGAAATGGCTTCATAGCATCATACTTTAACATTTATCTTCACATTACATGTGATATTTATCATCAACTATTTCCATTACTCATACTTTGCACCACGACACAATTTCGTATGATAACATTTTGAAACATCATTACAATTCCTTAGTTTCGTCAACTTAGACTTAACACTCAAGCATAGGTTCCTCATAAGTTCTCACTAAAAGGCGTACTCAAATCTTAATCCTCCTATCTTAGTTCTTACAACTTTTAACTAACTCTAGACTTTCGCTTTCTACTCTTCTAACCCTACTCGTGCCGTGTCGGCAACACATAGCCCACTCGTTTATAATTCCTCATTTACATGGAGAGGCGTCCCAATCGATGTAAATCAAGAAATATAAACTTATGGTTATGTATTCCCAACATAACACTAATACTCCTAATTCCCAATCTAACTTTTATTATTTCATCTTCATTTTATATTTCACTTGATATTTAAATTCTTCCATTTTCTAGCTTGGATCCGCTTTACTTTAACATTATCCCCGAAAGGACTTTCACACATGCCAAGGATGTAGGCAATCTTTACCGGTGATGGCAACGCATTTTATCCCGAAGGATCTTTAACATTCATCCCGAAGGATTCCTTAACATTCCTTTACTTGGTCATCCCGATGGATACCACATTTAACATTCATCCCGAAGGATCATTAACATTCATCACTTTACCACTTTCACATTTTGACATCAGATCCAAGCCATTAACATTTTACATACATCATTACATTCGTTTATTATAGTAATTACCGCTAATCGCCTTAGCAGTAATATGATAATTTCAGAACAACGCCTTTATCTCATACACACTCCTTACATTCTTAATCCGCTTTAGTTATTTTCACATTCTTGCTTTACTCTTTTAGTCCACCCGACTCTTTCTACTTTTAAACCTTGCATAGGTTAACTTATATTCGTTCATTGATACCATTCGTTATTCTTGCACGTTTTAGTTATCTACGCATTTTCTACGTCTTTATACTTTTCACAGTAGCTTACGTTCTTTAACCCGCGTTAATCATTTCCACCCCTTTTTCATTACACGTTAGTCTACTCAACTCTTTTACTTATAGACTTTACACATATCGTCAATTGTAACACTTGCATCCATTATTAATAATTACCGCTAATCGCCTTAGCCGTAATATAATGATTTTAAGACAATACCTTAGCCTCATGCATACCCGTCTCGTTCTATCTTACATTTTTGACTCATCGCATTCTTATTCTCATAACCTTATCTCACTTCTTAAATTATTTATGTATTCAAGCGATATTGTTCTATCTTGCCCTTTTACATATCTATCCTTCATGGGTCATTATCTATAACAAGCTTATTAGCGTCACCTTTTCTTCATACACTTTCCATCACATAAGTTCATTACGTTTACCGCACCAAATTTTATTACATTTTGGCTTTCTTACTTAACTCATCTCATTACTTATCTAAACATTTAGAGCAAATCCGCTTCTGGTCATCATTTCCATGTCATTTTGCTTAAATCTCATTTTATAACCTTTGTTTTATTAGACATTTATAAATCAATATGTCAAGTCATGTTCGCTTTCCTTATCTATTACCATAACATCGTTATCTTTGTTATACGTTCATGTACATACTCATTCCCCCTACCTACTCATCTTTTTCTCATTTTCATTCTTAACTTATTGCTATTAGCTTTTAGCATTCATACTGTTTCGTTAAGTTTCCATCTTTTACATACCAACACTCCGTATCGCTACTTCACGTTAAAACCTAACCTCAAGTACTTTACCTAACCGTTACCCCGTCTCTATACCACTTTAACATTTGCCCTTAGTCGTTAAATATAATAAGACCATATGTTGGTCACATTTTATGCCACCATTCCCCATCCTCGTTCTTTAATCTTCAAGTCTTTAAACGCTTAATCATTGATTCGCTAGTTTCATCTTATCTTTTCACACCTTACCTTAATACGCTTAATATCATTACGATTTACACTTAAAACGTCATTGTTTAATCTTATTCGTTTTTCTCATGTCAACAACCGCTAACAGTTAGCGTGTCAATTTCATCTTATCATTACACATTATTATTTAGTACACTTCTCGTCATCACGTTCCATTATTTATGAGTTAACACCTTGAGTTAATTATTGATCCCATCTCTAACACCAGTTATCGTTCATATTCATATCCCATTACCGTTACTTAATTATATATTCGTTTAATCACAATGTAATCACCGGCACAATTTCAAGTGCCCAGTAGACCATTCGCTACGCGTCACTACAAATCAATCGCTTCTACTTTACTAATTCTACGCTCACTTATTATTCATTGCCCAAGTACTTCTTAGACTATACTTTTTCGTATTCTTTTCCCTTTGGTTTACGCATTTTTAGTTACTCACCCATTACCTTTCATTACTCGACACCATCTTAGTAATGTTCATCTTTTTCATACCCTCGCACATTTGAATATATATATATATATACATTTCATCCAAGTTGTCACATTACACTTATCATTTTCTTGTTAGCTTCACAGTATTCTCTTACTCCATTTTACACATGTTCATTCTTTTAATGTTGCCTATTTCATCCCGATTGACTCACTTAAATCTTGACATGACTTGTCCCAATGTTTAACATGAATCATTTTCTAAACCATACATTGGTCTTACATTATAATTTAAAACTCGTTCATCTATCCCATTTATAATACTTCATATCACAACAAGAATTCTAGGCGTGACTCATTTAATTCAAGTTCCCTTGTAGTTTACTTTTTCCACTTTGTCTATACATCACATTATAACTCGCATACATAATCACCTTGCCTATGCCACAATAACACTTTACATAAAAACGACAACACATTAGTACATACTTATCTCATTCATACTCTTAACCCACACTCGATCATTCTTTTCATAAGAGATAAACGTCACTAAACGTTTACACTTCGTTAATCTATTCTCAATTTATGATTTAGAACATCTGAACACGTCTATGACATACCATTTGTCTATTATCGTTAAGGTACTTACTTCTTTACTTTAGCAATCGATGCAATAGCTACTTTAGGTATCATTCATTACTCGTACGTCTCTTTAATATTTTGCAATTTCTTATTTCGACAATTCGCTTTACTCAACATCTAAGTCTTTGCCATGAACACATTCTCATATAACTTCTTATGCCCACCTATAATTTCTCACTAGTACGACATTCTATTCTCGTCTTTCTATAGCAAGCATACTACTTATACTTTCTATACACATTCTTTATTACTTCTATAGTGTGCATTCACATAATCACATAATAATTACCGACACAACCCAAGGTGCACGGTAATCCTATCATTTACACATCAAGTCCTTCACCACCTAGATTACATAAAACATATTCATAAATCCTCATCATTAAACTCGTATAGCAAGCACATAATCCATTTCATAATTCAACATTCAAATCCTATAACTTTCACAATATTAGCCGGTGTTACTTAAACTTAAGCTCAACACGTCTACGAGTGGTTTAAGTCTAGGCAATCCTAAAGAGAACCTAATTCACTTAAACCGAAGCTCCGATACCAAGTTGTAACGCCCCGTGCCCGTTTAGACCAAAATTTAAAACTTTTTACGCGGAATCGACTCACTTTAACGGACATCTGCTTACTATTTTGACCACTGACAAAAATCTATAAACTTTTAGCCCTTGAGACTATTTTTAAATGAAACTAGACTCAATTACCTTCGAAACGATAGGTGGCACGACCTATTTCGACTTACGGATTAAAAGATATGATTTTTTGAAAACTGCCAAACCTGGACTGTGGATAGATGCGCCGTATCTCAAAAAGGAGATGCGCCGTATCACCTGATACGCCATATCTCAACAAGGAGATGCACCGTATCTGCTCTGTCCAGCAAATCTGGACAGACCTACTGTCCCAATTTTGCATTTTCGCCAGGCCCGCTCAGAAACCCGACCTCCCGGACTCGAAACTTGACGAAACTTTCCAGAATCCTTTAGTATGTCCAATAGTTTATTTTCATACAAAAACATTTACCGATTAACACCCCGAAGGGGTACTTTTACAAATGAGACGGGTTATGCAAATAACCCGTTTTTACCCATTTTCACAACAAACCACTTATACCACTTCCGTTTCACATCTAACTTGACCAACTTCATTTATTTAATATATCAAACATGTTTCAAGGGTACTTGACCCGTTTACTACTCAAAATGGGTACGTTTACACATAAACCAAACGCCCCTTTAGACTTTACTCAAAAACACATAAAACACACTTTGACCCATCGTTAGACTTCCAAACCGTTACCCGACTCTGACACACATTATACGACTCATAAAAGAGACTTTCGGGGATACAACCATGACTCGAGCTCGGCATTCTACCTAGCTCCTAATGCTTATTATTTCCAATCCACTTCCGTATCCTTAAACTATAACCCAATCCTTGCTCTCTTCCAAGCCATAGCATCATATATGAGCCTACAAAACATTGAACACTTAAACCGTAAGCACGAATGCTTAGTAAGTAAAACGGATATAACTTAACATTATACCTCATTCAATACATTACACATTACACAACCATTAATCCAATGACATTGAGCATAACACATACCTTAACCACATAAGCCTTAACCTTTCCTTTCCCTTAATCCACTCATACTAACACATCCTCTAACCTTATAATCTCTTACACATACTACCATTATACTAACAACCATAACTTTAACATATTAGCCACATAACACATAATGCATAGAAATCATTATAACTTTACATTATACCGGTTTACTTACCTCAATCCAAGCTACATAACATCAATATCATCATCATCATTATGGTCTTCCATCCTCATCATCATCATCCATCATAATTAAAACCTACTCACATAATACTCAAATACATAAACAAGGGTTATCAAAACCCATCAAAACATACTCATCTTACTAACCAAATCATCATATGATCATACCCATATCATATGATGATTTCCCACTTTTCTTCTCATCTATAACTTTACTAAAACAAGACAATGAATTACTTACTTGTGATGATCATCACTAAGGGAAGGCTATAGACACTTGATCTTCACTTTCTTCTTCATAGATCATTACCTAGCTAATTTCCCTCCTTTTCTTCTCACTAGAAAACCGGTCTTCTCACATACCTCAATAATGCAAGACTCATCTAGAAATAACTAGATATAACTAGTTAGGTGTGGACTTTTCCCCTTTGACATAATTAGTCCCTCAAGTCTCATTCCTTCTATTTTAACCACAACTAACTTATAACACATAATTAACACTTGGCAACTTAGGTCCTTCTAGTTTATTCATCATATTCCATATCACTATGTTAGTCATACTTTGACTATTAGTTTAACTACCGGGTTTGACTTCCATGTAGCTTTGTTGACCAACCAATCACATAAGTTCTTTACCCACTTTCATCTAGGGTGGGGTCCCAACACCTGGGGAACGGGTGTTACAAATGGCCAACTTTGTATTGGAATAATGATGGAACCTGCAATGGGGAAAGTATAATTGGAATGAAACGAGTTTGAAACGATGTATACTTTGAAGACTATGATTGGTATGAAAAAGTTGAAGACTCCCCACGTAGAGCAGAGGCTTTGCAAGAAAAAGGTAGAATCAAATACTTAAAAGAACTAAAGGGAGCATCGAATACTACTTTCTGGGAATGGGTGCATAGAAAATGTGATGATTACACAAGGCTTAATCGACGCTTACAATGGGAATTGAAAAGGAAGTGGGATGAGACTCAAGATTATTATCAATCCATTAACTTTGTTGATTATTATCCCTATGATAATAACGATGAGTCACGAGGAAAATTAATTGATGAACTTGATGACTATTTGAATAAGGATCCTTATTTCAAGTTTGTTGATAAAGACGAAGAAGAATTCATCGAGAGAAAATGTCGACTACTTGGGATCACTTATAATAACCCACCCATGATAATTTCTGAAAAATTTGAAGTCATCAAATACTCTTTGGGACCATATGAGGAATATGTTGCGACAAAGACCAAAGAATATATTAGATTAAGTCGAACGGAAGAAAATGTTGCTGAGCTATACGGTAACATCTTTCGGATGAAAGAAGAAGGATGGCACGTAACAAGAACAAAATAAGGAGCTGAACGTGAGTCTAACTTGAAGACTCTGGAATAAAGACAAGTGCTGACCGGGAGACAACCCGATGAAAATTTTACTTTTTTGTTCTGTGTCGAGTCTGTCAGACCTGCAGAAGATGCGGCGCATCTCCATCATAAGATGCGACGCATCACCTGCACTGGTCATATCTTATTTCATTTTCTGCATTTTTATTTTTTACTTTAAAACTTTCTGTCAGTTTATTTAATGCGGCGCATCCCTGGTTAAGGATACGACGCATCTTTTATTCTGATTCGTATTTATTCCAGGCTCGATACGGCGTATCTTCTTCCATAAGATACGGCGTATCGACTGACCTGATGATTTACAGTTTAATTTTTTAGGTTTTATTTTTACTAACTACTAATGTATTATGCAAGTTTGAACCTTCTTAACTTAGGTGTGTTAAAGTCTAAATGGTATTATAGATTCCTGCATTTTTGTGGATACATCATTTATGAAGCTTAAACGTTCTCATCCACAAGAAAGTTGATTTTTGCTCTTATACGAATAATGGAGGATCATACCGAGCAAATCTCAGGGGAGTTTTTCTGTTCTAATTCTTTTATTTTCCAGTTTTTAACCTTTGACACAAACAACGAGGACGTTGTTTAACTTAAGTGGGGGGATGGAGAATTAGAACACTTACTTGTCCTAAACTTTTTCAAAATATGCTTAAAATGCGCTTAATATATCAAAATTTAATTTTTTTAGCATGTTTTTGTTTAAAGTCTAAATTACATAACCGCACACATAACTCTATTCTTTCAAAAATATTAAAACTTTAGTGTGCCGGTGACTTGTAAACTTTAGAACTTGGCTTGTATACTATTCGAGACCACCATAATGAGTATTATCTATATAATTGGAGTGACTTGTCTAAATTGGTAAATTTCTAGGATTACACCCAAATAGCCTTTATATGTTATGTGATATTAACTAACTACACTGGTTAGTTAACCCCCGTATAAACCCTTTGTTTACTCTCACTTTTAGAGTAAGATACCCCTAGAAAAACCCTCAGAGCCATTCCTTTCGTTTCTTACACCTTTGTTATAATGTTTCGATACACCTTTACACCTTAGCCTACCCTGTAGATTAAAATCCGTGGTTAATTGCTTTAGGCAAAGTGTGTTTCCTTACATTACCTGTGTTCGCGTGCGTAATTCATTATCTTTGGTTAGGTCGGGAAATTGCACAATGCAATTGGTATGAAAGTAAATATTGTATAACTTTTAGTTTATTTTTCGTGTGTTTGCTACTTTCACTATTACAGTTATTTCTGAAAGTATGAAGAGTATGGAAAAATTATCCGAAAAAATAGTGATAGAAAAGTTGTGAAATTTTACACATAGATAAAAAAAAAGTTAAATATATATATATATATATATATATATATATATATATATATATATATATATATATATAGAAAAGAAAAAGAAAAAGGAAAAGTTGGAAGTTTGTTTTAACCAACTTATGTAAAGTTTTGTATTAAGTGGGAGATATCACCACTATTTGTTGTTGTATATTATATTTATGGATTGAATGGGAGTTGGCCGTTATGGGAACGCCAACTAAGGTTATTCTTTGATTGAGATTTTGTTGAGTATAATTCGTGTCTACCTAAAGCGTGTGTTTCAAGTGTTAAAGCGTGAGTTATTCAATGATATGAGTCTTATCCATGGGATGGTTGGGAAAGTGATTAACCACACTTAGGATTTTAATTTATCTATTTTGTTTATTTTTCATTTTACACCAATTTGTATCCCAAATATTATCCATACCCTATATCATTCTTCATCCAAACCTTTGATTTATTGAGATTATGGATTTGAGCAATCTTAAATATCGTAGTCGTGGATTCGGCTATATATTTATGATTTTGTCGCCCTTTTTGATATAATATTATTGGTGAAGATTACTTAGTCCTATCTTTAGCCCATTCGAGTTAAGGAATTGAGCAATTGCAAGTATCGTGGTCGTGGATTCGATCATGTATTTGTAATTTTGTCGCCTTTTCTGGAATATGAGATCGATAGAGATTAAAAAGGATGATCAACCCTTAACCAACAAACCATTTTTACCGCTTTAGATTTGTTACTCCTTGGCTTTAGTGGGGGAGATGCGTATACTTGCCAAGCCTATGATAGAATATTCGTCACGACTAAGCAACTAAACGATTTAGAATTGTTTTACATTAAAAATTATTTTGATTTCTACTTCGTTAAGTGTTTGGTTGTGTGATTATGACAAAACAAATACGTGCTTAAATATAAAAATAAATCCTAATATCTTTTAGGATACATTTTCATATGATTAATTCTAAGGTTTACTTGGGGACAAGTAAAGTTCAAGTGGGGGGATATTTGATGAACTCAAATAAGTACATTTTATTATCATCATTTATCCTATTTATTTGACTTGTTTTATTATATTATATATGAGAATCGATACATTAATGTTTACTTTAGTAATTCTCAGGTAAAAACAAGCATTATGTGAAACTTGGCGATTTTGGACTAATTATGGAGCAAAACAAGCGAGATGTTAAAAGTCTACTGAAATCCAGAAGATGCGCCGTATCTCACTCAACAGATACGACGCAATATCATACTTAGAGGAATTTGAAGACCATTGCCTGACTTTGAAGAATGCGCCGCATGCAATTCTGTCATGCGCCGCATAAGAAACTTTGGTCAAAGAAGAAGATCAAGCTCGTTCTACTCCAGATACGCCACAATATACTTCTAACATACGACGTATCACTATCAAGATTTCACCAGTTACAATCCAAGACAGCTAAAGTACATGCGCCGCATACAAAGATCAAGTTACGCCGCATCTGAAGACGGTGTACGAATATTCCAGAATATATTAATCTTGGACCCCACGCGAAGTTAAGTCAATGCGCCGCATCTATCAACTCAATGCGCCGCATCGATCCCTCAGACAGAAACTATAAATACCCCAAGGACAGACAAAAAGAAAGAGAGGAGATATAACCCTATAGCCGAATTAAGACGACCAAGCAGCACAAGACACACCTCAAATAAAGATACAAGGGCTGTAAGAAGGTCCTGCATGTATTCAATTCATTAAGTAGTTTTGTTTTATTGTATTAGTACGCTTTAATTCATCAGGATTGATGGGCTTGTGTCATGTGACTACGGAAGATCATGCACTCCCCTTAATATTGCTTTCCCATTAATTAAAGTTTATATGTTGATGTCTTTGGTGACTTTTATTAGTGCATTGATAACCTCTGTGTCTAGCTGAGTCTTGCTTGGGTCGCCATGCCCCTTCCTCGCCTATTTATTAGAGACGCTTGAATAAATAGGATAGACATAAGTAATCATTAAGGGTTTACTCGCCGATAAGATTAGAGCCAACGAGAAAGGTGTAATTATATACACTTCATATAAAACTAGCAATAAAACAAGTGACAAGCTATTTAATTAACAGGACAGGTCTTCTTATTGTCTCGAATATCTATCTGTGTACGTGTGTGCTAATCGCTGATTCGTGCTCATTAGTTTAGTTTTCTATTTAATTATAACCAAACTGTGACAGTCTCTCAGGCTGAACCCCCTTGCGTTAGATTAGGTTGTATAGCTAACTAAAGAAATTAAAATACTGATTAGAATAACTAGATAATACGTTCCACTCTTAGTGATCGACACTCTGCTTACCATTATATTCATACTGACTGGGTACACTGCTCGTTAAGTGTGTGTGTTATTGATAAGTCGGCTAAATATAAATTTAAAACTTGAGTAGGCATTAATACTGCTAAACCGCAACGACACATCACGCGAATCATCCACTCAGTCCCCATTTTCCCGCCATTTTTCTATTGGACGATTGAGATTGAACCAAGCCATTCCAACGGCTGGGAAATGTTCAGAGACACGTGGGAAGATTTTTGAGTGATATATAAATACCTCCTCAGCACACATTGAAGGGGCAGTTTTTTTTAGTCAGTAGTTAATTTAATATAGGAGTAGTGTAATGTAGCTTTTAAAGTCAAATTCAGTTAACCTTAGATAATCTTGTTATTCAGCTTAATTTCAAATTGTTGTAACTCTAGTTCCAGTTTCAGTTTAATTTCAAGAACATTGTTCGATTTTAGTTATAATTCAAGTTAATGTTAATTCAGTTATTCGAAGTTATTGTTGTTTAAAAGCTTCTCTTTCCAGTTTAATAAGCTAACATAAGCTTGTGACAGCTTATTGTTTGTTTATTGTTTCTTAATTCTGTTAAATTTCAAAAAAGTCAAAATGTCAACGGTTAGTCAAAATTGCTTATTGCTTATTCTCATGCTTCTTTTCAGCTTATTTTCGCTTATTTGTGCTTAATAATGTTGGTTTAATAATCTAGTTGCTATATCCTAGCTTATTGTGGTCTTGCTTAGTTCAAATAATCATAAAACAGTCCCTGAAGGACTGTTTGGGTCAAAGCACCAAACGGGTAAAAATTGTAGTTCACTGTTCATTTGCACCCTTGAGATCATTGATGTAGTTTAATTTAGCTTAAGTAAGTTGTTGCTAGGTTGTTTTGAGCTCAGTTATAGGGTTTGGTTGATTTAGTTGATATTCCTAGATTTTAAGCTCTTAACTGTTCTGTTGGCTTATTTCCAGTAGAAGCAGTTTTTTTTAGGTGTTGATTTTAAGTTTCCTTTAGTTGTTACATTGTGTTGCTATGAATTAATCAGGTTCATTAGGTTTAGAATGAATTGTGGCCAAGGTCAGTCCAATCCTGTCACAGAACACCATTTCCATTGCAGCCTGCAATGGTCTTTTAAAAGGTCAGTTCATTGCTTAATTTTGATATAAAAATTCTGAAGTTTATTTCTCAAGTAAATTAGATGCTTATGAATACTGTTTTTAAATTGTTAGCTCTTGTATCAGCTTATTGGTTAGCTTTTTGGTAGTTTAAATAGAGATAGTTTAGCTTTATTTTACTTGGTTCTTCAGCCTATTTGTCCCAACTGGCCCCTTTTCATAGCTTACTTTCTGCTTATTTACTTGCACCTCTTTTCTGATTTTTGTTTTATTTAGTAGCTCATAGTACTAGCTAGAGGATTTTCAGCTTATTCAAGTTTTTAGAGCTCATTTAGTTACTCTAAATTGGTCTGCAAGTCTGCCTCAGTTGGCTGTGCATACCTGCACATCAACAGCCCTCAGTTGGCTGATTTGAGATCAACCAGTGCTTATCTTGCTTATAATGTTAGCTTAATTTGATTTCCATAGTTAATTTAGATTAATCTTAGTTCATTTTAGCCTTTTCCAGTTTTAATTCAGCTCTCAATAGCTTATCAGTCCCTTTATTCCATAGTAGTTAGCTTATTTTCATTTCTTGTGCTTACTGTTCTGATTTATATGGCTTATTTCAGTGCTTATTGCTTATTGAATTTGTGCCTTTGTTAGTTTAGTTTAATCTTAGCTTAATGTAGCTTATTCTAATCCCCACTTAGCTTATCAGTCCTTTACGTTTTTAAATATGTATGCTTTAGATTATCGTTTCCCTAGCCTATTATTTTGTTTTTAGTTTATGTTCACATATTTTAGCGTAAAAACCCAATATCTCTTTGTTTCCACTATTCAAACACGTATTCACGAATCGAGATCACAAATTCCATTCATCCTTCATCGGGGATAACGACCCGGGATTACAGCTTGCCTTGTATTCCTTGGACATAATTACACATTGATTTTCGCGAATCAGGCTTACACCAACTTATAATTATTGCCCGAAAGCTTGTAGTTGCTGTGAAAACGTCCAGGGAATCTTGAGTTCGAGTCTCAAGAGTTGTGTCCACGTTTGGAGTTGTTTACGTGTAATCATAGGCGATTGGAGGAGTGTGGTTGCTATAGTTCCACAATTCTAGTTCTTGTAATTCCTCGATTAGGTATTTCTTGTTGAGTTATTATGAACTACTTTTACTTTTACTATAAGATGAAAGAAAGTTTGGTTAATTACTTGTGTTTGATTATGATTGTTATGGAGTGATTTTGTGTATACTTGTGTGTATGATTTGACAATTGTTGGAGTAATCTTATTTCAAAAGTGATGCATGGAAACATGTCTTGTTTTATGAGTTTGTTGAAATACAATCTAATCTTGCTTAATTGGTTGGTAAAAACAGTTTTAAAGATTAACAAAGGCCGAAAGGAGTTTTCTTTATGTTTTTATTTCAAAAAGTTAGTGCACGAATTAGTATGGATTATGGTGTGTGACAAGCACCATATTAACTCATTAAAATGGATTTGGAAACGATTTCATCACGAAATAGGCCGAAAGGATTCGTAGGAATTCTTAAGATAAGAAATGCTTTTCAAACAACAAAGAGCTTAATAGAATTATCGTAATAGTTAATCAAGGCCGAAAGGAATTAACTAGGAGATTGAATTTTTAGATATGATTTCTCATGATAAAAACCATTGATTGTGAATCATTCATATTAAGTTGTGCATCACTACAAGTCACACCCAACTTGGTTGGTTACTCTAAACAATTAGTCATGGAATTACACACAAGTATATTCGTTTTTTATTGATTGAACCTTACTTGTTTTAGAATTACTTCAATTTGGATTGACAACCATTTTGTTAAAGCTTATTTTACTAAACCTATACCTCAATTCCCTTGGGACGATCCGACTTACCCACCTTTACTACCGCGGACGAGTATACTTGCTCGTATGTGTGATTAGAGAATAGGATAAATCGTGTTTATAAATTTTAAAACTTGAACACAACGACACGCACATCAAATGTATATACAAAAACACATCAGATTGAAAAATTCAAAGATTAAGCATTCCAATACTTGCTACCAAGTACTAAAACCTTCCAACATCAAAAGCTTTTGTAAGTAAATCTGCAAAGTTTTGTTCAGAAGCAATTTTCATTACTTGAATTAATCTTTTCTCATTGCAGTCTCTAATAAAGTGATGTCTTATTTCAATGTGTTTTGTTTTAGAATGTTGCACTGGATTTTTAATAATACAAATTGTACTACTATTATCAATATGAATGACAGTGTGTAAGAAATTGTACCCATAATCAAGTAATTGATTTTGAAGCCATAGAACTTGAGCACAACAACTTGCAGCAACTACATATTCAGCTTCAGTTGTTGAATTTGCCACAATAGTTTGCTTCTTACACTGCCATGAGATAAGTCTACACCCAAGAAATTGACATCCTCCAGTTGTTGACTTTCTGTCCAAGCTAGCACCAGCATAATCACTGTCTGAGTATGCTACCAAGTCAAAAGGTGACTCTCTAGAATACCATATACCCAACCTTGGTTGACCTTTAAGATATCTAAAAATTCTCTTGACTGCAGTTAAATGAGAAACCTTTGGAGTTACTTGAAATCTTACACAAGCACAAACAGAGAACATGATGTCAGGTCTAGATGATGTAAGGTACATCAAAGAGCCTATCATAGATCTATAAGTGTGTACATTCACATTTTCTCCATCTAAGTCTTTAAGAAGTGGCTTCTCTGAGTCAATTGGTGTGCTTGCCACTTTTGAATCAGCAAATTGAAATTTTCTAAGTATCTCTGCAACATATTTGTCTTGACTAATAAATATGCATTCAGATGATTGCTTAACTTGCAAACCCAAAAAGAATGTAAGTTCTCCCATAGAACTCATCTGAAACTTATCATGCATAAGTTTCTCAAACTCTAAACACATTTTCTTCCTTGTAGATCCAAATATAATGTCATCCACATACACCTGCACTAACAGAAGATCCTTCTTGTGCTGTTTGATGAAAAGTATCTGATCAATCTTCCCTCTTTGAAATCCATTTTCAATTAAGTAGGAAGCAAGTGTTGCATACCAAGCTCTTGGTGCCTGATGTAGGCCATATAGAGCTTTAACTACTCTGTACACTTTGTCTGGATGTTGTGGGTCAATGAAACCTGGAGGTTGTGAAACATACACCTCTTCTTCAATGGTTCCATATAAAAATGCACTCTTGACATCCATTTGGTAGACTGTGAAGCCTAAAAATGAAGCATAAGCTAAGAAAAGCCTAATTGCCTCAATTCTTGCAACTGGAGCATAAACCTCATCATAGTCTATCCCTTCTTGTTGTGTGTACCCTTGGGCTACTAATCTATCCTTATTCCTAATCACTATGCCCCTTTCATCCCTTTTATTCTTGAAAACCCATCTAGTGCCAATTACCTTTGCATTCTTTGGTAAATCAACTAGCACCCAAACCTTTTGAATCTTGAACTGAAGAAGCTTCTCTTGCATAGCTTCTACCCAGCTTGAATCATCTAGGGCCTTAAGAATATTCTCTGGTTCATCTTGTGAGAGAAAACATACAAACAAGCAAGAGTTTGAAAACTCATGTTGTTTTGAAGCATAAAGGGCATCAAGAAGCCCTTGTTGGTCTGAAGACATCAGTTGTTGCCTTGTCTTCACACCTGATTGTACATCTCCAATCATATTTTCCAGGGAGTGGACTTTGTGAATCCTTGTCTGTGGAGTAGAAGGAACTTGATAATTTGGTGTTAGATTACTCAAATCCACCCCGTCTTCTAAGAATTCTGCTTCTTTTGTTTCTGAAGGGCCAGCAGCAGAATCAGTTGGCCTAGCAGCAGGAACATTAAGCCTAGCAGCAGAATCACCAGCAGAAACAGTTTATTGTTCCTCTATTCCATCTTCTTTGTGTTCAGCTTCAATTACTTCTTTAGCTTTACCAGAAGAAGTATCATCATTTGTTGAAGTTGATTCCACACTTGTACTTGACCATATTGGCATCCAAACATGATCTTGGTCTGTTTCCTTGTTTAACCCTGCCTCATTTGTTGTATCATCAGAACCTGCAAAATCATTAGTTTCTGCAACAATGAGTGGGTTAGTAATTCAAGATCAAATAGCTATTTTGGTCCTTGACCTTCTACATTGGACTTGTTCTCTAAGAACTCCACATGTAGATTTTCTTCTATTTTCTTAGTTCTTAAATTGTATACTCTAAATGCTTTGCTATTGAGAGAATATCCAACTAAGAATCTCTTATCTGCTTTACCATCAAACTTTCCTAGATGGTCTAAGGTATTGAGAATTGTCACATGACACCCAAAAGGTCTAAGAAATCCTATTGCAGGAGTTCTACCTCTGAAAAGCTCATAAGGGGTCTTATTGTGAAACTTGTTTACTAAAACTCTATTTTGAACATAACAAGCAGTATGAACTGCCTCAGCCCAAAAAGTGATAGGTAGCTTAGAGTCAGCTAACATAGTTCTAGCAGCTTCTATTAGTGTTCTATTCTTTCTTTCAGCTACTCCATTCTGTTGAGGAGTTCTAACAACACTAAATTCTCTCCTAATACCTTTTTCTTCGCAGAAATCATCCATAACTCTATTCTTAAACTCTGTCCCATTATCACATCTAATGACTTTTACTTTCTTATCTACTAGGTTTTCTATTTCTGTGATGAAAGCCTTAAGGATGTTAGAAGTCTCATCCTTGGTGCTTAAAAAGAAAACCCATGTAAATATGCTATAGTCATCAGTAATAACTAGACAATATCTCTTATGTTGAATGCTACTTACATTTGTAGGTCCAAATAGATCCATATGCAGCATAAACAATGATTGATTGATAGAGTTAAAAATCTTGGGCTTACAAGTGGCTTTGTGTTGTTTGCCTTTAAGACAAGCAATGCATGTTTGATCATTTTCAAATCTTTTGTGAGGTAAACCTCTTACCAAACCATTCTTAACAATGTGATTTATGGTTTTAAAGTTAATATGACCAAGCCTCCTATGCCATAACATTGATTCATCCAATGAGGCCTTTGAAACAAGACAAGTTAGAGCCTCTTTAGGAACAATGTTGTTCATATCAACACTGTACATGTTGCCCTTTCTTGGAATTTTAAGAAGTACTTGACTTTCATCAGGCATCTTAAAATCAGAAGAAAGTACAAAACATTCAGTGTCAGTAAAAAGAACTTTGTTCTTTTTGTCACACATTTGTGAGACACTAAAGAGATTATACTTAAGCTCTTGCACATAGTACACATCTTCAAAATCTAATTTACTGGTTTTGATAGTACCTTTACCAGTAATCTTTCCACCAATTCCTCCTCCAAAGGTAACTTGTCCTCCATCTAATGATAGAAAATCTGAAAGGTAAGACTTGTTGCCTGTCATGTGCCTTGAACACCCACTATCTGAATAGCCTTGATCCTCATGATCTGGTGATGAATGTTCCTGCACACAAATAAAAGAATTAGTTTCCTTGGGACACCCAAGCCATTGCTGACTTAGTTGTGCCTCGTGCATCAACATAATCAATTCTCTTTAGAACCTTTGATGCACCATTGGATTTAAGAGGTCTCCAAATCCAATTTGCTGAGGTCTTAACAACATTGACCCTCTTTTCCTTAGCAGTAGAACCTTTGAGTTTCCAAATTTGTTTGTGAATCACTGCTTGTAATTGAAAAGGTCTCTTAGCAGTTTTTAATGCATATTTGAAAGTTGATTTTGCATTTTTAACTACTGATTTTGGGTTAACAGTCATAAATGATCTAGCAGCAGAAATAAAATGTCTAGCAGCAGGAACAAATTGTCTAGCAGCAGGAACGAATTGTCTAGCAGCAGGAACGAATTGTCTAGCAGCAGGATCTGTGTTTGAGCCAGACTTGTTTGAGACTATTCTGGGTTTGGTTCTATTAGTGCTAGAGTGAAAATGAAACTTAGGAGTTTGCCTTTTGTAGTTCACTCTATTGTTTGTATACCCAGATCCCCATTGGTTGCAGAAAGTTGTAAGATGGTCATAACTTCCACAAGTGAAACAAGCTTTGTTATAACATCCAAAGTCATCATTGTTTTGGTGAGACTTGAGGGTATTCCATTGTCTATGGTCACCTCTTGGCTTGTTTATGGACCTATATTGTTCACAATATCTTACTGGTTGCCTAACAGGTTTATCATTTATCATAGGCCTATCAGTATGATTTCTAACCAACTTAGGAACACTTGTTCCATCTTTCTTAACCAAATCAGGTTTAGACATAACCTATTCATCATCACTATCAGATGTCCAGTCCTCAATTATTGGACCATCTGATTTCTTAACAAAGGACACCTTGTCCTGAAAAAGTAAAGTTTTACTTAAACTTTCACTTTCTTTCTTAGGCTCATCAACTACTACATTAGGTTTTGGTTGAACACCATATTGTAACTCAGGTAGTTGAAATTCAGGTAAGCCTGAATGCTCTAGGTCAATCCCTGGGGGTTTACGGATTCCTCTATAAGGAGGTGGGACAACATTATATCCCAATCCTGACTTAGCTCTATTGTTCACTTGACATTCTATTATGTTATGTACACCTCTAAAAGCATGTTCTAAAGTTTCTACAGTCAAATGAATATTTTCATTTTCAGCCTTGATCCTATCATAAGCTTCTCTTAAAAGCTTAATTTCAGCATCTCTAAAGAATATGTCTTGTTTAAGTAAAGCTTTATCATCAGAAAAAGCAAGTTCATTTTCTTTATAGTATAGGATCTGTTTTTCTACGGATTCTAAACCACATTTATAGTTTATAAAGTCTTGATAGGTTTTGCTTAGCTCTATCTTTTGGTCATCATACTGTTTGATTAAGATTTGTAGGTCTTTAAGAGCAGTACAAGTATGAGAACAAGCTCTATGATTTTGTACCTCAGTAGTAGAGAAAGCCATAAGTGCCATTTGAGAAGAAGTAGCTTCTTCTTCATCTGCCATAAAACTCCAATCAAAACCCAAACCATCAATAGCTACCATAGCTTTTGGTTCAGAAACCTCCCCTGTTTTGAATTTGCTTCCAAAACCTCTATTCCTGCTATCTTGCTGTCTTCGCCTTCTACACTCTCTTGAGAAGTGCCCCAACATGTGACAGTTATAGCATTCCACCTTTGACTTGTCATAACCAGCAGTATCATTGCTGCTGATTGTGATCTTCTTCACCGTCCTTTGATAGAATTTCTTAGCTCTCATGCTAAGAAGAGAAATTTGCCATTTTAGGTCCATTTCCTCCATATCATCATCATTGATCTCTTGAAGGTCTTCATGAGTTAACATGGACCCATCATTCTTGCTTGTGAGAAAAGCACAAACTGTTTTCTCATCCAAAATACCCATAGTACTGCTTGATGAACTAGCAGCACCAACACATACATCAACCTTCTCATCTTTAACTGGAGCTGATGTACTAGGATCTGACATAAATGCCATGTTCCCAGTGGTTGAGCTAAAAACACCAGTTTTCTTCAAATCTTGTTCCACAATTTTGAAGTTGCTATACAAGTCCATCAGTTCCATGGTGTCAAGGTCTGGCTTGTTCTTCCAGACTACAACATGTATAGCCCACTCTTCAGGTAAGCTTCTCAGAAATTTTGAGTTTAAGTCTTCTTGAGGTATTTCTACACCAAGAATAGCAAGTCGGCTCACAAGATTCTGAAGCCTGTTAAACATGTGGTCTAATGATTCATTATTGGTTGAGGTGAAGTTTTCAAACTGTTGCTTAAGAAGAGTTTTCTGGGTCTTCTTGGTGGCTTCATTTCCACCATACCTTGCAATAATGGCCTCAAACAAAGATTTTGCATCTTTGAACTTGCTGAAGTTTAGAAGTTGATCATTTGGAATGGTCATCATCAGCATACTTCTGGCCTTTAGGTCATTCTTCTTCTTAATTATATCTTCTGCAGATGTTGGCTTGGTCTGCAGAGTTGTTATTTCCTTGCCATCAACTGTGGATGTAGTGGTTGTAGGCTTGTAAGAGTCTCCATCTTCAATGATTTCCCACAATGCATAATCTTGCACTTGGAAATATTGCTCTATTCTTAACCTCCACATCTTAAACTCATTCTGTTTGAGCATTGGCAATTTTGCAGCAATATTTGTCTGAATATCTTGCACATCCATTTCTACTTCTTCTTCTAAATCAACAATATCAGCCTTGCTCTGATACCAATTGAGAGGAAATCGATACACACTTAGGTGGTTAAACCTTTGACACTTTGTGTATGTGATACTTTGAGTTAATATGATTAAGTATGCGGAATCTACTTAACCACACTTAGAAGATTTGTTTTGGTTATGGAAATGGAATGATATGCTTGAGTGATTAACAAAGAACACATAAAAGAATATTACCAAACGATGAATTTTATTGATAATGATACAAATGTTTGATATGCTTATGTTGTGATTGTTCTATGTTCTTGACTGTTATGATAGTTCTAAATTAAGCACAATTCTAGACACATAATATCTAGTCTAAGATCTTCTTTTATAGTCCAAGAAGATCTTTACAATATTGCTTTAAGTCTTATCAATCAACTTGACTTGATGAGTCGTGTGTAACTTGTTCACTGATACAACATGTATCTTACACATACAACTTGTTCAACTTGAACACATGGGGTAAGATATTATCTACCATGTTTATTTGACTTTGAAGAACAAATATCTTTTGTATACTTATCCATCTAAGCAGCAGTATGACTCACTGATCAGCAGTAACAACATTAGCAGCAGCAATGGATTACACTAGCAGCAGAATCACTTTAACACTAGCAGCAGCAACGGAATGTTTAACACTACCAGCAGCAACGGATATACTACCAGCAGGAACAGATATACTACCAGCAGTAATGCACTTGGAGTATTTCCCGATTCTTCAACTTCAGAATATTTAATTCCCAACAATCCTCCCCTAAACATGTGAATCCTTTTCAACATGTTTTCTGAATTAAATGTGAGGACTTGTGAAGATCTTTCAAACATTTCCTTGTCAGACCCTTGATCTGAACTTTCTTCTATTCTGAACAACTCATCTTCTTTCTTATGACTTTTAGCAATATCAAAAACTTTCTTTGCTCCAATCTTGGACTAAAAGATGGTGCAATTTCCTTGGATGGAGGAATTATAAGAGGCAATGATGCTGTGTATCTTGGATGCTTGTTTCAACAAGTGAAATCATCTATCAGCATGCCTTTGCAAGTGATGAACAAACGTAGTGAACTGAAATTGAAACTTTTCTCCATTTGACCTAGATAGAACTTTCTCCTTTAGTTCTGTTCTTGTCATTTTCAACCTCCATGTCATCATCTTGTATGCTCTTGTCTTTTCCTGATTGAACTTGATCTGCTTTGGATCATTTTCCTCCCCTGAATTCTAAACATACTTCCTTTATTGGTTATTCTTCCTCCCCTGATTTGATTATCTACTCTTTTTCTCACCATGTACCAAACTGTATTCTTCTTTGAGATTGTATTTCCTCTAGAGTATTTCTTTTATCCTCCCCTTGTTTGGAAGATCTACCAATCCTCTTTGAGAACATGTTTTCAGACAATGTTGTACATGAAGCCATCAATTACACGGATGGTCCTTGTGGTTTACACAGATTTCAAGTTTGGGAGCTATTTCATTTTATTTACGCCAGACATACCTATTTTGGGAAACGTTGCACGAGTTTGGTCCCTAAGTTGGATGGGCGTTATCTTTCTCCATTAAATGTTTGCATCGTTAGTCCGTCTGTTAGTTTTGTTTGCATCGTTAGTCCCTCCGTTAGTATTTCCGTCTGACTTTTAACTTTTTCGTCCGAATCTTTACGTTTTCGTTTGAATTTTTATGTTTTCGTCCGATTCTTTACGTTTTCGACCGATTCTTTATGTTTTCGTCGGAATTTTTACGTTTTCGTCCGAATTTTTACGTTTTCGTTTGAATTTTTACGTTTTCGTCCGATTCTTTACGTTTTCGTCTGAATTTTTACGTTTTCATCCGAATTTTTATGTTTTCGTCCGATTCTTTACGTTTTCGTCCAAATTTTTACGTTTTCATCCGAATTTTTACGTTTTCGTCCGAATTTTTACGTTTTCGTTCGAATTTTTACGTTTTCGTCCGATTCTTTATGTTTTCGTCCAAATTTTTACGTTTTCATCCAAATTTTTACGTTTTCGTCCGATTCTTTACGTTTTCGTCCGATTCTTTATGTTTTCGTCCAAATTTTTACGTTTTCATCCGAATTTTTACGTTTTCGTCCGATTCTTTACGTTTTCGTCCGATTCTTTACGTTTTCGTCCAAATTTTTATGTTTTCATCCGAATTTTTACGTTTTTGTCCGATTTTTTACGTTTTCGCCCGATTCTTTATGTTTTCGTCCGAATTTTTACGTTTTCTTTTGAATTTTTACGTTTTCGTCCGATTCTTTACGTTTTCGTCCAAATTTTTACGTTTTCATCCGAATTTTTACGTTTTCGTCCGATTCTTTACGTTTTCGTCCAAATTTTTACGTTTTCATCCGAATTTTTACGTTTTCGTCCGATTCTTTACGTTTTCGTCCAAATTTTTACGTTTTCGTCTGTTTTTTTTACGTTTTCGAAAAAAAAATTAATTTTTCTAAAAAAAATTAAGAAATTTCGAAAAAAAAAATTAATTTAGAAAAAAATTAATTTTTACGTTTTCGTCCGTTTTTTTTTACGTTTTCGAAAAAAAATTAATTTTTCTAAAAAAAAATTAAGAAATTTCGAAAAAAAAAATTAATTTATAAAAAAATTAATTTACAAAAATTAATTTTTTTAGAAAAATTAATTTTTTTTACAAAAATTACTTTTTTTTCGAAATTAAATTTTTTACAAAATTGAATTTTTTTTCGAAATTTCTTAATTTTTTTTTAGAAAAATTAATTTTTTTTTTTGAAATTTCTTAATTTTTTTTTAGAAAAATTAATTTTTTTTCGAAATTAATTTTTTTCGAAAACTAAAAAAAAAGGGACGAAAACGTAAAAATTTGGACGAAAACGTAAAGAATCGAACGAAAACGTAAAAATTAGGATGAAAACGTAAAAATTTGGACGAAAACGTAAAGAATCGGACGAAAACGTAAAAATTCGGATGAAAACGTAAAATTTTGGACGAAAACGTAAAGAATCGGACTAAAACGTAAAAATTCGAACGAAAACGTAAAAATTCGGACGAAAACATAAAGAATCGGACAAAAACGTAAAAATTCGGATGAAAACGTAAAAATTTGGACGAAAACATAAAGAATCGGATGAAAACGTAAAGAATCGGACGAAAACGTAAAAATTCGGATGAAAACGTAAAAATTTGGACGAAAACATAAAGAATCGGACGAAAACGTAAAAATTCGGACGAAAACGTAAAAATTCGTATGAAAACGTAAAAATTCGGACGAAAACGTAAAAATTCGTATGAAAACGTAAAAATTCGGATGAAAACGTAAAGAATCTGACGAAAACGTAAAAATTCGAACGAAAACGTAAAAATTCGGACGAAAATGTAAAAATTCCGACGAGAACATAAAGAATCGGACGAAAACGTAAAGAATCGGACGAAAACGTAAAAATTCAGACGTAAACGTAAAGATTCGGACGAAAAAGTTAAAAGTCAGACGAAAATACTAACGGAGGGACTAACGATGCAAACAAAACTAACGGAGGGACTAACGATGCAAACATTTAACGGAGAAAGATAACGCACATCCAACTTAGGGACCAAACTCGTGCAACGTTTCCCAAAATAGGTATGTCTGGCATAAATAAAATGAAATAACTCCTAAACTTGAAATCTGTGTAAACCACAAGGACCATCCGTGTAATTTTTTCTACAATATTGCTTTAAGTCTTATCAATCAACTTGACTTGATGAGTCGTGTGTAACTTGTTCACTGATACAACATGTATCTTACACATACAACTTGTTCAACTTGAACACATGGGGTAAGATATTATCTACCGTGTTTATTTGACTTTGAAGAACAAATATCTTTTGTATACTTATCCATCTAAGCAGCAGTATGACTCACTGATCAACAGTAACAACATTAGCAGCAGCAATGGATTACACTAGCAGCAGAATCACTTTAACACTAGCAGCAGCAACGGAATGTTTAACACTACCAGCAGCAACGGATATACTACCAGCATGAACAGATATACTACTAGCAGTAATGCACTTGGAGTATTTCCCGATTCTTCAACTTCAGAATATTTAATTCCCAACAATAAATACTCATACAATCGTAATGTTACAAAAATATAGTAACATTTTCTTGTCTGGTAAATATCCGTTATAAGGGTGGTGAACACGTTTTTAGTAAAATACTACCCTTATAGCGGATTTTTATATATTTTTTAGATTATTTAGCTTTTTGTGTTTATGGTTCAAGTTTTAGTATTTAATATATAAAATGTAGTATTTAGACTCTTTGTATAGGCATCATACCAAACAGTTTTAACAGATTTACTTATAAAGTACCGAATTGTACCATTAAAATAGTTAAATTATTACATATCACAAAACTATGTATACTCCATCATTAAACGTGAAAAAATCATTTAAAATGTTAATAAATACTCATAGAATCGTAATGTTACAAAAATGTAGTAACATTTTCATGTATGGTAAATATCCGCTATAAGGTTGGTGAACACGTTTTTAGTAAATTAAATACTACGCTTATAGCGGATTTTTATAATTTTTTAAATATTTAGTTTTTGGTGTTTATGGTTCAAGTTTTAGTGTTTAATATATAAAATGTAGTATTTAGACTCTTTGTGTAGGCATAATACCAACCAGTTTTAACAGATTTACTTATAAAATACCGAATTATACCATTAAAATAGTTAAATTGTTACATATCACAAAACTATGTTATACTCCATCATTAAACGTGAAAAAATCATTTAAAATGTTAATAAATACTCATAGAATCGTAATGTTACAAAAATATAGTAACATTTTCATGTCTAGTAAATATCCGCTATAAGGGTGGTGAACACGTTTTTAGTAAAATACTACCCTTACACTCTGTTCCCGAGTTTTTATTTTGAGAGAAAAGAAGAGAAGTGGAGAGGAAATTCAAAAAAGATTGCATTCACGAGTTTTTTCTGGAGAGAAGATAAGAGAAGAGGGGAGGAAATTATGCCAAAACTTCTCTCCTAATCTTCTTCCCAAATTGGGATGAATTGGAGAGAAGTTGATTTTAAAGCATTTTTTTTGCTAACATCTCTCTTCTTTTCTTTCCAACTCGGGAACACAAAATTAAAAATTAAAATTTTTCTTCTCTTTTTTCTTCTCTTCATTTCTCTTCTTTCCGTTTTATACTCGGGAACAGAGTGTTATAGCGGATTTTTATAATTTTTTAGATTATTTAGTTTTTGGTGTTTATGGTTCAAGTTTTAGTGTTTAATATATAAAATGTAGTATTTAGACTCTTTGTATTAGCAGAATACCAAACAGTTTTAACATATTTACTTATAAAATACCGAATTATACCATGAAAATAGTTAAATTGTTACATATCACGAAACTATGTTATACTCCATCATTAAACGTGAACCAGACAGAAAGTCACAAAAGTATGTTTTTATTGGTTATTGTCCCAACTAAAAAGCCTATCGTCTATATGATTTGGTGAGTAAGAAAATTACTGTTAGTCAAGTTTTCAAGGATGGAATTGGGAAGATACCAGAAGATATTCAAGGTATCAGATTGAAGATGAAGAATAGCAAAGTATGATTGATGCCAAAAGAAAATGACAGCGAATGTCTGAATTCAGCCTCCACGTCGCAAATTTCAACACGAGGAAAAAAAAATTCCATATATTCATCTCAAGAGGATTCATCTCCCAATTGGTTAACTCAACCGCGCAGAAGTGAGTGTGGCCTTGTTCCTTGGCTTTGTTTGTAGGTGATCCGGTAAGCGTAGAAGAAGTCATGAATTAGTTTAAAATGGATTTTCAAGACAAAATATCTAGCAAATGGGAGTGTACAAAAATATAAAGCAAGTTTGGTTGTGAAAGGAATCGACTACGAAGAGACGTTGCATAGCCTTAGGGTGCGTTTGGTATGTGGTTTCGGAATCAATATGCATTGTTGTTGTTTGGTGACTCTGGAATGGAATGGAATCGAAAAGTGATATTAAAACCATAGCTTTTTGAGGATAGCTATATACCGGTTTGTCATCTTTGCGGTTAAACATTAGGTGTTGGAAGGACATATTTAAGATTAGGTGAAATAACTTATGAGGTATGTTGTTCGGGTTTGAAAGCGATTAAAGGGCAGATGTTGAGTAAAGGAGGCGGATAATTGGATAAGGATGAGTGTTGTTAGGGTTAAAAATTATATATATACTAAAAGTGGGTATTTGGGCCGCTTCACATACATGTACCAAACAGTGCTTCGCACAGTAAATGTGCTCCAAAGTTGTACACCACTGTTACTGCTACAGTGGTTTCTACAGTAACTTTTTTTGCTACAGTGTCGGCCATCTTCCCCCACATCTCATTGATCTTCTTCATCTCATCAAACCCACAAAACCCACCAAACTAACACAACAAAAATTGCAGGTTCATTCATTTGAACCAAACCCAAATCCAAACAATACCACAAACAATTATACCAAATCCAAAACCAAACTATCGGATCTAATCTAACTGAATACAACCATATCGAATTAAAATGAATCCAAAACAAATAATAATACAACCAAATCGAATAATAAATAATCAAACCGAATAAAATAAATTTAAATTGAGACTAAAAATTGGCTCGGCTACGTGCCGACAGTCGAGACCCAAACAAACCCGAGATCACAACTAAAAAATGAAAAAATATACGACTCACCCCGAGTCAACACGAATTGACTCCCATTAGCCATAACAACCAAAGCTCAAAAATATGCTCAAAAGTGAGCTTAAAACTCTCGGCACCCAAAAGAAATCAACAACATACAACCCTATTTCGATACCAACGATTTTTATTTGTTTAAAACATCAAAACCCGTTTGTTTTTACCCGAAAAGTAATTAAAAACCACGAGTTTGACTCGGGGTGAGTCAACCCACGCGTAAAAACGCGTGTTCTTACCTTTTCTTTACTAGATCTAAAAGTTTTGGAGGTAAAAGTGGTGGTGGAGGTGTATAGGTGCGGCGGTGTGGGGTTAAAATGGAGAAGAAGAGGTGTTGGTGGCGCGTGATGTATACCAAAAGAAAGAGGAAGGTGTGAGGAGTATTTTGGTGGTGGTGGTGTGTTTATAGTGGCGGCGGTGGTGGTGGTTGGGTGTGGTGCCGGCGGCGGCTGTAATGGAGGAGGGAGAGAGAGTTTTTATGATCAAGGAGATAGATAAATGAAATAAGAAGGGAGGGTTAGGGTTTGGGGTATTTATTTGTTTTAAGAATACGGAAATTGCACTAAGGCCCCCGTGTTTTATTTTCGTTTCACTTAAGGAGTCGGGCAAGGGCTAGCGGGAATAACTTCTTGAAATCAATATTTTTGGCTTATTACCGCGCGGAGGACTCCATTATCGACCTTTTTAAAATTTAATCTTTAATGACTAATTTTCAAACAAGACTTAGCACTACACTCTCGCAGCAACGCGCGGGTTTACTGTTCATAAAAGCCTAATATTATTTTATTGTTGCTACAGTGAAAACCAATAAAAGCCTAATATTATTTTATTGTTGCTACAGTATTTTTTTTTTTTTTTTTTTTTTGAAAAATAATTTCGAAAAAATAAAATTTTGAAAAAAAAAAAAAAAAAAAATTGAACAAATATTTTCAAAAAAAAACAACTATCTGAACAACCCGCTGCAACGCACGGGCTTCCCTGCTCAAAAGTATTATCCAACTAAAAGTGATCATAGAAGAATTACATGAATAGTCCCTGTGGTTTGAAAATCAAAACAATTGGTGAACAACATAATATTTTGTTTGTTTGATAAGATCTTGATTGGTGAAAGAAAGAAAAAAAAGTCAAGTTTGAGAAGCAGTCCGAAAGAAAGATATAATGACATCATCCATCCAGTGGAATTAAATAAAAGAATAAAAAAATAATTAAACCCTAGTTAAAAGAGAGATAAAGGCGCCTCGTAGTTTCCATCAACTAATAAATCGGGGCAAATCTTTAAAAAGGCATCATACTTGTCGTAAAAATCGATTTCGCGGTGCGAACAAAAAATCAATAAAAAAGTTTCGTAAATGACTCTTTTTTAGGCATTATGACCATTTTACCTTCCAAGTTACATAAATGGTCCCTGTGGGTTTGCGAAAATTGCATCCACTGTCCTTACGCTAAATTACATAAATGATCTCTGTCCCTACGCTAAATTGCGTCCAACGTGCATATTTTTTTTGAATTATTTTTTTCCAACATTTTTTTTCGAAAATATTTTTATTACAAATTTTATTTTGAAGTTTTTTTAGAATTTATTTTCAAAATAATTTCTAAAATTTTTTTCCAGAAAAATTTAATGGAAAAAAAATTTTATTTTGAAAAAAAAAATATTTTTCTAAAAAAAATATTCTGGAGAAAAATTTCTAAAAAAATTCTTTTTTTGGAAAAGGTTTCTAAAAAAATTATTTCAGAAAAAATAAATGAAAAAAATTTGAAAAAAAACTAATTTTTCTAAAAAAATTTTTTCAGGAAAAAGATTTCTAAACAAAATTTCTAAAACTTTTTTTTTTGGGAAAAAAGTTTCTAAATTTTTTTTTTCAGAAA
The DNA here is from genome assembly GCA_021014915.2 of Artemisia tridentata subsp. tridentata. Lineage (NCBI taxonomy): Eukaryota > Viridiplantae > Streptophyta > Magnoliopsida > Asterales > Asteraceae > Artemisia > Artemisia tridentata. The sequence goes on from CP139505.1 coordinate 389,822,741, forward strand.
AAATAAATGGAAAAAAAATTCGAAAAAAAAAAATAATTTTATGGCTTTACTACTTAAAAAGAGTTATTTATGAAAAATTTTTACACACTTTTATACGATTTTTTGTTATCACCCCGAAAGTATGGCTTTTAAAAAAAATTGCCCCTCAATAAATCAATCAAACTGAATGAATAATAATAAAAATATAAAATGTATCTGGAAATGATTATATTGATCGCTGCTGCTGTATGTTTAAGTGTTGTTGTTGTTGTTGATGCATCAACAGTAGTTGATGTGTACAGATTGATTCAGTATGATATAAGTGGATCTCCTTTCGGATCTCGTCTTGCTTCTCTCAATCATCACGCTGCTTCTTCTTCAATTCTTTCAACTGATTTGTCATGTGCTGTTCTTGTCTTTCCCTTAACCCAACTCAATCATACATCCTTCATCAACGGTATAATTAATTTTTTTATACCAGTTGATGTCTTTTCTAATGTGTTGACTTTATATATATATATACATATATCTTTATTTTGACTAATTTTTATACATACAAGTAAAGTTTGGGGGTCTATGTATCTTTTATAATAATCTGATCCAGTGCTTAAAGAGCTCGCTAGCAGTTTTGATTCGTCACTAGTCATTATATGGTGCATATAAATTAGATCAGTTAATATTATTACAGTGTTTCATTCTATTTATATATCTTGTTTTTTTAATTAATTTTCTGTTTTACAGTATCCTGTGTATTTTGCCTTTGAAGATGAAGATTTAGATAAAGTGTTAGCTGATATCAAGAGAAATGATGCAGCTGGTCAGCCTGCAACAGCAACTACTGGCGGGTTAGTATATGGCTATATGCTTACCATTGCTCCCTGGTTTTCTCGAATAAAAGCTGTTGAAATTATGTGAATCAACTTTTTGTCATTGTTACCTTGATGATTATTTAAAACTGTAGACTTCAAATGCAACATTTTTACCGTTATTGACTTATAGTTTAATTAACAGTTTGTGTGGATTTCAACTTTGGTTTTTATTAACTACTACACCCCTCACATAATCGACTGTATGTCCTTTCTGTATTGTTTCACAAACATGGAACATTTAAAGTTGATATTTGTATTATATACCTTGAAACTTAGTTTATATTTACACAATTAGCCTTCCTCTTACAACGAGCCAATTACATAGACATAGCCTTCATCACTTCTACAAGTCGTCACATGTTTCTGTGACACATTGATACTTGTCTTTTTGTGATTTAACCTGTTTACTGTTAAGATCCATTAATTGTTTTTAGTACATTCTGTAATATGGATAATGACGGTTTTATTCTTTCTATTTACAGATACAAGCTTATTGTCTCATCACCGGCTCCTAAGAAACTTTCATAACCCACAATTACGAATATCCAGGTTATTTCCTATGTACATCTAATTTCTCTAAGCTTGATCAATCAAGCATTAATCAGATAAGGTCGTGGCAAATTTTACAAAACGTCAACATTATATGTCAAATGTGGCACCTGTTTTGACGGCACTTGCTTGATAAACTGTTTTACTCAAGGAGATCATATGAAAAACGGTGCAGTTATTTACTTGGTTTTGACAGAGCTTAAAAGGCACAAGAATAGGTTAGAAGATTGCTTACTTAGTTACAAAGTTTAAAAGGCAAAGTTGCAAAACCAAATGGCTAACTTAGTTCAGGAGAAACCACAAAGTCAAGTTGGTTTAAATCTTGCAGGTTTACATTTCTAGTTTATGGAGGCCGAACCAAACCAATCTAACTTAAATAATGAACCATGTGAGATCATTAAACAACCCGACTTTCGAATACAAAAACCCCAAATCTAGATAATAGATGTATGCAACTTAGAGGTGGAAATTTCGACCCCTTTGCTTATGAATGGGCTGATTTGGGTTGTGCTTAGTTTCAAACGGGTCACATAAGTTACTTTGGCCAAAAAGGAAGTTGGTCAAACGAACTGAAACTAGCTCAAAGTGTATATTAACGCTTACAACCTTCTAAAAATGCAGATTGTTATTGTTATCATACTTCTTTTAGGGTAATCTTATAGAACGCATTGCGTGTATCTTACAAAATAGACAAAAGAGTGTTTGCTGGGTGATTTCTGATATCGATTTAACTTTTCTCAGGGATGGTTGCCTGGATCTAAAGCTGATGGCGATTCAAACCAGCCTCCAACTATCGCCATTGTCGCATCATATGATACATTTGGTGTAGCTCCGGTAGTTTACCTATCTTACCCTTTCTATTACTCCTAAACGATGGACTTGTACTGAATTCTGTCTTTCATTCTCTCTTATAGGCATTATCAGTTGGAAGTGATAGCAATGGCAGTGGTGTTGTGGCACTTCTTGAAATTGCTAGATTATTCTCTATTTTGTATTCCAACCCTAACACAAGAGGAAGATACAATATACTCTTTGGGTTGACATCTGGCGGGCCTTATAACTACAATGGAACTCAGAAGGTGTGTTCCTCTCTAGACTTCATATCCACTCTTAACTATTTTCTTTCTGAAGTTGGTCACTCAATATGCTTTATTTTTTCTGCAGTGGCTTAAAAGTTTTGATCAACGTTTGCGAGAAAGTATAGATTATGCTATCTGCCTGAATAGTCTTGGCTCAGGGGAAAACGGATTATGGTTTCATGTTTCCAAACCTCCAGAGAATGCATATGTGAAGCAAAACTTTGAGGTAAGTGATTAAAACATCATAAGAGACACTAGAGGTGACCAAATGGGCAGATTGGGTGTAATTCGTTTAGGTTTTACTATGATTTAAAATGGTCTGGGTCGGGTTGGGTTCACCAACAAACACTTTTTGTCCAGGCTCCTGTTTTTAATATTAGTTAATTATCTGTCAACCAGGATTGCAGAAACAATGTCATTTCTGCAATAATTCTGAATTTTTGAACCATTAATGCGTTAGGAGGCTGCATTCATCAAAAATAGATTTTGAAGCTACTTTCAATCTGGTTGACCTGTTCCTCAAAAGCCAATGTTGACTGACCTGTGCGAGATAAAATAACCCAAATCATCTCATTTAAAAGCCACCTCTATGGAATACCTTACTTTTTTAGTGCCTTAAGTTTTTCAATATTATATTCCTGTCTTATTGTTCTTGTGTGCAGGGTTTATCTAATGTAGCAGAGGAATTAGGGGTTACAGTTGGGCTAAAACACAAGAAAATAAATGTTTCCAATTCCCGAGTAAGCAAACTTACGGTTGTGCACTTTATTCGTTTTTTCATCTTGTAACATGATTAAGACAACACCAAATTGTCACTACGGATGTTGTAAATGTAGAAATATTACATTGACTTATCAGAGTTTAGAAAGTCGGTTGCTTTATGCTAAAGGTTACGACATGCAGGTAGCTTGGGAACATGAACAGTTTTCAAGGTTAAGAGTTACTGCAGCAACACTTTCTGGACTTTCAGCTCCACCGGATTTACTGGAAAGTACTGGAGGTCTTTCTGATAACAGGTGAATATTCAGAATCTTTGCCATTTTTACCCTCTAGATATATCATATGATTAGGGAAATCATTTTACTGATTGTTTTGCTTTTTGTGTTACTTTTTGCCTTTGCATCAGAGAGTTTGTCAATGAAGCTGCAGTTGTTAAGAGTGTAAAGGTGGTCGCTGAGAGTCTAGCAGTAAGACTAATATTCTTTATTATTCTTACGTCGTCTATTTTGGAACCTGCAGATTGTTCTAAACGTTCTGTTCAAAATCAAACTATTATTTTGCACACGTATGCATATTACATCAAGTACCTTTCACTCTTTTGCATGTAACGTGAACTCAATCATCTGAATTTTGTTGTGCAGAGGCATATTTATGGTGAACAAGGAAAGAATATCAATATTTTTGCTGATAACAGTAGTTTGGCAGTCAATCCTTCTTACATACGATCATGGCTTGACCTTATGTCCAGAACACCTCGAGTAGCACCTTTTCTCTCAAAGGACAGTGCATTCATCACGGCATTAAAGAAGGTATTGACTATGGAGCTCTATTACTTTTTGTTGTTTTTGGGTTTGCTTGAATGACCATAACTTATCTGAAATACGGACGAAGCTCATATATCTTTATTTAGACAGACTCTAAGTCTTATTCTTCATTTGCAGGAATTAGCAGATCATGTTGTAGAGGTAAATTTGCAGCATGACGTACTTGATGGGATGTTCACCTTCTATGATTCAACAGTTAGCACCTTGCAGATCTATCAGGTGAAGTTGGCCCCTCGTTCTTTTTTCCATTTTTTTTACCAGTTTGACCCGTAGAAGTAAACATACAATCACCTGAATTACAACTTCTAAGCATAAGAGATAAGTATAAGAGAGCCCGATGCAATAAACGAATCGTGTGTCATTGGGATTTTTTTGTCCAATGTACCACAAAGGCATGCCAAATTGCACCGTCCTTATGATGTTATTCGTCCCTTGCCAAACAATTCACATCTCGCCATCCGATTTTTTTTGTGACCCACATGTGCTTATAATCGTAATAGTTATAGCTGAAGAGAGTGTTTTATTCATTGTGTTATTGGGTGTGTACTGAGACTTTTTATACAGGTAAGAAGGACAAAAAATTATGACATAATTAACATATATTGGTGCAAACTGGACCTAGTTATCTAAGATATTTGTTTACTTCAATTGAAAATAGACCAATAAAAATTTGGCACTAAAAAAGTCTCATCGTAGCTTTACTATGAAACATGTCGGCCATAAACAATATTTTTTCAATTAATACTATAATTTCTCATTCCAATATTTCTTATTTCATCACGAGTCCTACTTTTAGTAAAAGGAAAATGTTTTTGAGGTATTTGTTTTCCTCAAACTTTTGTACATATGAAAGATGGTCTTTACTCATATGCATGCTATTCGTGTCCTTAATTTGTAATTGCATTCTTAAAATCAAAATATAGAATATCAATATGTAAAAGAAAATCAATAGAAAATCCTTAATTTGTCATATGCATGCGCAGGGTTAAAAACAAACATGCATGATCATAAAAGAAAATCAATAGAAAAATTGCAATAGTAAAAATGTATAATCATGAATCATCATATATAGATGAATGATTATTGTGTATTGAAAAAAAAAAATGTTAAAAGTAATTATTTTCAGAGAAACGATTAAGATGGCAGGCATGTGTGTAGTACTGTAGTACCATCTTGTTGGTTGCAAATAAAAAGCCAATTTTTCAAAACTAATAATACGTTCACATACAAGTTTAAGCATGAAACTAATAACATCTTTATATGCCCCAATCATTTATTTGTAGCTAATAAAGATTAATAAAATCCCGTAAAAGTTTGTGTGTATAGTTCATTCTGATAATTCAGTTTACATGCACACAAATACGTGCAAGGAATGAATGAATAAAAGTCATGTATACAAAACCTACCGATTGCCAAGACGAGCACGAAGATCAATAACGAGTTGCTCTTCAGACTCGTTAAGTAGACCACGCTTCAAGTCGGGTCGAAGATAGTTGGTCCATCGTAGACGACAACTTTTCCCACAAAGATGAAGGCCAGCGAGCTTAGGGACAGCTCGCCAACAACATTGGCCATTTGTTAAGATAAAGTTGATGAGCTTATTATCTTCCTCAGCTGTCCAAGAACCTTTCTTAACCCCTAGTTTATCACAACATGGTTGTCTTCCCATTGTAATAAACTACCAACCTCCACCAACTTAGTTTAATATATATGTTATATCCAAATGCGTATAACGTATGTTATAAACAATACAAATCACATACTTGCTAAGTTTAAGATATGGCACCACCAACCTCTCTATAATTATAGGGCAAATGACAAAAAAATGCATCGAACTTGACATTTTTTATCATTGTATGTAGCCAACTATTTTTCGTCTCATTGTATCACAAAACTTTTGATTTTTTGTCATTGTAACACAAAACTTTTGATTTTTTGTCATTGTATGTACGATTTCCAGCGTGTCCGTTGCCAACGTGTCCCTTTGTTACACATAAGCTGCCAGCGTGTCAAGGCTAAATACAATGACAAAAAGTGTCAAGTTCAATGCATTTTTTTGTCATTTGCCATTTATTTTTTTCTCACTCTTTTGTCCCCCTATGATCATTCCTTTTAGACAGTTTGGCTGCTCGCGTCGTGGTGGCCAGCCCACGCCCAAGTTGTGTTTTTTTTTTTTTTATATATATGAATTTGCATTTGAATTTGAACGTTTTAGGAGGGATATATTTAAGGAGGGATATATTTAAATCTTATAAAGGAGGGATATATTTAAATTTCAAATTCAAATTTCAACGGGCGGGATATATTTAAATTTCAAATTCACTTTTCAAAACTAGCCTATAAATACCCATTCATATTCACAGACTTCTCACACAAAAACACATTCAAAATCAAAACTCAACATTCAAAATTCAATGTCTCGCAAAGATTTCTCACAACAATTCCCCAGTCACCACGACTTCTCACAACAATTCCCAAATGAACATGACTTCTCACAGCAATTCCCTAGCTCGAACCTGATTCCAAATGAACCGGTGAACACTCCACCGGAAGATATCTTTCCGGTTTTCCGACCGGAAAATGAACTGGAAAACACTCAACCGGTTGTCGAACAACAACCCAATCCATTTGGACTCACTGAGGATGAACTCCGACTTCTTGAGCAGGATGAGGAAGTCAGGAGAGAAACAGAAGAAAGAGAACTACGAGAGGAAGCTGCTCGTTTGGAGCAGGAAGCCAGGGATGCAGATGATCTTAGGAACAACTGGTTTGACATCATGGAAGGAAAGTATTATGCTGGCGAGTTTAGGTCCTCTTCGAGTGAAGACGGTTGGAACTCAGATGATTCCTTTCATTAATTTGTAGTTTCATTTTCATTACCGTATCGTAGTTTCTATTAATCGTACTTTGTTTTTTTAATGTAATTTTTATTTATTTATTTATTTTTATTATTATTATAATTAATGAAGTTTATTTTAGTTAATATTGTGTATGTTTTATTTTATGTAAATAAAAAAAAAAATGGACGACGACACCACATTTTCTGGTGCCAACGGTAACGGCCAGAATGTGGTGCCATGGGATTTCTGGTGCCATATTATACGATAAAATTAATAGTAAAATAAGTATGAACATGTAGTCATATCCATGAGACGAAAATGAATAAAATAAATATGCCATTATCTATACTACATATAATGTAGGGATGAATCTCTCTCCTCTTAGTCTTAAAATTCAGACTTACAAGAAATAAAGCATGATTTACAACACTTTAATGCACCCAATTTTTAGACTTACAAGAAATAAAGCATATTGTACAACAAAAACAAGCGTGGTGTCATTTTAAGACCAAAATTCTATCAAACAACATTAATGCTATTAAATGGTAGTCATTAAAACACCCCCTATATAAAAAATACAAATTATCAAGCATTGTTTACAACTATTTAGAGCACAAAGATAACTAAAAAAGTACTATCCAACACATATAATTAATACACTATTTAATTTACCCTCTCACTAAAATACACAACCATTTTACCGCAATGTACAATCAAATTAAGCTTCCAAAACATAAATCTAAAATCCAGTAGTCAAAATGAAGAAAAAAAAAAGTGAAAGAGACTTGGAAATTACAAAGAAAGAACAATCTCAGTCTTCTCTTTAATACTCATAAATTTGTTTGTTAAAACAAGAGTATAAGAGTAAACCATCATAGATCTTGAAAGTAATAAGAGGACAACAAACAAACAACCTACCCAAGACCTCTTTAATGAGATCTTGACGAACATAGTGTGCTTCGGTTACGGTTGAAATAAAGAAGGTTTATGCTGCGTTTGTGATAAGGAGATGGAAGAAATGTTATTATGATGCTGCTTTTTTGATATGTAGGAAGATGAGCTATTTAGGTGTGTGACTGCCATGGAGATATAAGGGTGGATTTATTTGACGTGTTGTGTTCGTTTGTTAAGGAGTTATAAGGTTGGAAAGATTGAATATGCGTATTATTTTGGAGAAGGAGATATTTGGTGACTGCATGTTTTTTTTTGGATGGAGAGAAGGTTGGATGGGGACCTTGAATGTGCGATGTGTGTTTAGGTTTCCATAATGAAGAACTTATATTCTAAAGGGTGTAGGGTTTGTTGTGGATTTGGGTTGGACATTAGATAATAATTATGGGCTTGCTGGATTTTTTAAAGTTGGGTTGCGAATTTTTAGTTAGTATGGGCTAAATCTGAAAATTTTGTTGAATTAATTGTGAGGTTGGGCTTATCTAACTATCTTCACAATATTACCGTGTATCGTTTTTATATTTTAAAAAGTATCGCATGTGCACACTACAATTTTTGTATGAAATAGTTTTTTTTTTTTTTACTTAAAATCTCGCTATTTGTAAAGTTATTATCACAAAACACATATAGCTAGAAAACGTTGCCCGCCAAAATTTTAATTTCAGGGTACCCGCCGCCGCATCGCGCGGGTACCCTGCTAGTCAAGAAAATAATAACGTTAAACAAAACCTAACATTCAAAATAACCGAATTACATATAGTTTTTAATCTATTATAGGGGTCTATTTGAATGTGCTTATGTAATGTTTGATTATCATAACTGCAAGTCAATAATCACATTGGTTTCAAATGTATAACCAAACACCGCCCATATCTTGGCAAAAATTATTACATAAGTTGGACTACCATAAGTTGGCAATGTATTCCTGGAGCAAGTCATTTTATACTAATGTAAGAATTTATGCTCACCTCAATAACCACAACATCAACGTCCTCAGAACCAGGATTCATTGTGCTCGATGGCTCTAAAATCTTTGAGGTATCTAACAATTCGTTTTCTTTTTTGATATTTTCATTTGCCATAGCATATCCATCAGTCACTTCTTGGTCACATACCATAGGCTGTTCCACGACTTGCGGCTTTTCTATCAAAAAACTCTCTCATCCGATACACTAAGTTGGTTGATTAAAAATGAAAAAGTATTTACTCCAAAAACAAATACCACCAATTTTAAACTTCTTGAATCTAATTGCTCTATATTCATCATTAAGACATTTTTCCTATCCCAAACCGTTTACCTCAAGCTTATATTTTCCAGGTAGCACATTCTGAAACAGAAACTCATTGCTTGAATCAGTCAAACCAACAGTCTGCTTCTTTTCATTGCTTTTAGCATCCAACCTCACAAGAGCAACAGAAATAGAAGAATCACATTTTTCTTTGCAAGTAACCGAGCCATGTAGGTTAACTCGTGCCTGAGATTAAAGAGAGTATAATCAAGTCACAAACCAAAAAAGGTCTTGGATCACACCGGTAGTGTAATGCGCCATTTATCCAAAAATATGCCCCTTGTGGATTATTGAAGTAGGACAGCGGAAGGCTGGTTTGTTCACAGCAAACGCTTAGTGAACAGGAAGAATTGCAGACGCAATAAACCTGATGATTACTTAACTACACGAGTAGAGAAGAACAAAATTGAATTGAAGTTTTCTAATAATGAATTGAATGAATACAACTATGCTGGAATGTGGTTTAAATAGACCTAAGAATCCTAATTCTAAACTGACTAGAAGTAAAGGTTTCCTAATTGCATACCAATACTAATTAACAAATAAAGATAAACATAAGAAAAGTTTCCTAATAAAACTGAAAAAATCTGCTGTGACTTGGATTCCTTGCTCTCCAAGTTTCCTATTCCTTGTTCCCCAAGTTTAAATCTGTTTCCAGATTATCTACTTCATCATTCTCTCCCACCTGAAAAGGACTCGACCACGAGTTCTCATTAGGGTAAAGAAGTTCATCAGGAGAGTAGTAGTCGGTCAGATCTGAAATGTTGAATGTATTGGAGATCGCCATGTCTTCAGGTAGGTCAACTACATAAGCATTGTCGTTTATTTTTTTCAAAACTCGACAAGGACCAATCTTCTTCTTCTTTAACTTGTTGTAAGTGCCAACTGGAAATCGTTCTTTCCGTAAATGCACCATAACAAGATCACCTTCTGTAAAAATCTTGGCCCGGCGATGCTTGTCTTTGTCCTCCTTATATTTAGCATTAGAAGCTTCAAGTTTTAGTCGGACATCAGTTTGAATAGCTTCAATCTTCTCAGCAAAATTCTCAGCAGCAATGCTATAACCTGGGATTTTTGGTAAAGGAACCAAATCAAGTGTGTGGTTTGGAGGCTTCTGGTAGACAACAGAGAACGGCGTTTTACCCGTTGAACGACTGACCATGTTATTGTAAGCAAATTCAGCAGGAGCTAAACAAAGATCCCATTGTCTTGTTGACAACTTCTGTTTGCCCATCAGTTTGGGGGTGGAATGAGCTGCTATATTGCAAGTTAGTCTCAAAAAGTCGCCATAAAGTGCGCCTGAAGTAGGACAGCGGAAGGCTGGTTTGTTCACAGCAAACGCTTAGTGAACAGGAAGAACCCACCTGGAATACATGTTTCGTTGTGTTTCCATACTTCTCCAAAGTCATCATCTGATATGTACAAATCTTTCAAACAGTCGAAACCAATTACTTCACTTCCCATGGTTGTAAGTAAAATTGCTCGTCGACTTAAGGCATCGGCTACCTTATTCTGAGTGCCTGCCTTATGCTTTATGACGAAAGTAAATTGTTGCAAATATTCCATCCAACGAGCATGCATACGACTAATCGACTTTTGGCTGTTGAAATATTTCAATGCTTCATGGTCTGTTTGAAGCACAAATTCTTGCTGGAAAAGATATTGTTCCCAATGCTTAACAGCCCGTACGATAGCATAAAATTCGAGCTCATAGGTGGTCCACTTTCTTCGAGCTTCACTAAGCTTCTCACTAAAGAATGCTACAGGACGCCCTTCTTGTGATAAAACTGCTCCAACACCAATGATGGAAGCATCAGTTGCTAACTCAAATGGTTTTTGAAAGTTTGGTAAGACAAGAACAGGAGCTGATGTAAGTTTCTGTTTAATTAGTGAGAAGCTGTTAGCAGCATCATCTCCCCAATGAAATCGCCCTTTCTTTAGGCATTCAGTGATGGGAGCCATGATTGTACTAAAATCCCGAATGAAGCGACGATAGAATGTTGCCAAACCATGGAAACTTCGAACATCACTAATTGTCTGAGGTGTAGGCCAATCTTGTATGACTTTAATCTTTTCATCATCTACATGGATACCACTAGCACTAACCACAAATCCTAAGAAAAGTAGCTTGTTAGTCATGAAGCTACACTTCTTCAGGTTTACAAATAGCTTATGTTCTTGCAAAGCCATAAGTACTTCTCGTAGGTGGTCTAAATGCTCATCCTCTGTCTTGCTATAGATAAGGATATCATCGAAGTACACAACTAGAAATTTGCCGATGAAGGGCTTTAAGACTTGATTCATTAATCGCATAAACGTGCTCGGGGCATTTGAAAGCCCAAAAGGCATCACAAGCCATTCATAAAGGCCCTCTTTTGTCTTAAAAGCAGTCTTCCATTCATCTCCAGGACGAATTCGAAGTTGGTGATAACCACTACGAAGATCAATTTTCGAGAATACCTGAGAACCATGCAACATATCTAACATGTCATCAAGACGGGGAATGGGAAATCGATACTTAACTGTGATTTTGTTGATGGCTCGACTATCGATACACATACGCCACGTTTTGTCCTTCTTTGGTACAAGTAATGCCGGAACCGCACATGGACTTTTGCTTTCTTGAATGACACCCTTCTTAAGCAGTTCTTCTACCATGCCCTGTAAAATGTTGTGTTCAGTTGGACTCATACGGTAGTGAGGCAAGTTTGGGAGACTAGCCCCGGGTACAAAGTCAATTTGGTGTTGAATGTCTCTTAATGGAGGGAGACCGTCCGGGAGTTCTTCGGGCATGATATTCTTGAATTCTGATAATAAATCATGTAGCTTAGGTGGTACATTCTCCATTATCTTGTCGTCCCCTTTAACAACAACGGCGAATATGGTTTGAGCATGCCGTATCTCAGCCAAAAAGGCCTCTCGTGAGCATAAGAGAATAGTATTTGCTTTTTCTTTAGTTGCTTTTGGTCGATCTTCACTAGAAAAGGGACATAAAGTGAATTTTTTACCATCCTTTGAAAACGTGTAAGTGTTTTCCTTCCCTTTGTGTATCACACCTAGATCAAATTGCCAAGGTCGCCCAAGTAAGACATGACACGCATCCATGTCTACAATGTCGAATAAAACCGTGTCCTTGTACTTGCCCATAGAGATTGGAACCTCACATTGTTCAGTTACCCGCACTTCACCTACGGCTTTAATCCAACCGATCTTGTATGGTGTCGGATGTTTCCGTGGTGTTAACTTGAGTCGACTAACGATATCTCGTGAGATGATATTCTCACTACTTCCACCATCAATGATGACATTGACTACGTCTTGATTGATCCTACATCGTGTTCGAAAGATGTTGTGTCGTTGGGTGTCTTCACTTTTTCTAGGAGTGGTGAGCATCAATCTACGAACAACATAAGAATAAGCTTCCTCTTGGTCATCTTCTTCCTCATCAAGAACATCTTCGGGTCGGATGAAACATTCTTCGTTCTCAGATCCTTCGTAGAATTCTTCTCGTTCCGCTACATTCACAGTTTTGGTCGCTCGACATTGGTTAGAAGTATGACCTGTTTGTTGACATTTAAAACACTTAATACCAACTGGTCGGGCATAAGGATTTGCCAGTTTCTTTGTGGCCTGTGAAGAAGTACTTGCATTTGTCGACTTATTCTTCCCACTATCTGCTTCACTGGAACTAAGTGGTTGTGACTTTTCTCCTGATTGGTTCAAACTTTGGTTTAAATCGGGTTTACTTTTGAAATTTAAGTTTCCCTTTCCTTGTCTACCGATTGTTTGTTCTGCTTTCAACGCCACCCGCACGGCTTCATCAAGAGTCCACGTTGTTTGGAGAGATATAATGGCTTGAATGTCATAACGAAGACCATTGTTGAACCTTGCAACTTGTTGTGCATCGGACTCGCTTAACTGATTACGGGATGCAAGTCTCATGAACTCTTCTGCATATTCTGTTACAGTTCGAGAATATTGGCGACAATTCTGATATAGTGAATAAAGAGTCTGCTCGTAATCAACCGGAAGAAAACGTGCGAACATTAATCGTTTCATCTTGCGCCACGTGCTAATTGGTCGTTTTCGTTGACGACGACGACCTGTTTGAAGATTGTCCCACCAAGATGAGGCGGCTCCTCTCAATTTGTAAGCAACATATTTGACTTGGGATTCTTCGGGAATGTCCATGAGTTCAAAATACTTTTCTGTTTCAGAAACCCAATCAAGAAAATCTTCAATGTTTAATGACCCCGAAAAAGTTGGTATATCCGCCTTTATCCTAGGCATTCGATTTCTTTGATGATTCACACCTTGACCTGCTTCTTCGTCTTCGTCACTTGAGGACTCAGATAGGTGGTGTTCTCGTTTTGGTTCTTCGCGAATATTAAGGTTCTCAAGTGCCTCGAGAATTCTAGTATTCTGTTCCGTTTGTTGTTGGGATTGTTGCTGCAATTGTTGCTGCAATTGTTGAGATTGTTGCTGCAATTGTTGTTGAATCGCTTGTAGGGTTTGCAAAAGTGCAGTATTATCATTCGTCATGATCAATTAAATTTTTTGTGAACAGTGCAATGAACAGTACGATGAACAGTATTTTTTTATTTTATTTATTTATTTATTTTTTTTTAATAACAGAATAAAACTACTAAAAGAAAAGAAAAGAATCTTTAGAACAATCGGGGAAAACCCGAATTGATAAAAGATAGAGATTGAAAGTGGTGACCTGATGTCAACTTGGGAGAGACCCAAATTGAACCTGCTGATTACTTAACTACACGAGTAGAGAAGAACAAAATTGAATTGAAGTTTTCTAATAATGAATTGAATGAATACAACTATGCTGGAATGTGGTTTAAATAGACCTAAGAATCCTAATTCTAAACTGACTAGAAGTAAAGGTTTCCTAATTGCATACCAATACTAATTAACAAATAAAGATAAACATAAGAAAAGTTTCCTAATAAAACTGAAAAAATCTGCTGTGACTTGGATTCCTTGCTCTCCAAGTTTCCTATTCCTTGTTCCCCAAGTTTAAATCTGTTTCCAGATTATCTACTTCATCAATTATGAATTGAAACAGAGTAACCAACCAGCCACAAATCATTACTGATGCATATATAATTTTATCATTCAGATAACTGAACCATTTTAAAATTAACCTGGTAAAAGAGACGTAAAAGTAAGAAATATAACTTTGAGATGTAATCACCTGATAAAACTTGGGTGACATCAATGGACCATTGACATTGACATCATATGTGGTGGCGAAAATAAAAGATCCGGAGTAGCATTAGGTTTAGCTGCAATAGCCGATAACCAATAGTCGCCAGGTGGATAATCAGTCTACTAACTCTCACTTTCATTTAGATAATCAGTTCTGAGACTTTCACTTTCATAGTTCGGAATCACTATATAGGTGCATAACAGAGATCTTATGTTCTTAATCTTTAACTCTATCACATCAAGTTTCATGCAAGTAATAATATCAAGTATTAATGTAGTTTCTAAAGGTTAAAACTTGTAAGAAAATGATAACTATTAAATATAACTTATTCAGACATTACCTCACAATGGTAATTAATATGAAGAAAGAAGAACGAAGACACCCCCCACAATAAAAGTGGGTATGTTTAATGGGTTTTTTAATTAGCATGTGGGACTTTTGGGTATCATCAGTTATTTCTCTTTCAACCCGAGTGTCAAAAGTGGTCACTTCAGGCAATTTACTTATAGATAGATCTTATACGGGATGTGTTTATCTCAATTCGGTCATATTAAAATAAATAATAATAATAATAATAATAATAATAAAAACCTATTTTTGATGACAAACCTCCCAAACATGTTTCATTAGAGATTCCAATTATCATGGTAATTATATTGTTTTACGAATCGATAAGAATATTGATTTGAAATGATAAAAATTCCTCTTTATTCCCTTGTGTTCAGCGAAAGAGATGTAACGCATTTAATGGAAAACAAACATTTCTGGGTCAACTCAATCAAACATAGGTAGGTTTCATCTATACTAAATTTAACCCATTTAAGCTATCACATTTTGATTTATCACAACATACCTGCAATCACATGATCCTTTCCAATCACATTTAAGCTTATAATCACATTTTAATATACTACTGAACCTTTCCTCAAACCAAAACCAGGAATGACAGTTTGAGCACACGCAATCAAATGATCCAAAATAGTTGTACTCTAATGGAGGCCCTGCAGCAAATATCCGGAGTGTATCACGAAACAGCCTATGATAACAGGGAGCAAGCCCCTAAAATTATAAAACAGCGGGGGTGATTGCGTTTGACAAACCTGCTGCTGTAGGTATTGTCTCTGATCTCCTTGCAGCCCCCCTTTGCCGAGGCTCACGCTGTCTCCCTATTGATGTCTGGCCAGTTGTGTTACTGTGGGCACAATGCCTAGGCCCGACATGCCTTTGATGACAATTATGGAAAACATTAAATAAGAAGCCATTCAATATTGGGTTTGCATTGTATGACGTATGTTCGGCACATGATTTTACAGTTAATATGTAATAAGCATATCACAAAGCAACATCCTAAAACTTATTAACCAACCTGCAAATGTGTGTTTGCTGTTGCAGATCCTGTAGTAGTACGTGGCTGTGTAGGAGCCATTTGTGGCGGCGCCTTCGGTTGTGCACCGCTTGTTATTGGAGACTGAGTTTGTGAGTTTGATGTGCCTGTAGTGACAATGAGGTAAAAGAGTTAATAAGTACTCATTTGTGGCGGCGCCTTCGAACATAGATAGGTTTCATCTACTAAATTTAACCCATTTAAGCTTAATCACATTTTGATTTATCACAACATACCTGCAATCACATGATCCTTTCCAATCACATTTAAGCTTATAATCACATTTAAGCTTACTAATTATACTTGCAGCCTCATGCTTCAGCTTCCATTAAACGCATATGTAAACAAACATATACATGTATAAAAGATCATCTTTAGACCAATAAACTCAACAAAACCAATCAAATCACAAGCACAAAACGGATCGAAAACCTTATTCAATCAATAAAAATTATTAACTAATTATTTTTCTCGGCAAATTCCAAATCAAAATTATACGAATTGAAAACCTAATTCAATCAATAAAATTCGAAATCAATTGAATACAATATACATAATTAAACTAAAAACATAAGCAGATAAAAATTAACATAAAGATCAAAAGGTTATAATACTTACCACGATTCATCTCAGTGTGTTGCCCAAAATTAAAGTTCAAACCTAAAAAAACCCTAAAAATAAAAATCAAAAATTGGTCAATTCATCCAATTAATACACAATATAATTGACTACACATGTAAACATACCGCATGTAAGATCTTTGATGATGGAACAGTTATTTGAATCAAGCATAAAAATCAAATGATGTATTTGTTAGGGATCGTGCGATTGATTAATTTCTTATAGAAAGGTTTTAGAGGATGGAATTGTATGTGTGTGTTTTTTTGTTTAGATTGAAAGAATGGAATGGATGGTTTGTCAGTTGTTCCGCCCAAAAATTGTTCCACAAAATCGACGGTGATGAATTTTGGTGAATTTACACGTGGCAATTGATTAGTATTTTTGAGGGATAAATAGTAGGACAACACTCATTTATATAGGATGGAGATGTATATATATATATATATATATATATATATATATATATATATATATATATATATATATATATATATAAAGCAAATATATATATATATATATATATATATATATATATATAAAGCAAATCACGTAATATCCACAAAACAGAACCATGTTGATGCTTATATTCTATCAAAATTCTGATATATAAAACTCACTTTCATATAATCCCAGTCAAGAGCTATGGCAAGACAAAGTAAAAAAAGCTAATGGATACGTACCGTTGTAGGGAAGTGAAGCTGATGAGTATTCACAAAATCATACATCCATCTCATGACGTAATAACCTGCATCCGAGTCGCCTTGTTGTTGATTGCTCTACAATTGTTTAACATACACACTGTTAGATACTGGAATAGCATACATACTAACAACATAGGAATTGTTGGGACTGTTGTTAACGTCATTAATATAATGTGATATTTATAAAAATTGTAATTACACAAGGAACTGAAGGAAGGCTTATATATTTATCGGGTGTAAGTACATATGTCTCAAAACCAGCCAAAGTACACCCTAATCCAGACAGCGCCTAATCGGCTAATCCAAACACACTTTTGAGCAATGCAAACACAATTCAGTTCTGTGTCTCCAAACAGGCCAAAGTACACTCTAATCCAAACAGCCCCTAATCGAAACAGCCATAATTATAAGCAATGCAAACAGACTTCAGTTTTGTGTCTCAAATCTGGCCGAAGTACACCCCTAATCTGTGGTTTACAACATATGGTACTGCATTACTATCACTTCCAGCACACATGCATCAGGTTGCAACTTGCAAGGGTGTGACTAAAAAACTAAGAGATTACATAGGTCTAAGAATTCACTACTTCGGTCACATGTTTTTTGGTTTGTCTTAAAAGTTGTTAAATTTAATTACACATAATAATTAAGCTTTTAAACATATCATTAGGAGTGGATTTAACTGATCTAAAACAGAAACTACATCAACAATAAGTGATATAAAACTTAATAACTAAACTTATTTTTTGCAGTTGAGACACAAAACCCTTATCTGCCCATATCAACCATAGGTAACCTAACAATAGTCTAATGTTTGATCTTTGACAATACCACAATCCAAACATCCCTTCCACCAGTCATAGAACCACCAATAAAAAATTAATCAGCAACCTGCTGTACTCTGCAGCACCCTACTGTAATCATCAATCTGCAGCATTCAGCAAGCTAAGTTTCATATAGTATTTCATAGCGTTAGAAAACCAGAAAAAAGTATTGAGTACATGATCACTCGCATGAGTAACATGTGAATGAATATAAACGACTAAGATATACTCTCACAAGTATGTCTTTCAAGGAACTGTCTTCTAACCTCGGATGTACCTTCCTTAAATTTCCAGGAAAGAATATTCATTATAGCAGTTGATCTTTTAGGAGCTATTCGGGTAAGCTAATTCTTGAACGCTTATGTGTTTCCGAAAATCTCAAATTCAATGGATTATGCTTATGAAATTATTCCTAACCAAAATTGACACAAGCCTATTTAAATAAGCTTAACCAAAACACATTCGAAGTGTTTAATAGCTCTTTCAAGACACAATAACCTATTAGGCACTAAAATAAAGGGTGCAGGTTAGACAAATACTAAGAAATTTTTTTTACATCATATGACAGTATCAATCGGTTTCTTCACTAACTATTAATCAATTCACCTGCAACAACCATCCAAAAATACACCATTAAAGTCGGGGAAAAATAAATAATATAACAAATTAAATGAAGAAAACACAATCGCTCCAAAGCAAATCTGAACAAACACTTCAAAACAATAAAAATGGATATAAAAAACAACATTATTTAAGAATTAAAACCAGACATTAATTGAATCAAATTCGAAGAAAAATATTAAAATTGAGAACAAATTTACCTTTGGTTGATTTCGATAGAGATTAAGCATGAATTTTTCAGCAACCATTTAAGCTCCAAAAAATACGCATGTAACCACATAAAAATCATCAATTCGAAAAAAAACCCCAATTCATAAAACCCTAAAAATCAAATTCCATTGGATGTGTTTGTTAGGGTTCGTGCGATTGATTACTTTTTATGGATAGGACTAATGTTATGTTTTTGAGTTCCATGGATCTGATATTTTTTTTTTTGATTTAGGTTTGTGGGGAGAGGTTTTGAGAGGAAGGAATTGAGTGTTTTTTTTTTTGAGATAGAAAAAATGAAATGTGAATGAGTAGTTCCGCCCAAAACAGATCTCACAAAATCAACAGCTGTGGAATATTGGCTATTTTACACGTGTCAATTGATTAGAATTTTTGAGGGAGATTTTTTAGGACAACACTCCTTTATATAGGATGGAGATATGTAAGAGTAAATTACAAAGATGGTCCTTGTGGTTGGCGTTGACTTTCACATATGGTCCTTTGACTTTTTTTTTGCACTCCCGGTCCCTAACTCAGAAACTACTAACACAGATGGTCCCTTGACCAAACGGACGTCAAGTTTGACCGTTAAAGCCCCTCATGTGACTTGCACATGAGGGTATTATGGTCATTTTAATGTCCCACAGGGACCATATCTGAAAACCACCATCACCACACCATTTTCCAGATTTAACAAACCACCATCACCACCACACCACCATCAAATCGCCACCAACAAACCACCATCACCACTACAGCTGTTGTGTAACTGAAACAAGTTACCACTTTGATTTCTTTAACCAAACTCGTGTAAATTTTCTCTTCAAAAACACATGAACAAATTAAAAACACAAAAAACTAACACAAAGATAATCAAATTTTTGTTAATCATACTCATGTTTTTGTACAAACTGGAGTAAACACAAGCTGCAATAGCAGACCACCCAACTTTACAATGATCTCACTCCATTTGTCAGGCCAATTGTCCAGTTTGATTTTTTTCTTCATAACAGTCCAAATCTTGTGTGAATACCACCCTTCCCACCATTTATCATGCCACTCACCATCATGAAGCATCTCACTTATTTTAGCATTCCAGCGTAAATTGGCCTGTATGATTTCATCAGTTGGGATCATACTGCTAAGAACACCACCCTTCCCACCATTTATTATGCCACATAAAGATGCTCTTTCTATTACCAACTCTGTACTGGATATGCCTTTTCACCTTGTCCCTTCCCACCATTTATCATGCCACATAAAACTTACGCTTTCGTAGCAGCATAAACCGCGTAAAGAGGATCAGAAGGAATAACAATAGCAGCACCAGAACCAATATTAACAATAGCTCCTCTTTTCCTTTGCAACATACCAGGCAACACAGTTTGTGTAACTCTAGTAGTCCCTTCAACATTAACCTTAATCAAATTATTCAACAGCTCATCATCCACTTCATGAAAAAACCGCGCATAAGGATAACTAACACCCAGCATTATTAATCAAAACACCAACATCTAAATCCTTAATCACATCCTTAATCTTCTCAACACCTTCCTTCAAATCATTACCACTAAAATCAAAGACCACATTCTTAACCTCAGTTTTTGAGTATTTCGACTTAATCTCTGAACTAACATCTTCTAATTTCTTAACATTCCTACCAACTAGAACTAAATTAAGACCCTTTTTAGCTAACTCAAAAGCAAAAGCTTTACCAATACCATCAGTTGAACCTGTAACAAGTATGCCACCCCAACATCAAACAACCATTATTCTCCTCCACTCTATAACCATCACCACCAGCAAACAAAGCCAACAACGTACTAGCTTGCTTATACGCATTAGAGCGCCTTCAAACTCCTCTTAGGCATTAGCGGTTAGAGCATCTGGTGACTTGTTTCGCAAGGCCACAATGTGTGTCAAAAAAATATGTTGCAACAATTCTGATCGGACTCAAAGCTTAACAAGCCTAAGTGATTCGATTTAATCAAGGATTAGTTACTTAAGCATCACCAAACTTGATTAAACTGGGAACATCAGGATCACTAAAAACAATCCTTTTCTGAATTTTAAGCATCACCAAACTTGAACCGGTTCAAACCCACCATTCTCAAACCGGGTTTTCCATTGACCCGATGTCATATGTCTCTCAACCCGGTCCACACCTTCACATGCCACCACATTACAAATCTGTTTCCCTAAATAAACCTCGGAGATTGGTTTTTCCGGTAGACTCGCCGGAAAAGTGAATTATTTACTCTAGTTTTTATAAAGAACCCTCTAAACTTCATCTTTTTTCCAAGAAAATGAAAACCCAGATCAGATTTTTGATTCTAAGAAATGGGTATTTGATGGTTTTTGATAAGGATTAGTATAGGTTAAGGGTGTGTGATAGACATGGGTTATGCATAAAGATGTTGTACCTTATGTTTTGATGGTGGTGATAAACGGTTCCATATTTTGTTACAAGTTTAATGGCATGATGTGTGAGAGAGTTTGAGAAATGTATTTGGGAGTAGGTGATTAATTGTGAAGAAGAAATAGAGTGTGGAATATATGTGGGAGTAGGTGATTGTTTGATTGATGTTTGCTACAGTGAATGACGAAAATACCCTCACAATTAGCCAACTTAACGCCTTGACCAAACGTCCGTTTGGTCAAGGGACCATCTGTGTTAATAGTTTTTTGAATTAGGGACCGGGAGCTGTGTAGTCAATTTCGGCGAAATACCACTGGTATTTCGGATTTCGGAGGTCCCATAAAATTTCGTTTCAAATTTCGCTACCGAAATAATCGGCGAAATTGACCGAAAATATACCGAAATTGACCGAAAATATACCCAAAATTTCGGTGGAAAAGCCGATATTAGCGGTTATGTTTTTTTGGGCCAAATCAGTCAATAGTATTGATTTTGTACCTTGAATCCGTTTCCGGCGACGAATTCCGACGGCGGCGGCGCTGCAACTTCCGGCAGAAACCCAAGGAGGAAGAGAGGAAAGAGGGAAGAAAGGCTGGAACTTTTTTTTTTTGAAAAGATACGGCTCGAAGTTTGTGGTAGTGTTTTAGGGTTTAAATTTGTTTAGAATTTTTAACATTTAGCCTCTCTATCTTTCACTAGTTTACATTTAGTGTCTAAACCTTAAAATAAGTTTGTGTATTTAAATATTTGACCCCTCTATCTTTAATAGTTTACATTTAAGTCTTAAACTTATATATAAAAAATATAAAATTAATAGCTTTATAAAAAAATTACCGAAATACCACCGAAATTTCAAAAATTCCGTATCTCGGTCCTTGACCGAAACACCGAAAATTTTGTCCTTAACTACTTCGACCGGGAGTGCAAAAAAAAAAAGTCAAGGGACCATATGTGAAAGTCAACGCCAATCACAAGGACCATCTTTGTAATTTACTCTAATATGTAATGAAACAAAAGATGTGTCATTTTTTAAAATAAAGAAAGCATAGTTAGAAGATGATCTTGTACTCCATGACACACAAAAAACACGAACCCGTGATTTCCTTAAATCTAACGTGTTCTCTTTTTGTTTGTCCACGTCTCCTTCTCAAACTCATTTTTGTAGATCCACAAAAAGAGGGTCCAATTTATATATTTGAATAAACACAATGTTATCAATATTGTTGTACTTATTTTTTTCGTTAACGATTCAAACAAAAAAGACTTATCAAAATGTCTAAAAGGAATGAATTGCTTTTATCAAACATATGGATGGAGACTAACCTTACTTTCTGATTATCAGCAATAGAATCAAGCAAGAAGAACTGATTTACCCTATACAACCACCCCTGCACATCTTCACCATGAAACTTGGGTAATTCAAGCTTTGTTAACCTCCCATATTGTGACCCTGTTACTCCTCCTCTGTTACTTGTTCCTTCACCACCCGCTATTCTATAGATCTCACTAGTAGCAAATTGTTGAAAGATTAACAACCCTCTAATGTTTTTATTCATATGTTCCATTGATCTTTGCATGTTAATCAGAGTAGTGTTCAAGTCAACGGTGTTTGTGGTGGTCAAACAACCATTGTTATCACCAGTTCCACCTTCTGATGATCTAGTGTTAACCATTGTAGTTGGTTAGTAGAATAACAAGACTCAGTGAACGTATGTGTGATTGAGAAATGGAATAAGAACAGTCAATGACATATTTGTGATTGGGAATTGACCGGAAAACTAACTCGCCGGAAATTTAACAGATTGATTTTGACGATTATAACAGACTTGTAACTGAATTGGAACAGAATCTTGTTGCCAAGATCGAGCTCTGATACAAAATGTAATGAGCTTAAGTATTTATAACAGAAATGTAAAAGATATTTGATCACATTAGGTATTCCAAGTGAGAAGAGGAAACACGAAATTGAGATCAATGGGATTTGTTATATGATAGATGAATTGTAAGTGTTTACAAGAGAGAAGAGAGAAAATTACAAGTTGAATGAATGAGAAAATGAAAAGATGAACGGGTATTTAAATGCTAAAAAGGGCGGGAAAGTTGGTTATGTGTGTTCTTGGCTTAGTACGTGCAGCTCACATGCTTATTTGTGTTCAGCATATAACATATGACTGACTACCTAACAAGCATCTAGGGTTAGAAAGATATTAGTTTTGTATAGGTTATTTTGTGTTCATATGGTTCAACGGCATCTTATCTTTGCATGTGTTGGAGTGTCTCGGGTTTTAGTGAGCTCACATACACTGTGTTTTGAACTTAAAGTTACTTGACGGTGCAGGAGATGTATTCAAAGACCTTGTTGGAAGTGCATATTATGTGGCTCCTGAAGTTTTGCGCAGGCATTATGGTGCTGAGGCTGATATTTGGAGTGCCGGTGTAATCCTATATATTTTACTCAGTGGTGTCCCACCATTCTGGGGAGGTATATGCCTTTTAGATTTATTTTTAATGAGGTTGTCATCATAGAATGAATCTTCCTCTGCTTCATAAAGACAACAATTGTAACATGTCTTGTTCAAGGTTTAAGGTTATAGTATTCTTTATTCTACAGAAACTGAGCAGAGCATTTTTGATGCGGTATTACGTGGAAATCTTGATTTTGTGTCTGATCTTTGGCCAAGCATATCAAGCAGTGCTAAAGATCTTGTCAAGAAGATTCTACAGTCTGATCCTAAGGCAAGGCTTACGGCGGTTGAAGTTTTAAGTAAGTTTTAAATCTTGTTAAATACATTAGATTTATGAATTAGGTGCACACAAGCCCAGTTTTGTAAGAAAGTATGAAACAGTATTGTTCTAGTCAGGTGAGTTTGTCTTAGATCCTTATGTTTTATACCTAATTGTAATGTAGATCATCCATGGATGAGAGAAGATGGTGATGCACCAGATAAGCCAATTGACATTGCTGTGCTTACAAGAATGAAACAATTCCGTGCAATGAACAAACTTAAAAAAGTAGCTCTCAGGTAACATTATCTTCTTAACTCCATTTTTTATTATTTTCAATTTTGTTTTCTTGTTCCTTTCTATCATCTTCCTTTGTAGATGTCTACTATTCTGATTAAAAGTGGAAAAAGGGGCGGGTTGTGCTCTGGTCAAAGTGGGTATTTTTTTGCAATGGCCGGTTGGGTTGATCCTCGACACTAATTTTCTAAATTTTTTACTTCTTTCTATAGCTATTTAAGATGCCAAATATGATTACGATAGTTATTTCGTTACAGTACTAAACTAATTTTTGAAGAAAATGATGTTGGAGGTATTATGTATTAAAAATGATATAAACTAGGGATACAACTTTAATCTTATTTCTGTTTTGGGTCATCACAATTTTTCTCACCCATGTTACCTTGTCGAAAAGGATGATGTGGCAGCTGACATGTTGGTAATGTTGGCAGTGTTGAACTTTTCGGAAGTGGCTATAGAAAACAAGTTAACTTAGAAGATTTTCTTATTAAAAGTTTGAGCCTTTTGTGAATGCAAATAAAGTGTGTCCCAAAAATAAATTGGTCAAAGTTCATCACCTTCTTTACACTTTTAGGAACTTGCGATCCATTTGACCTACTGGTCCAAAGTTCGTTGACTGGTTGGAGATAAACCATAATGCGAATCAACCCACTCATAAATAAATGGGTCGAACTTGGCACCACTTTCTGATTTAGCCTTCCACTCTTGTGAGTTAGGTAATTGCAGAAAATCTTTCTGAAGAAGAGATTATTGGGTTGAAAGAGATGTTCAAGTCCATGGATACAGATAACAGCGGTACCATAACCTATGAAGAACTGAAAGCAGGTCTTCCTAAACTTGGGACCAAGCTTTCTGAGTCAGAAGTGAGGCAATTGTTGGAAGCGGTACTCTACAAATTTCTGATTTTAATTCCATGTATAATATATACCCTTTTCACCTACTTGTAGTCAAGTGATATATATTGGTAACATTGTTTCTTCTTAGGCCGATGTTGATGGCAATGGAACAATAGATTATATTGAATTTATTTCTGCTACAATGCACTTGAATCGCGTGGAAAGGGAAGACCACTTATATAAAGCCTTTGAGTACTTTGATAAGGACAAGAGCGGGTCAGAATATCTTCTTAAACTATATTTTATGTTGATAAAATTGGATTATTAGCATTTCACCATATACGTAAATTATTGGTTATTTTATGCTTACATTTGTAGATCATTTTGCTAAATGCAGATATATAACCGTGGAAGAATTGGAGCATGCTTTGAAGAAGTACAATATGGGTGATGAGAAAACTATTAAGGAGATTATTGCAGAAGTTGACACAGACCATGTATGCTCTTACTTTGACTCTCATAATCATATCATTTCTGTCTAATTATCTTCAAATTAAGTTCACATAATTATTAATAATAGCAGTATAGCACCACCTCTATCATATGTTGTTGAATGAACTATTAGATGATCAATATGTTTGTGAGATCATAAGAAATGATAATAACTCATTTGGTTGAGGGGCCTTATGGCATCCAATCGAAAGAACCATAAAAAATTGCTTAGTAATGTTGGGCTTTATCCTACTGTATTAAATTAGTAAACTCAGACAAGCATTCAGTACAACCTGAGTGAGGTTAGTCTTTTTAAAGTCTGAAGCATGGGATTTTTTTTATTTTTTATTTATTTATTTTTTTATTTATTTATTTTATTTATTATTTTTTCCCCTTCCCGAATTCAAGATCACCATGTGATTCTTTATCAAATATAACACCAAACTTTTCCTGTTTCTTACTATGTTTAAATGCACTTACATAACAGTACTGTAGTCGTATATATGACAATTTTATATATAAAATATAAATTTTACTTTGAAAGCCGGTTTGCAGTTGATTTTTTTAGCAAAGGACAACTGTGTATCTACAATATAAAGACAATTAGATTAGTGTTTGGTTTAGGTGTAAGGAAATAATGGAATCTTCCTTTCCTACATTCCTGGTAGAAGTGTTGGGGGTTTCATAAGGGTATTATAAATTGGTATCAGGCCCGCCATTTTAGCCTTATTCTAGACCCATACTCGTGATTATCCTAGATACTAACTAAACTGCCCCCTAATGAGCGTGTTTGGATTGTGGCCGTGGGAATGAGTGAATGAGAATCATATAAATGAGCTATTCAAGAACTGGGTTCAAACCCATAAAATTGGGGATCTAATAAGCCCATCAAATGTGGTGGGTTGATAACTGATACCCATATTCATCCCAAGACGTAGTGAACCACATCCCTGTAGTGATCCCGTTAACAAACCAAATGCCACCATAGTCAAATGCTAAAATTTATGGGATAAAGTACACAAAGGAATATAAGAAAGTTGAACCCATCTTATTCTAAAGCTAAAAGGTAGTAGTTCTCCGACTTCCCTATCAGATAGCTGTAGCCATTTGTTATCCACACAAGGTTATATAAGCGCATGGTTTGGCAGAACCCCAATAAACTGACCAAACCATGGTATTTTTGCCAAAGCTTGTTCCCTCCTAAGTCAGCCAGCCAGTTAGGCTAAAGTTCAGCCTGTTGTTTAATGCGCTAGACTGTATATACTTATGTCATCTTTTGTTTAATGCACAGTGCACATCCATTACCAAAGTCCCAATGCCTTTCATGCTCTTTGAGCTTCTAATTTAAAGTTTTTTATGTTATTTTTTCCTATTTCAAAGATAATAACTTATCATTATCTTTATATGTTTATTTTCTTTCATATTTATAACTCACGATAAATTTTGTAGGATGGGAGAATAAACTACGACGAATTTGCAGCCATGATGAGGAAAGGCAACCCAGAGATGGTAACAAATAGACGTCGTAAATAAAACATCAGGCAATGAATATTCTCACATTCGTTTTTCTTTTTCATCATTTCCATGGTTCCTGCAAGCTGATGAATCCAGTTTACTATAGCAGGTGACATGATAGCTTAATGATATTTCTAACGAAAATCACTCCTCTTTATTCATAACACCATAAATATAGTCTGGAGGGTGTCTGCTATGATTATGCGAATTCTTTTTTTGTTATGAGGTTATTTTTTTCTTTTTCGGGGGTACATTTATTTGTATCCCTAGAAGCAACAGATCTTTATTTGTAAAGACTTTTATATATATGATGTATCCTCTTATTGTTTTTGAAGACTTTTTTTCCCCTTTATTATTATTATTTTTGTGTGTGCTGGTTTTGCTATGGTTATTGGGTTGCTTTGTAGGATTTCTGACTTTGTGATTTTCATGTGAGGTAGAATGAATTTGGTATCACAGCTTCACAAATGTAATTCCATGTGAGGTAGAATGAAGGTCGTAAACAAATGGGAGGTGATTTGCACACTTCATTAAATGATTTGCGCACTCAAATTGTTTGTGTTATGACATTTATACATTTACATCTCTTTTACTTATATTCACCCTTGTAAGGGTATAAATGTCAAAAAAACAAAAAATTAGAATGTGTAAATCAATTTATAGAGTGCGGAATCACATGCCTAAACAAATACATGAAATATTACTATTAGCAAAAAGAGGATTTCTAATGACCTTAGTTTTAATGGGATAAGAACTACTTTTATTGCATGAAAACCTTTATGAGATAAACTAGAATTCAAGTACAAAGATAGACTTGAAAGAAATTACAAAAAAGTACGTTGGTTGATAAATAGAAAGAAGAAAGAAGGTTCAGGTAGGAAACATTGAGATAGGCATTGTCTAACTTCCATGTTTGCCTTCCGCCTCATATTTATGGCCCGAGGTAATGGTTATTAAACTCATCTTTGCATCAGCGGCTCAGTGTCACATACTCATTCAGCCCATCATCAAACATTTGCAATGGTCATCATCAAACCTATTTTTAAACAAATTTAATTAAAAACCAAACTAAAATGTTATTCATAATTAAACATTACATTAAAATTAAAAATGCCGCTCTTTTTAAAATTGCCAAGTTCATAATATTAACTTCTGTTTCTTCCGTCGTCTGTGAACATGAATGATTTAGAGTCCATTTGAAAAATGAGGAATGAGAATATCTTTGTTTGAGTTGTGTAGATTTTGAGAAAGATGATGTTTGAAATCGTGAATAAAATTGGAGTATGAGAGTATTTATAGATTAATAAAATGATAAAATTAAAAATAAAAAATAATTTCTTATTTTATTTTACCAACATATACCCGTTGGGGAGGGTGTATTTTATAAATTTTTGGGAATAAAATGTGTGCACTCATTAGGTGGTGGCGATCATCGAACCCTAGCCAAAACCACCCGACCATGCGCGGTGGTGACCTAATGTAACGGGCATTACGCGTGATGGTGTCTGGTGAAGGTGATCCACCATCTCTCATTACCTACAACCTATCCTTTAACTCTAGGGGTGGTTTTTTCACATAATTGTTTTTTCAAACCATCTCTATGTGTTAAATAAATAAATAAATAAATAAATAAAAATTCTACGTTTTCTCTTGAGTTCCTCCAATCAAGTGACTATCTGAAAGTGGAAGCAAAAAACTAACCATGTCTGTGTCCACTTTCAGACACAAAAAAGCATATGAATGAATTAACATTAAACAATATACATAATCATGAACCAAATTTTACTATTCATAAGCTTTTCTTGATTTTTGTATGTAATATATTTAGTAAACTAAAATTGAAGTGTTGCTTTAGTCCAATGATAAGATACATGCTTATAGTTCAACATGTCCGAAGTTCAAACCCATCTATGGTACCTTATCTTTTTTTATACATTACTTCTAAACTCAAGATCAATTGAAAGTTTTGGTTCAAATAATAAATCGTATTTGATATTAATCATCTATATATATATATATATATATATTATCACAACTTCTTTGTTGAGAAGCAATTCTAACTCAATTTACATTTACATTGTTCTAAACTTTGTTTGCTTTTTATTTTCATATGGTTGAAATTATATTAGTTATTCTTATATCAATAGATTTACTAAATATCTTATATCTTATCTTATCTTATCTTATATATGATAAAAGAAAAGTTTTTTGAATTCCACAACCTCCCTTTTATGACGTCATATATTGACGTCATATATACACCTGGCAATAATCTCTGTCATCTCTATCATCAGTTTTAAAATATTTAAGTCAATCCCTTATGCCAAGTGAAAGTTTCTATATCATCAGATTCAAAATCAAATCCATCTAAAGTATGTTTACTTCTACTTAATTCTAATATCTTGGTATGTATAGTTTTGTATTTTTTTTAATTTCAATTTCTATAAACCCTAATCAAATTGGGGGTTTTGCCTAAGACGTTTGATATGACTGATTTTGTTTTGATTATTAACTGTTAGTGAAATTAGGAGAAGGAAGAGGGTGAGATGACGCAGCTTGACGTGTTGCTTGATTTGTGTGGTGGCTGTGAAGGGGTGGCGCGGATGTTGTTAGCTGTCCGATTTGTGGAGGTGATATTAGTGAGATGAGTGACGAGTTGAGACAAGTTCATACTAATGAGTGTCTTGATACGGAGATGGCTCGTGATGAGGTAACGTGCTCATGCTTTGTTCGTTTTTGTTTGTTGTATGACGTGTGTTACTTTATTAGTTTATTTATAAAACATATTTGAATGCTTATGTAGTGCGGTTTTATAGTAACACTTTATTTGTTGTACTTCAGTTGATAGTTTTACACTGGACAATTATGAAGTAGGACACTCACCGTGTAGACAAACGTTGAGTTATACATGATTTTGATGCTCTAGCTGATAAATGCTACTAATGAGATAGTTTTTGAATTTGTATGCTTTATAATGGATGATACTTCGTATATCTTATAGGCTTAAAGCTTAGGTGTCATTGCGAATGGTCTCTATTATAGGCTGAAATGAAAAGCAGCTAAGCTTCATTGTGAGATTTTCCTTGTTTAGGTTACCTAGGGAGGGCGAGTCTTTGACTCAGATGTACGCGGCCTAACCAAGGTATCCCAGTGATCGTTTTGATCCTTTTCTTGGCCACTCCCAAACGTGTAGTTGGTGAGGTTTGAACCCTAGATCTCTTGTTATGAGGTTAGGTGCCTTACCACTAGGGCCATTTGGTGGTGGTTAGTGAAAAGTAGCTAGCATAAGTCTACATGTACTGATGTACAAGCATATACTTGATGTGAACCAGTAAGTAATGTCTAATCATATTAAATATATGTTGGAACTGATTTGTTATGCTTTTTGTAGGTTGATATTTCTGACGATGAACATGCTATTGAACCTGGGATTGTTCAAGATGTTCCCCCTTGTGGAGCTTCTGTTATTGATGATTCTTCTGGAGCTTCTGGCCAAGTTCTTGATCAATTTGAACTCTGAACATGGTCTGTTTACCTCTCAACCAAAAGGTAGTTATCAATGGTGTTGATGTTACATGTTTTGATGCCAATCACTGTCCTGGTGCCATCATAATTTTATTTGAACTACCAAACGGCAAGGTATTTATCTTGTTGGCATTTGTTGACTTATGGTTATTTAGTTGTTATCTTTGCGCACTTGATCATTGTATTTTCATGCATAGGCTATTTTACACACCGGGGATTTTCGTTATTGCGAGGATATGAAAAAGATCTCTATTTAAACCCACAACCACTACAACTGTTGTTCAGATAGCATATGTGAATCTGAAGGAGTAAATGACAATTTTAATGAGTCGTTGTATTCTCCCGACGTGTTGAATGGTATGAAGTTGGCTGGCCTACCAAATCACAAGTTAGTATTGAAAGTTGGGTCACCGGTTATGTTGCTTCGTAACATGGATCAGAGTGAAGGGTTATGCAATGGGACTAGATTGCGTATTAAGGAACTCGGAGACCGTGCTATCAAAGCCGAAATTTTGACTGGAACAAAAGTTGGAGAAACGGTGTCACTAACAAGATTCAAATTGACTCATTCCGATAAAAGATTACCTTTGCAGATTAATAGGCGACAATTTCCAATATATGTATGCTTTGCAATGACTATCAACAAAAGCCAAGGGCAATCGCTTTCGAAAGTTGGAATATATTTGCCTAAACCTGTCTTCACACATGGTCAGCTTTATGTTGCGGTATCAAGAGTCACAAGTCTGAAAGCTCTAAAGATGTTGATATACGATAAAGATGGAAAGGTTTGCGGTGATACTATGAATGTTGTTTATCCCGAAGTTCTTCAAAAAGTGTAAGACACTACAAGCATGTGCAAATAAGCGATATTATTATCGCATTTGTTTATTCATTTTGACTATTTTTTTTTCTTTTTTTAATGATTCGGTATTTGTCATTTTTTTCCTTCTTAGTTAACCTCTGTAACTTATACATATTTAATTTTGATAATTCATAAAATGTTTTTTTTTTTGTTTTGTTAACTTTATATGAATATTATTTTTGTATATGTCATTTTATTTGTCAAAAGTGGGAATATTTTGTTTCTGTTGTGCTATCAAAATGACAGTTTGGTTGATGCATTTTGCTGTCAAAACAAGATAGTTTAGTTGTTTCTTTTATTGCCACCCGTGAAACCCGTGGGTCTATAGTCTAGTAATTTTATATTTAATAAACATAAAAATAAAAAGTTTTGGTTTTCCTTTAAGCACACCATTCTCGAATAAAAAATAGTTTTTCTTTCTTTTTAACTTACTTAATACTCAATACATTAATAGTAAGTACGCTGAAGACGTTATTCTTTTTGTAACATAAACTTCAAATGTTTATTTTGTTGTAAGGGCGGCGAAAAAATACAACAAAATCTTTATTAATATAGCCACAAGTAATTGATTATAGAAATTAATAAGCGCAAAAGGTTTCATAGAAGATAGAGTAAATTACACGGATGGTCCTTGTGGTTGGCGTTGACTTTCACGGATGGTCCCTTGACTTTTTTTTTGCACTCACAGTCCCTAACTCAGAAACTACTAACACAGATGGTCCCTTGACCAAACGTCCGTTTGGTCAAGCCGTTAAGTTGTATAATTGTGAGGGTATTTTCGTCCATTCACTGTAGCATCTCTCTCTCCCTCTCGTCTCTTTCACTAACATAAATCCATCATTTTTTTCAACCTTTTGTTCTTCAATATTCAGCCACCAAAGATGATTTCCATCACCAACATCAAAAATCCACTCGATCAAAAATTTAACAACACAAATCCACCAAAACCGATTTAGATCTAAAATATTGGAAACACACTCCAAAACCCAGATCTATACAAACACACATTCACTGTACCATCACTCTAAATATTCACTCGATCAATATATCAAAACCATAACAATAACAAGATACATGATTATGTTTGTGTTTGTTGGATTTGGGTTTATTGATATTTGCTTAGTGGGATGGTTAGTTATGTTCTTGATTTGCAAGAGAATCATTTGTTGAGATGTTTAAAGAATGGATATGTTAGTTGTTGGTTAGTTGTTGTTTCAATCGATTAGCCATAAATGAGCTTAGGGTTTAACTAGGTCGGTTCTTTATTCCCTTTCTTGTGACGTTCAGATTGGAGTTATATTCAAAAGCTATTGATACCAAATCAATATTGACCCGTTTGGTGATTTTGTGGTGTTGTTTGTGGGAACTGGATTAATAGTGTAGTGATTGGGTGCATTTGGTTTGCTTGTTGTTGTGCTTGACTCGAATTGTGTTCTTTGGCTTATTCAGGGTCGATTATTGATCCTTGATTTGTATGTGGTGATTACTGAGCAGAATTTTGGGAATGGGAGAGGTGTCAAAGAGAAGAGTAATGCTGAGAATGGTTCTAATTCAGCTTGTAATCGAGCCGAATTGAATATTGATGAGGTGTTCCGGAATTCACCTAAACAAGTTGATCAAAAGGTCCTGAAAATGGAATTATTTAAGCCTTGATTTAGTGCTTGGTAATACTCATACACCTTTGAAATTGGCTGCTCTCAATAGTTCGAGTAGTTTGTATATAGAGAGATTCACATAAAAGTGAAGGCTGTGGAGTGGGATTCACATACAGTGGTGGAGTTACAAGAAAGTGAAGGTGGTGGAGTGGGATTCACATACAGTGGTGGAGTTACAGTTAGAGGTGGTGGTGCTAGTTCTAGTCAGGGTAGGGGTGTAGTTACAATCATTTGTTGAGTTAGAATGAGAGGTGGTGGAGTGGGATTCACATACAGTGGTGGAGTTGAAATATTGGGAAGACTAATTGGATTATGATAATGATATGAGGTCTGAATCAATTGAGAATCCAGACACAACAATACATAAATCAAATGTGCCACATCCAATTGTTCAAACACAGCAGTATATTGTTTCACCCAACTACAATGAAGGTAATCAAATTTTTTTTATTATATTGTTAGTATTGTTAGTCATAGTTGAACTTGTAAACCACAAAGTTGTAAACTTGTTGGATATTGTAATGTTTAAGGTATTCCTGGAAGTCAGCAATCCAATGTGAGAGCAACAACAGATGATGGAAATCAGCAACCAAATGTCAGTCAGACAAAGGCAATTCCTTTTTTCCATAATCCGATTAAAATGAGATTATAATCGGTTCATATTAGAAAATGGTGGTGTGGTGGTGATTTGATGGTGGTGTGGTGGTGATGGTGATGGTGGTTTGTTAAATCTGGAAAATGGGGTGGTGATGGTGGTTTTCAGATATGGTCCCTATGGGACATTAAAATGACTATAATACCCTCATGTGCAAGTCACATGAGGGGCTTTAACGGTCAAACTTGACGGACGTTTGGTCAAGGGACCATCTGTGTTAGTAGTTTCTGAGTTAGGGACCATGAGTGCAAAAAAAAAAGTCAAAGGACCATATGTGAAAGTCAACGCCAACCACAAGGACCATCCGTGTAATTTACTCTAGAAGATACAATAATTTTGAAAAGTTAAGAAACATCTTACATATCTTACAGTTATTTTTTTAAACGACAATTAAGTATCTCACAATATTTACACAATAAATCAATCTCACGTTATTTTAAGCAGGAATTGAACCCACAAGCATTTGGTTGGAGAGCATTCTTACACATAAAACATCATTGAGACACAAGCCTTTTGATTCTTATAGTTAATGTTATAAAAATAACACAAAACCTTAATATACATACGTTATGTAAGACGATAAATGAGATATAATCAATTTCACTAAAATAAAAAAGACACGTTCTAACAAAATAATCGAATAGTTCCGCAACAAGGTGCTAATTTATAGAAGCATAGTAGTTCAAACATAAATAATAGAATGACAAAAGTACACTAATTCATTTTGTGTAATTAAAATAATCAAATCACGTAATTAAACTATGTAACACAAATGGACATAAAGATTAAACTTATATACTATGAGGAAATTAAACAAACAGCTACACACAAACCTCAACGTGATGTTATCATCCAAAGAAGACTTGGTATCGTCAGGCTCACTTCTAAATTCCATCTTTTTGGATAAAATAATCATCAAAATATCCGTCCACGTCAACGTCTTATCAGTTCACCGTTTAATATAACACGTGTTGCTTCCTTTGGCAAGCCCTGTAAAACTGATTCTTTATTTAATTCTCTGCATTTGAAGAATTCTATTTCTCGAATAGATGACATATTGGCTAACCACATAGGCAATTCTCTCACTCCAAATCTATTAATGATTAAATTTCTGAGTGTAGTGAGGTGTTTTATCTCTTCCGGGATTGACTCCCAATGCTCCCGACCCTTCAGGTGTAAAAAATTAAGATTGTTTCCCAACTTCTCGATGCCTGAGAGACATGGAAAAGAATGGAGCTCCTTCGAGAATCGACCTATTTCCAAGTTGTTTAACAAGGCAAGAGAGTCAAATCCCCCAGGCAAACAAGTCAATTTGTTGCAACCTTTGACTATTAGGTCATTCAAAGAACGTTTCTGGTTGTGCACATCGGGTATTTCTAAAAGACTTGGACAATTCCGGATGTCCAAAGTCTGCAGAGATGTGATGCCTTGTATGCTTCGAACGGACTTTAAATTTTCACATTCCCGTATCTTTAAATGTTTGAGAGGGTGTTGAAGAGATTCATCTAAGAGAATGATCTTTGGGCAATACTTAATTGTTAACTCCTCAAGGACCGGAGATAACATCGTTGAGCTATTCACTGCTGCATGTGTCCACTTTTCAAGGTTTTTCATACCAAAGAGTTGCAATGATCTCAACGATGCAGACAAAGGCTTCCTTTGGTCTGAAGAACTACTTAAGCACGTCACCATGTCCATATTCTCTAAAACTAGATCCTGAAGAAGTGGCAGGTCTTCCAGCATTGGTATATTGGGGCAGTTGTGACAATAAATTAATCTGATTTCCACAAGCTTGGCAAGGGGGATCCAATTCGTTTTGGTTTCAATTTTCATCTTCATTGCCCATTCTGGAAAACTATTACCGGAATAGTTTAGAATTTTGAAGCTTTTCACATTTGCAGCAGGTTGCAAGCCTTCCAATACATCCTTGTCATTTCGGTTACCACCTTCATCACAACTACTCCAATTGAATTCAATCTCGTATAAATTTTGTTTCCCATGTAAATCTGCCTTGAGAGCTTCTTCTTTGCTGTCAATTGCTTCAAGATTGCAAATACGGAGCTTCCCACCAAGGTGTTTTAAGTGGCCTAACTCTTCTATTTGACGTCCTTTCTGTCGACCCACTTCAAAGGATGGCAATGTTCGAAGTGAAGTCAATAGCCCCACATCCTTTGGTGGTAGAACATCTGAATCAGTCAGAAGATGGCGCAAGTTTATCAAATTTCTCATTTCCTGTGGGAATTCTATATATAGGCGGTGCAGCTTCAGAGTTTGCAAATGGTAAAGTTTACCAATAGATTTTGGAAGAGTTGTGATGTAGGTATATGACAGATCGAGATACCTAAGATGCACCAACTCTCCGACTGACTCAGGTACCTGATCATCTAGGCTTGATCCACTCAACTTTAGGATACGCAAGCACTTGAAATATTTAAGTGAAATGTTCTTTGCATCTCCACGCAAGAAGAACAATGTCTGCAGACTTCTAGTTTTTTTCATATCCTCTTTGAATATATCAAACACTGAATTCTCGTAACCTCTTCGTTGCAGAGCGAGATGTTTTACAACAGGAATTTGTACATCATGGCTCACCACCAAACGGGAAATTTCACGGCTCGAAAGTGATAACAAAAGATCATGGACCAGATCACGCATCTGCCACCCATAAATGTCACCACCATAAATGTCACCATATTCATACTTTTTAACCTTTTGAAACAAGGAATTGTTTACAAGAATTTGGAAAATATCATTTCCCACATCCTCCATCTCCTTGTTTGCCTTCAGATCTGTGTGAACCAACCCTAAAGCCATCCAAAGTTGGACAAGTTCTTCCCTGCCGATGACTTCATCCTTCTCAAAGATTGAACAGTATAAAAGGCATTGCTTTACCATAGAATTTGGGAGATTATCAAAACTTAATTTCAAGATGCTTAGAACTCTGCCCCTTTCGTCTGCATCCCAAACCTCGCTTCCTTTGATGGACAACCACTTGCCTTTGTCAGTATTGTAATGCCGCAACATGCTTCCTAGTATATCTACCAACAAGGGCAAACCATGACACTTTTTCACGATATCATGTCCTATCCTTTCAAATTCCGGCGACGGTGGTAATGCTCTTTCTTTAAACATGGACCAACACTCGTCATCTGAAAGACTTTCTAACACATACGGCTTCTCAATAGTAGCAATCCTACCAATGTTAATTTTCCGTGCAGTGACAATAATGCTACTTCCAATCTCTGAATTCAATTGTAGCATACACTTCCTGAAGTCATCCCAATATGCCAACTCATCATCCCAAACATCGTCTAGAACTAGCAAATATCTTTTGGATCCCAACTTCTCTTGAAGATTTCTAATTAGATTAACCCTCATAAGGGACTTAACTTTCTCTCCTGCAAGAGACTCATAGATATCTGCGAGAAGTGTATCAACTTCGACCTTAACCGACACACACAACCAAGCTCTAACATCAAAATGTTGCTCGATTTTGGGATCATTGTATATCGACTTAGCCAAAGTAGTCTTCCCAATGCCACCCATTCCCACAATGGGAACAATGGTAAGTTTTTCTCCTCTTAAATTAGTTAAGAGCCCTACAAGACTTATTTTTTCATTCTCCCTCCCAATGATTTTGAATTCGTCAGGCCTCTCAATGATTTTGAATGGTTCAAACTGTTCATCTTGAAGTCGTAAATTGTTTGCTCGTTCATAAATCTGAGACAACTCTTTGTTAATGTTTTCAATTTTATGACCCATGTCTCTACCAAATGAAAACTTTTTCAAATTTGGACAACAGCGTATCTTTCTAGCCACGTTACCCCGATATCGTTTCTTCACCTCACGCCTCAAAATTTCATAGCTAACCTCATCCAACACATCATCAGCTTTATCGACTACGCTTTTTAACTGTTTCAGCCACACCATCACAGCCTCTGTACCCTTTTTCCCCTCAGCATCGCTTAGCTTTGCACGAATCACATCAAACGTGTCATGAAGTTCGATCAGCTTATATGTGTAACCGAATGCAATTGAAAATTCGCTTGCCGCTATGGAGAAAGCCTTTTTTAGTATTCCCTCGGCAGCCAAAGTTACTAAAGCATCCACCATTTTGCTGTTGAGAAAAAGAAAGGGAGAATCAGTTACGGGATTAGTTTGTTGAATCTATTCTTTTTTGTTAATAAATAAACAGTTATGAAGTGCTTAAAAAAAAGTGTTTGGACTTGTTTTTCTTGATGTCCTATAAATTCATGTATCCCTAACACGCTCTGTCAAGATTAATTAATATTTAGTCATATTAATATTAGAATGTACAACGCATAAATTGAATAATGGCCGGTATAAGTACATATCCGAAAGTCTAGTAAAGGGTCTATCACAAGGAATTATTTTTGGAAATAAGTTTGGTATTTTCATACGGATGCAAAGAGGATTTAACTAAAAGCCTCTTAATATCCTCGTGTGAAAACTTACCTACTGACCAACATATATTAACCCGAGATTTTGCTTTACTAAATGCATGTGAGTAATATTGATGAAGCTGCAAACTGGATTTATCATGGTTGTTTTGTTACCAAAAAACATAAAGTGTATTAAAAAATGAAACCATATATCGTATACAAGCATTTCAAGCAACATAGATCGTATAAAAAACACACAACTTAATTCATAGAGAAAATACCTGTAAGATTGCTAGATCTATGATCTTCTTCCTCGTATAAGAAATGTATTCAAAGTTTGATGGATAAATGATAGAAGTGTGGTTTTTTTTGGTGCAGTTGATAGATCTAGATCTGTGGTTGATAGATCTAGAGAGGCTACTACCTAATCTTTTTGACATTGACCAAGACCAAAACCCAAACCAAAGTCCAACACCATGACCTTTTAAAACCTTTTAAATTTTAATGTATACGAGAAAATAATGTGTAAAAGTTATAAATACACTATATACTTTCCATAATAACTCATATATATATATATATATATATATATATATATATATATATATATATATATATATATATATATATATATATATATATTACTATCATTCCATTTAATAATGTTTCACACTAACTATAACGACATAAAATCCGAATAACTTTTGAACTTATGACACA
Source organism: Artemisia tridentata subsp. tridentata (assembly GCA_021014915.2). Classification (NCBI taxonomy): domain Eukaryota; kingdom Viridiplantae; phylum Streptophyta; class Magnoliopsida; order Asterales; family Asteraceae; genus Artemisia; species Artemisia tridentata. The sequence continues at coordinate 389,861,526 of CP139505.1, forward strand.
AATATAAAATAAAGTTTAGACATTTATGTTATGAAGTTAAGTTACTCAATGAAAACCCTATACCTAAGTTACAATAAAATCGATACCATCTATATATTTTAAAATAATATAACACGTTTAAGAGGGCATGTGTGAGCCGAATTGTATTTTTTATGTTGTACACAAATCACTCTGAAGATATAAGAAAATTTGAACTTGTGAATAACAAATGGTCATCCAATATATCCCTAAGGACTCGGCAATACCCAGCCCATTTTCCCATCTTTTTCTCATTCATATTAACCGGATACACACACCTCATTCTCACACATTAAACCCTAAATAATTCACTAAATCGGCTGCTATTATTTTCTCGAGAAGACCAAGATACGAAGGTGTTAAGGTGGTGATCAGTTGGTGTCTAGCTGAGGGAAGGAGATCGGGGGTGGTCATGTGTTGGGGTGCCATTTAATTGATGTAGTATATTTTTATTTTTATTTTTGAGTCCAAAGAAATTGTAACGAATACAATTCCCCCGGGTCGTTCTCCCAACGAAGGTTTGACGGCGAATAAGTCGAATCGGAGTCGTGAATATGTGAAGTGAATAAGTGACGTGAAAGATTATTTTTTTAGTATTGATTACACTAAAATAAGGAAAATTAAAAGCAATCTACGCTATTAAAATAAATGCACACAAAAAGAAATCAAATAAATGCAAATCCCGGGCTAATCCCGAGATTTATAAAACTAATAGTGAAATTATAAAGCTAAAATGCAAAGATTAAAAGCTAAGGGACTAAAACTGCAATTAAATAAAACTAATTTTTAAAGAAATAAAAAAATTAAAAGTTTAATAAAAATTAAGGGACTGAAAAAGTAATTTTTGAAACTTATATTTAAACTAAAACTTTTAAAACAAAGACAAGGACTTAAACTGTAATTTCTGAAACTTTAATAAAACTGAAAACGATTTGAAACAAAGACAAGGACTAAACTCGTTAAAACTAAAACTCAAGGACTGAATTGAAAAAACTTAAAAACTAAAAACGTTTTACACTAAAAAACACACCCAGGTTCGAATCCTGGTAACTACAAATCATCCAAACTATTTTTTTTTTATTTTTCTTCTTTCAAAATTCAATTAACAACTAACAAAACTAACTTTTAGAAAAGAAAAGAGCTTAAAAAAAAACTAGAATAAGCTGGAAAACAGCTTGACCACAAGTCAGTCAAGCTTTGCAAATTTTTTATGAAACAGCTCAAATTAGGCACAAAATGACTCAAATAAGCTAACCAAATAAGCTAAAAAGTCAAAACCAAAAGTAGAAACTAATACACAGCTAGCTTGACTAGCTTTTGCCCCAATAATATCACACTTACATCAAATAGATTTCAAGAAAATTACTCATGAACTAGGGCTAGTGACTGAAAAGCAGAGCAGAAATTTAACAGCCAATGAAAATTAATGAAGCAGCCATGAATTACAAGCAAACAAATCACCACTTAAACTGATGTTATGATCAAACAAGCAAGATGAAACTCTCAAATACAAATCACAGCAATCAGAAACAACAACACTACAGGTCTAGAATAATAGGCAGAATAGAAGCAGTATCAAACAAACTCAAACTAAACTAAAGCAAACTAACATGTAATGATTGAAACTACCAAATAAATGCAACAATAACACTCATTAGTAACAGTAAACAGTAAACAAACAAACACAGATCTAAACTACTATTAAGCTACTAATGCAAATTTGAGATGAAAAACTTACAAAGCTAATTCCCCTCAGCTCAACAGAGGGGATCTCACTATGCTTGCCTGTCTTTAGACAGGCTAAACTCTTCCAAATCTCAGTCTAGACTATCAAATTAAACCTTCTGAATAAGCTCAGCTTATTGGATAAAAGCTGAGTTTGACTTCTGTTGACTTTAGTACTTTTGAGAGGTAATGAACTAAATAAGCTCACTACAAGCTATAGCAGCTTGAATAAGCTTATATTAACAACTAAAAAAACTATTTGAAGCCGGATTTAAGTAATAAAGGAAAACATATTTTGGGTTTTTTATTTGATTTTCTGATTTTTTTTCAATATGAAATAAACAATCTGAAATGATAACCTAAAACAGTATAACAATAACTAATCCAAACTGAATGAGTAGTAAATGAAATTAAAATAAAACTAAATAAGAAAATAAGCCAACTTGAAATCAAACTAAATTTTATTAATTCAACAGCTGAGTACAAAACTGAAAATGAGATTACAATTCATAAAATAAATTGGCAGCATAACATTGCTAAAAAAAAACTAAAAATGAAATGGGGAATAACCCTCTCCTATTTATAGGCTTTAACCGAACCTTCTGGGTCTTGCCACCTTGGCAATCCTCGTGCTATCTTCAGCCTTAATCCACCCTTAGATCACCTTGCTCTTCAATCCTCCATTTCTAACCGTACGATCACAGATTACGCGTGTTCGGTCCAATCAACAGCTTCCGCGTGTCATTCTTATCGTCAGGGTCTTCTAGAAGGGCCAATGATTGTCCCTTTTGCCCTTAATTGTTGTAAAAACGCGTACGGTAATTCTAGGGTTTGAGGAATAGTGGTAATTTCTGGGTTCGATGGTGAATTGGGCGGGGATAAGAGAAAGGGATAAGTGTGAGTATTTTTATTTTTTTCTTTTGACTTGTAAGTGTTGACCGAATGGTTTATTTAAGTGGGTGATGGATCGGGTTAGAGGGATTAAGTTGGGCTTGGTGGATTATTGGGATAGGTGGGCTAGTCTAAGGTTATTTATGGATCCGGATTTAATGTTTTAAAAGAGTTAAGGGTTTTAAATGTAGGGACTAAATGTGTAAGTTCTTGGATTTTCAAGGGACCTTTGCTGCCATATTTTTAAAGATGATCCAAGGGCCGAATTTGACGATCTCTTATACTTGGAGGACCACGGTTGACTTTTTGAAAATATATTCTTTCCCGGTTCTGGTTCTGAGCCTATTCCGTATCTCGTGCTCGTTTTCTTGATTTTCTTGTGTCTTTTGTCGGTTTTCACGATATCCATCCCTGCACATACAAAAACACAAAAACACAATATCTTTTGGCATTTTGGTCGGGTTTTTGGTTATTTTGGTCCGGTTTTGGTCAAGAAAAGGTATGTGTTTAAGCACATACCAAATTCCCCCAGACTAAGCTATTGCAATGTCCTCATGCAATGTTATAAAAACACGTTTTCGAAACCGAAAATTTCTAATCTCTTTTTACTAACTTTGAGAAGTAGCAAAATTTTCAAAAGAGATCAAGAAATCTTAAGTTCTAAAAACTCCCCATTTTTCCTTTTATTCTATTTTGGTATTTTTCTCATTATTCATGTGACGGTTTTTGTTGACAATCATTATCTATCGATAATTTTTAGGGTCATAGAGTAGAAACACAACTCATAGAGGAATGACCATAAGGATAAAATTCTTCGTCCTTGATTTTTCACATGCTCCCAAACTAAGCTTATAAACGAGATCACAATCTACTTAGAAATTAGATGCCAACACTACTCATAGAAGTTACTTGTGTAATAACCTCTCGCTCCCATTTTCTTATTTTTGTTTCTACTTATTTTATTTTTGTGAGAGAAATGAATTTCTTCATAATCTTCTCATTTTCATAATTATTAGTCCGATAAAGATACCAAGTTTAAAACGCTAAGTAGTTTTCCATCTTCTTGCAAGAAAGTTTGCCTTAAAAATGAGGTCCAAATCAAGGTTATTACATACATCAAAGACTAAAGAACTCATACAAACATGTAGACATAAGTTGTGGAGAAACATCACGTGCACCTCATGTGCCTGATCTAGGGTCATTCACATGCACCTCACGTGCCATCAACTTGTCTAACACATTAAGCACAAAATCCATACATCTCAACATACATTTTTTTTTTTTTTTTTTTTTTTTTTTTTGAAATCAAACTTTTTCTTCACTCAATAACTTAATACCACGGGATTACCGGGTGTTTCCAAAACATCAAACATTCAATAGTAACCCTTAGAAGACGAACCTTCACGGTTTAAATCCAAGACCTTACCGCCTTTAGAAGTAAGGATCCAAGGTCCGATCTCAATCCGAAATCTAAGAGCACTTTACAACTTATTCACTCCAAACAGGACCTTGATGTGTACCCAATCTTTAGAGCAAAAATTCTTTTAAGAAGATGGAGAACTAAATTTCGTTCTAAACCTAAATATCTTTAATTATTTATACAATATATGGGGTGAAACAATTTTACGGGAGCAAAAGGCCACAGGTACCTACGACGAGCTCTAAAGAGAACCAACTACTCCACGTTTGGCATCTAACTTCTAAATAAATTCTATCATTTCTCGTTCTTCGCACATTTAAAAATCTCAAATAATGAAATTGGCGAATACTTAGCCGATAATCAGCCACGCATATATAAAGTCAGTTACAGAAACTTGCAAATTCTTGAAAAGAATTCGCGTTTTCTAGCTCCTTATGTAAAAGACTAGCGAAAGCTTTAAAGCCATGCATGTATAAAGTCAAGTACGGGAACACGCAAAAGAGCAGCTCCTTGTGTACAAGACTAGCACAAGCTTTTTATGATTATCATTGGTTAAGGGAACAAGCTAGGGCTCAACACGCCCGGTCAAGTCAAAATTTTATTCCTACTCTACCCAGCGGAAAGTCAACAAAAATGTCAAAACTTATTATATTTTTGCACAAAATTTTTAAAATTTTTTAAAATTTTCTCATTTTTTGGATTTTTTGGAGGAAAAACGGAGTTACATGAGTAAACGGCAAAAATGCAAGGCAAAAATCGAATCGAAAGATCACCCCCCCAGACTAAAACGAGACATTGTCCTCAATGTCTTAAAGGTACGGGTATCCCTACAAAAAATCTAAGGCCGTTTATTAATTATGCCAAAAGATAAATGTAAAACGATAAGATTTTGGATATTGGATAAGCAGCGGATGATGAAACTCGAGTAGCGTGAAGGAAACTACGAGCACGAGAGTCTTCATCATCGGGCATTCCTGGACACAGCACAGAAAAACAACGAGACACAAGACATGGAAGAGGATCCCCTCCTCTTTATTAAGAAAATAGAAAGAAGATAGATGGATAAGCATGGGGTGCCTCCCACGAAGCGCTTGTTTTTGGTAACCGAGTCACATGAGCTTGAATCGACCCCGAATTTATTTGTCCTTGGGGAAAGTTTGGAGATCCGGGACAACCATGGATGGTACGTCCCCTCCAAAATAGTGCTTCAACCTATGACCATTCACCTTAAAGTTTGGACCGTCATTTTGAGCTAACTCGACGGTTCCATATGGAAAAACTTGAGTGATGGTGAATGGCCCAGACCAGCGGGTTTTGAGTTTGCCCGAGAAAATCTTTAACCGAGAATTGAAGAGGAGGACTTGATCACCAACATTGAAAATGCGGTTTTTAATCTTAGAGTCATGAATCCTCTTTGTTTTCTCTTTGTAGATTAAAGAATTTTCGTAGGCTTGATCCCGAAGCTCATTTAATTCATTAATTTGGAGCTTACGGTGATCACCCGCGGTCTTAAGGTCAAAATTGGCATGTTTCAAGGCCCAATATGCCTTATGCTCGAGCTCGATGGGCAGATGGCAGGCCTTTCCGTAAACCAGCTTGTAAGGAGTACACCCGATGGGTGTTTTGAAAGCGGTTCGGAAAGCCCATAAAGCATCATCCAATTTGTCGGCCCACGAGGCTCGATTTTCACCAACGGTTCTTTCAAGGATACGTTTCAATCCACGATTCAAAACCTCGACTTGTCCGCTTGTTTGCGGGTGATACGCAGTAGAGAGTCGGTGAGTGACACCATACTTGAGCATAACTTTTGCAAATTGATCATTGCAGAAGTGAGTACCGCGATCACTGATTATAGCACGAGGAGTTCCGAATCGGGAGAAGAGATTTTTTAAGAACTTAACAACCACTCGGGCGTCGTTAGTGGGGAGCGCTTTAGCTTCAACCCATTTTGACAAGTAGTCGACGGCCACGAGGATATACTTATTCCCTCGTGAAGACGGGAATGGCCCCATGAAATCGATGCCCCACACGTCAAAAATCTCACAGACTTGAATTGCATTTTGAGGCATTTCGTCTTTTTGCGAGATTTTTCCTTGACGTTGGCAAGAGTCACAAGACTTTACCAAGTTGTGGGCATCGCGGTAGATTGTCGGCCAATAGAATCCAGAATCAAAGATTTTTTTAGCGGTGTAGCTGGCACCATGATGTCCCCCCGTGGGTCCATTATGGCAAGCGTTGAGGATGTCAACGGCTTCTTGGCCATGCACACACCGTCTTATCACTTGATCGGCACATATCCGGAATAAATAGGGATCGTCCCAGAAATAATGTTTAACATCTTTGAAAAACTTCTTTTTCTGCTGGGACGACATCCCTTTCACCACAAAATTCCCCGCATGGTAATTTGCGTAGTCAACAAACCATGGGGTACTTGGATCATTCTTTAAAGATATCTTCCCAAGTGTCTCGAGAGGAAATGTCTCGGTGATTTCTTTATTCTCGAGAACACTTTGATGAGGATTTTCCAGTCTGGACAAATGATCAGCGGCTAGATTCTCTGCTCCTTTTTTATCACGAATGATAATGTCAAATTCCTGGAGCAGAAGAATCCACCGAAGTAATCTCGGTTTAGCATCTTGTTTTGCTAAGAGATACTTTAGAGCAGAATGGTCCGTATACACTATGCTTTTTGATAAGACAAGATACGGTCTAAATTTCTCAAAAGCGTAAACAACGGCCAACAATTCTTTCTCAGTAGTAGTGTAATGAGATTGAGCATCGGTCATTGTCTTGCTAGCATAGTGTATCGGTTGGAAGTATTTTGACTTGCGTTGCCCCAGGACTGCACCGATAGCATAATCGCTTGCATCACACATTAGCTCAAAGGGCAAGTCCCAGTCGGGGGCAACCAAGATCGGTGCTTCGGTTAACTTCTGTTTGAGAACCTCGAATGCTTCGATGCATTCGGGAGAGAAGATGAACGGAGCATCTTTTTCAAGAAGATGGGTCAGAGGCCGGGCGATTTTTGAGAAGTCTTGAATAAATCGTCTGTAGAAACCGGCATGACCAAGGAAACTTCGGATTCCTTTGACGGTAGTGGGATGAGGTAGCTTAGCGATAACATCGACTTTAGCTCGATCGACCTCAATCCCAGATTTGGAAATCTTATGGCCGAGGACTATGCCCTCTTTAACCATGAAATGGCACTTCTCCCAATTTAGAACGAGATTGGTGCTTTCACACCGTTCAAGCATTTTCTCTAAATGGGAGAGGCACGAGGAGAAAGAATTTCCATAAACCGAGAAGTCATCCATAAAGACCTCCATCGTCGTCTCGATCATATCATGGAATATGGCCATCATGCACCTTTGAAACGTGCCCGGAGCATTGCACAAGCCGAAAGGCATGCGTCGGTAGGCAAATGTTCCATAAGGACACGTGAAGGTGGTCTTTTCCTGATCTTGGGGATCAATTGGTATTTGAAAATACCCGGAAAAGCCATCGAGAAAACAATAGAACTCATTTCCCGCCAAACGCTCAAGCATTTGGTCCATAAATGGTAGAGGGAAATGGTCTTTACGGGTAGCATCATTGAGTTTTCGGTAATCGATACACACTCTCCATCCGGTGACGAGACGTGTGGGAATTAACTCATTTTCTTCGTTTGTTATTACGGTCATTCAACCCTTTTTAGGCACACAGTGAACCGGGCTAACCCATGAGCTATCTGAGATCGGATAAATCATTCCTGCGTCAAGGAGTTTAATAACTTCCTTTTTTATGACATCATGGATTTTTGGGTTAACCCGTCTCTGTTGCTGAACAGCGGGTTTGAAATTATCTTCCAATAAGATCTTATGGGTGCAGAATTTAGGGTCAATACCCTTTATATCAGAGATCTGCCAAGCAATGGCACTTTTATGCTTTTTAAGCACGTCTAAGAGTTTTGTCTTCTCCTCATCTTTGAGAGCTTTTGAAATGATGACGGGAAATGTATCGGAATCTCCCAAGAAAGCATATTCAAGATGAGGAGGTAAATCCTTGAGCTCAAGCTCCGGAGGATTTTCAATAGACGGCTTAATTTCCTTAACGTCGGCCATTTTAAGGTCCATCGGAGGGGAAAAAGGGGTAGGGTCTTCATTCAAAAGTTGTTCAAGCATAAGAATATCCCCCTCCGGATCATAATAAGAATCATCATCTTCTGGTGAAGAAGATGTGTCGGTAGCAAGAAACTCATTGACCTCTTCCAAAAAGAAATCACCTCCCTCAAACGGAGTGAGGGACGGGGAAGAGTCGGAGATGATTGGTGAAGAAATAGTAGACGAAGAAGAATCATCAATAGAGGTAGAAGAAGAATCCAAAGTGGGATTGCCACTAGCAAAACCGAGAATCTCTTGAGCATACTCCTCCGTAGTAACGTCAATAATATCAATACGGTTGACGGACATGCAATTATCGTTGGAGGAGTATCTCGCGGTTTGATCCAAATTGAAAGTCACGGCTTCATTACCAACTCGCAAGGTAATCTCTTCATCATAAACATCAATCAACGCGCGCCCGGTTCTTAAGAATCCTCTCCCGAGAATGAGAGGAACTCGGGGATCGGCATCAAATTCGACAATCACAAAGTCGGCCGGAAAATGGAACTTTCCCACATTAACATAGACATCTTCGGCGATTCCAATTGGTCGAGTAATTGATCGATCCGCGAGCTCGAGAGTCATGCGGGTCGGAGTGAGAGCGGGGAGAGATAATTTTTCCCAGACGGACTTAGGCATTAGGTTAATGCTAGCGCCAAGATCGGCCAAGGCGAAACATTGAACCATCCCCGGAAAATTGCACGGAATAAGGAACTTTCCGGGATCTCCAAGCTTTTCCGGAAGCTTTTTAAGGAGAACCGCGGAACATTGTTCATTTAACGGGGTTGTTTTTGCCATCTCAAACAATTTATCTTTGTTGCTCAGCAAATTCTTCACCATCGATGCAAACTTCGGCATTAAGAGAGCAGCATCCGCGAAGCTAATTTCGAAGCTCATATCTTGAAAGATTTGATAGAATTTCTCCATCTGATGCGTATTCTTATCATGGTGCTTTTGTTCATCAAGTCGCGACGGATACGGAAGTTTTATCTTAACGGGAACCTCTTGTTCAAAATCAACTTTCCCTTTTCCTTTTGACGATTGGACAACCGGAGGTTGGATGTCTTCGGTCCTTCCGTTATTAGTAGGAAGTGCCGTATCCGTTGTCACCTCGGTTTCACGGGCGACTACCTTGGGAGGAAGAGAAGAAGAGGTAGTCGGAGCCGTAGGTCCATCATAAAAAACACCACTACGTGTTGTGATCGCTTTAACGTCGCCCCTCGGGTTTGCGATCGTGTTGCTTGGAAGAGAAGTAGTACCCGAACCCGAGGGTTGATCATTTAAACGTTTCTTAATTTCACTCATTTCCTTAGTTAACAACTCTTGAGTTCTCATCATATTTTGATTTTGAAGCATTAATTTTCGAAGAATCTCATCCGAGGGTGGCGGATTTGGAACAACATTTTGATTTTGATTAAAATTTTGCCCTCGGTTGTTGTTATTGAAACCTTGATTATGAAAATTTCCTTGATTTTGATTCATATTTCCTTGATTAGTATTGAAATTCCCATAAAAATTCCCTTGATTTTGATTTCCTTGAAAACCCCGGTTTTGATGTTGATTAAAACCATTGTTTTGAAAACCATTATTTGCACGATTTTGATTATTGTTAACTTGATTACGGTTTTGACCTTGATTTTGACTTTGATTATTGAATCCCGGTGGTGGTCCAAGTGAATTGTTTGAACGGTAGCTAAGGAGATTACGGTCTCCGTGGGGTTGGTAACCATTACCACCCGAATTAGTAGCATACACATTCTCGTGTCCATAAGCCCCGGTGGCCGGACACTCGAAATAAGAATGAGGACCACCACATATTTCACAACCATGGTTAATAACATTGACTTGATTGGGTGTTTTCTCAATAACAAATGAATCGAATCTCTTATTAAGTGCGGCGAGAGCATTCATAACTTCTTCATTGTTCTTACTACTAGCACTAGACGTTTGAAGCTTGCTCCTTGAATTTCTCACACGGGCTTTGTTTTCAATTATACCGAACGCCTCTTGAGTATTACGAGCCAATAAGTTTCCACCGGCCGCCGAATTGAGTGAATCTTGATCGGCAAGACTCAAACCATTATAAAAGGTATCGATTTGATGAAGCTCCGAAAAACCGTGGTTCGGACATTTCTCCAACAACTCTTTAAACCGATCCCAAGCCTCGCTGAACGATTCATCAAAGGCTTGTTGGAAACGTAAGATTTGAGCGCGGAGATTAGAAATCTTAGAAGGAGGATAGAAATGGTTCACGAACTTTGAAGCTAGGTCACCCCAAGTATAGATCGAGTTCGGGGGTTCCTTCTCAAGCCAAGTTCGAGCCGCTCCCTTAAGGGAGAAAGGAAATAACTTCATCTTGATCGCATCATATGATACTTGGTTAAGCTTAATGGTCTCAACTATATCGGTGAAGTTCCTAATGTGAATATGAGGATCTTCACTCTCGAACCCGTGGTAAGAGATACTAGTGATGAGGTTCAATAACCCGTGATTGATTTCAAATTGATTAGCAAGTATGTCGGGAATCACAATGGCCCTTCGCACACCATTAAATGGTGTTTGAAGTTGTTCCTCCATCGGACGGAGGTCGGGGCCCGGTTGTGCTCCTTGATTAGGCTCCACCGGAGGAGCTTGATCGTCGTGATTCATTTCCTCAACGTTTGGGAATTGAACACGGTGTGTGTGTCGAATTACCCTTTCGGGATTTGATAATGGAGAAATAAGATTTTGAGAAGATGAGCGGGTGTTCATACACCAAAAAGGAAACAAAAATGAAAATCAAAAATCTTTTTGTATTTTTGGTTGGGAATTATTTTTGGTTTTTTTAATATATTGAAAAACAAAAGACTTTATTTTCTTTTTGGTTACCGTTACGTTAACCGTAACCGTTTCCTTTAAAACTACGCGCAGCGTGGCGGGAAGGCAAAGGTAGCTCCGAAGATGCTTAAAAACCCGCCTTCTTCAGCTCGACAATTTAATGTCAAGCTTCCTTAAACCCCGTAATTAGGTTGTAGTAATAAAGTAATCCGATAACGATCAATTTCACGATTTGTTTTGTTGTAATTCGGAATGGTTTACAACCGCCCTCCTTCAACGGAAGACCGATGATGTTTATTAAGATGTATTAATGAAAACACTTTAGGAAAAGTGTTTTATTTATTGTATTTTTGTATTTTTTTTATATTTTTTTTTAAAAAAAACAATAACTTCCAAGGAAGGATCTTCAAATCACAAAAACAACGGACGAAATCGACGCACTCATTTCAAGCCTTCCCCGGCAGTGGCGCCATTTTATTGATGTAGTATATTTTTATTTTTATTTTTGAGTCCAAAGAAATTGTAACGAATACAATTCCCCCGGGTCGTTCTCCCAACGAAGGTTTGACGGCGAATAAGTCGAATCGGAGTCGTGAATATGTGAAGTGAATAAGTGACGTGAAAGATTATTTTTTTAGTATTGATTACACTAAAATAAGGAAAATTAAAAGCAATCTACGCTATTAAAATAAATGCACACAAAAAGAAATCAAATAAATGCAAATCCCGGGCTAATCCCGAGATTTATAAAACTAATAGTGAAATTATAAAGCTAAAATGCAAAGATTAAAAGCTAAGGGACTAAAACTGCAATTAAATAAAACTAATTTTTTAAAGAAATAAAAGAATTAAAAGTTTAATAAAAATTAAGGGACTGAAAAAGTAATTTTTGAAACTTATATTTAAACTAAAACTTTTAAAACAAAGACAAGGACTTAAACTGTAATTTCTGAAACTTTAATAAAACTGAAAACGATTTGAAACAAAGACAAGGACTAAACTCGTTAAAACTAAAACTCAAGGACTGAATTGAAAAAACTTAAAAACTAAAAACGTTTTACACTAAAAAACACACCCAGGTTCGAATCCTGGTAACAACAAATCATCCAAACTATTTTTTTTTTTTTTTTTTTTTTTTTTATTTTTTTCTTCTTTCAAAATTCAATTAACAACTAACAAAACTAACTTTTAGAAAAGAAAAGAGCTTAAAAAAAAAACTAGAATAAGCTGGAAAACAGCTTGACCACAAGTCAGTCAAGCTTTGCAAATTTTTTTATGAAACAGCTCAAATTAGGCACAAAATGACTCAAATAAGCTAACCAAATAAGCTAAAAAGTCAAAACCAAAAGTAGAAACTAAAACACAGCTAGCTTGACTAGCTTTTGCCCCAATAATATCACATTTACATCAAATAGATTTCAAGAAAATTACTCATGAACTAGGGCTAGTGACTGAAAAGCAGAGCAGAAATTTAACAGCCAATGAAAATTAATGAAGCAGCCATGAATTACAAGCAAACAAATCACCACTTAAACTGATGTTATGATCAAACAAGCAAGATGAAACTCTCAAATACAAATCTCAGCAATAAGAAACAACAACACTACAGGTCTAGAATAATAGGCAGAATAGAAGCAGTATCAAACAAACTCAAACTAAACTAAAGCAAACTAACATGTAATGATTGAAACTACCAAATAAATGCAACAATAACACTCATTAGTAACAGTAAACAGTAAACAAACAAACACAGATCTAAACTACTATTAAGCTACTAATGCAAATTTGAGATGAAAAACTTACAAAGCTAATTCCCCTCAGCTCAACAGAGGGGATCTCACTATGCTTGCCTGTCTTTAGACAGGCTAAACTCTTCCAAATCTCAGTCTAGACTATCAAATTAAACCTTCTGAATAAGCTCAGCTTATTGGATAAAAGCTGAGTTTGACTTCTGTTGACTTTAGTACTTTTGAGAGGTAATGAACTAAATAAGCTCACTACAAGCTATAGCAGCTTGAATAAGCTTATATTAACAACTAAAAAAACTATTTGAAGCCGGATTTAAGTAATAAAGGAAAACATATTTTGGGTTTTTTATTTGATTTTCTGATTTTTTTTCAATATGAAATAAACAATCTGAAATGATAACCTAAAACAGTATAACAATAACTAATCCAAACTGAATGAGTAGTAAATGAAATTAAAATAAAACTAAATAAGAAAATAAGCCAACTTGAAATCAAACTAAATTTTATTAATTCAACAGCTGAGTACAAAACTGAAAATGAGATTACAATTCATAAAATAAATTGGCAGCATAACATTGCTAAAAAAAAACTACATACTAAATGGGGAATAACCCTCTCCTATTTATAGGCTTTAACCGAACCTTCTGGGTCTTGCCACCTTGGCAATCCTCGTGCTATCTTCAGCCTTAATCCACCCTTAGATCACCTTGCTCTTCAATCCTCCATTTCTAACCGTACAATCACAGATTACGCGTGTTCGGTCCAATCAACAGCTTCCGCGTGTCATTCTTATCGTCAGGGTCTTCTAGAAGGGCCAATGATTGTCCTTTTTGCCCTTAATTGTTGTAAAAACGCGTACGGTAATTCTAGGGTTTGAGGAATAGTGGTAATTTTTGGGTTCGATGGTGAATTGGGCGGGGATAAGAGAGAGGGATAAGTGTGAGTATTTTTATTTTTTTCTTTTGACTTGTAAGTGTTGACCGAATGGTTTATTTAAGTGGGTGATGGATCGGGTTAGAGGGATTAAGTTGGGCTTGGTGGATTATTGGGATAGGTGGGCTAGTCTAAGGTTATTTATGGATCCGGATTTAATGTTTTAAAAGAGTTAAGGGTTTTAAATGTAGGGACTAAATGTGTAAGTTCTTGGATTTTCAAGGGACCTTTGCTGCCATATTTTTAAAGATGATCCAAGGGCCGAATTTGACGATCTCTTATACTTGGAGGACCACGGTTGACTTTTTGAAAATATATTCTTTCCCGGTTCTGGTTCTGAGCCTATTCCGTATCTCGTGCTCGTTTTCTTGATTTTCTTGTGTCTTTTGTCGGTTTTCACGATATCCATCCCTGCACATACAAAAACACAAAAACACAATATCTTTTGGCATTTTGGTCGGGTTTTTAGTTATTTTGGTCCGGTTTTGGTCAAGAAAAGGTATGTGTTTAAGCACATACCAGGGTGAATCGTTGAGTGCTTATTCGAACGGGATATAGGTTTGAGTCCTGGTGTTTTGTTTCGTTCCTCAACACCGATCCAAAGGTAACTCCATAAACGTCCTTGTGTTTTACTGACTTATGATAAACATTTATACGTATAAGACTTGAAACTTAATCCAAATGTTTCGTTAATAATATAGTTATATGAAGGGACTATAGGTGTGCTTATAATCTGTTCTAAAACGTGAGATATGAAATATATTGACAACTATTGTTTCTATTTTGGACCATGTGAACCATGCTATCATTCACTTGATTGTCTCGTTAAATTGATCACAAACCCCACATAAAATAATAAAAATACATACGCTATGTAAACTGTTGGGAAGTCGTGTGTTTAAACTGCTTTGGTTACTTTATTTTCAGCCATTTGTCGACCTTGGTTACTACATAAACAAGTTATAAGAACCTGATTATAACAAGCTGCTAATAAACGTTAAATGTAGGAGTTTGGTTGTATTTTGTTCCTGCTCGCTAAACCCCTCACACCCTAGTTTGTCTTGCTTGATTTTGTCTCGCGGTGTGCGTGTGTCACGTGTCGGATTACATTTAAACTTGTCTATAAGCATGCACTTTAAAAGGAGTTAAAAGAAGGGATAATTACTAATATGCCCTAGTTGCCAAATGCGTTTGCTTATCCTACCCAATTTTAGAAAATTATGATATTAGACCAAACAACTGGGCATTTCGGCCCATACGATGACAAGTGTCCTCCAGTTACCCAAAAAATACACAAGCTGCCCAAAAAATACACAAGTTGCCCAAAAAATAGTTAGAAAAGTGACATTTGTCACTTGCAGACTTCAGTTGTCCAAAAAGTACAGGTTGCCCTGGTCTAATATCAGGATTTTCTAAAATCGGGGCAGATATGCAAATGCATTGGGCAACTGGGGCATTGTAATAATTATCCCTTAAAAGAATGGGAATGAGACATAACCTGGTCTCACAACACCTTATTTGTCTCGCATGTGTGGCCTTTGATTCAATCGGGTTGTGCCTCATCAAGTGTGTAGGCATGTCATGTTTGGTGTGTGTTTTGGATCGATCTAACCAAGGTGTGTATACGTAGCTCGTGATCAAATAGAACTTGGGTTGGGTCATTTGACGTTTGCACTTATGAACGAG
Source organism: Artemisia tridentata subsp. tridentata (assembly GCA_021014915.2). NCBI lineage: Eukaryota > Viridiplantae > Streptophyta > Magnoliopsida > Asterales > Asteraceae > Artemisia > Artemisia tridentata. Next base: position 389,876,903 of record CP139505.1, read on the forward strand.
CTTTAAAAAAAAGGGTGTAAAAGCATGGTTATCCGTATTGAACAAAATCAATGTTTTGAGTTTGAGAATTTTATATAAGCATGAAATTATAAAACATGCATGCATACTTCAATATATCTGATATATATGTTCAAGTAGACTATAGGAAAAACCAACATTTACACTTTTAACCCTAAACTTTGGTAATTGACACATTAAACCTTATAATTTGCTAAAATGATATATAAGACCCTAAACTATGATATTTGTCATTTTAAAACTTTAAGTTAACCTATTATCATTTTTAAACACCTAAGTTTCGCTAATTGATGGGTGTTACCCTAAAGTTACTAAATTGGAAAACAAACTAATTATGGAAACTTATTAAATTTTGGAAGTTGCTATAAATATCAGGAAAACCTTATACGGCAATCTGAATAACAATAAGTACTGAATCAGTAATAATGTTAGCATTGATAAAAAAGTGATGGTCATTTTGTATTAACAACTTTGTATTGTGTCGTGTGAAATGTAATAGGATAGTCAAGGGCCTTATGGACTAAGCTAATATGTTATAAGTTAAGTCTAATCTAAAGTCCATAAGTATTCGGCCCATAGAAAGCCCATGTGGCTAGTTAGGTTTGTACTATAAATATCCTACATCTCCTCATTTGTATGTGAGATTGTGTGTGCTTTAGGTGTGCTTTAAAGGTGTTACACCCCGTGCCCACTTAGACCAAAAATTAAAACATTTTGCGCGGAAACGCTTAACTTTTACGGACATCCTATTACTCTTTTGAACATTTTTAAAAATACTTAAACATTCAGACCTTGAGACTATTTTAAAATGGAAATAGACTCAATTACCTTCAAAATGATGGGTGGCGCGACCCGTAACAACTTACGGTTTAAAAGATATGGTTTTTTGAAAATCGCCAAAATCTGAAAATGACTCCCAACCGCCGGTTGGGCTGCACAGAAGGTCCCAACCGCCCCGGCTGAGATCCCAGCCGCCGGTTAGGAACCTGCAGACCCCAGCATTTTGGCCCATTTTTGCGATATACAACCCATACCACATCCGTATTACGTCAAACTTAACCAAAATCATTAACTTAACATAATAAAACGTTTCCATAAACACATGACCCGTTTACATCCGAAAATGGGTGTATTTACACTTAATCAAAATGCCCCTTTAACTTTCACTACAAACACTTAAAGCATACTTTGACACAACGGTTGACCACCAAAACGTTATAACTCCATTAACATACATTTTGACACTTGACTTTACTTTACAAATCATTAAAAGACTCCCGGGGGTACAACCTTGACTTGAGCTCGGTATTCTACCTAATCTCTTAACGCATACTACCTTCCAATCCGCTTCCAAGTCTAAGCTTTAACCCAAGCCCAACACTTCCATTAGAACCTACAAAACTAAACATCTTAACAAGTAAGCGATAAACGCTTAGTAAGTAAAAGACATAACATACCATTATATATCAAATAACATGTAAGCATTAAAACATCTTAAACCATCACATTACTTAGAAACACATAACCTTTCACAACATTATAACATCAAACCATCACATTAGCTGCCTTTCTTGCTTAAGAAATATGATCAACCTATAGCAATACTAGGTCGATCCTACATTAATTCTTCCTACTACAAACACATAAACACACACATAAACATATACATGTTAGAATCCACATAATACCATGTAAGTGTCATTTTACTTACCTTAGCTCAAAGCTAAGCAAGTCATGGTGTAACCACTGCGAAAATTCACATCTGGTAACATTACACTTAACCATTTTTCACATATATATATTTTTTTATTTTATTTACTTGTCTGAACGTAACCACTATCTCATGTGACGTAACTTACATCTATGATAAACGTATTCGCACGCGACCTAACCTTGACCCACTATATGTTTAAATATTTTCTTATGTCAAGTATAGTAACTTTACAAATTACCATTTGCCACTTTACGTTAATTCGTTAACGTACTAGTTTAACTAAGACCTTATCACCCGATATAGTTTCTATAAGACTTTAAATCACTACAATACCAAATATAGTTAATGAAACCCTAGAATCATCAAAGTATAAGTCATCTAGGTAAGGTACAAGTCACTAAAGCATAGAAACCCTAATTTCACCAAAACTCCCGATAAAACCCTAATTTCTCAAAAACTATTATTTTATTTGTAAACCATAGTTAATATTTTTATAAAAATATTATGTACAAGTATTTTAAGTCAAGGTACAAGTCCTTTAAGCATGAAATCTAAATATAAATAAAAATCTTATAAAAACATTAAAAATAATTATTTAAATGACATTTTATGTAATATTTTCACATAATAAATTATAAAAATAATTTATTTATTTATTTAATATATGTACAACTCCATAAACTTAAGGTACAACCCTCTAATACACAAAATCCTAAAAACTCATTTATTTGTATTTAAAGTATAATAAAAATTACATAAAAATTATGGAAAATTAAGAAATAATTAAAAATACATTTATCTTATTTTTCTAACATTAGTACAAGTCTTTTAAGCTTAAGAGTACAACCACCTAAAGCACAAAAATCATTTTTCTTACATAACTATAATTCGATATACTTAAAATTAATCCCTATGAATTCAAAAACATTCATTAAGTGAACCCTAAACTTAGAAACCCTAGTTCTACCCTAAAACCTACTTTACAAGCCAACAAAGCCTTTGTACAATCCCTTTAAGCACCATTCGACCCTAATTAACCTAGATACATCACCTAGTTCAATTCTAACTATGAACTAACTAAATTTTAGAATCCTTAAACCCTAAGTAAGCCACATGTATGAACCCTAAGCAAAACACACCTCCCCTCTTCTAGAAAATGTGCACATGTGTGATATGTAAAGTTCCACATCACCTACACCTTTTTCCTTCCCTTGTGGCGCCTCAACAACCACCCACCTCATCTCCCTCACTCCCATAACAGCCCTAGAACACATTAGGAAACCCTAATTAACCTCTATAAATAGAACACACATGTAAACCCTAAAAATCCATCACCACCATACGAACCAACCCTCATAGCCATTCACAGCCTTAATCTTGATTCCACACCACTAAACCAAGTCCATATAAGCCTAAGAGAGCAGTAGAATGAAGCTAGGACCTTAAGAGAGATCAATTCGAATCCATTTCATAAAACTTGCCCTAGTCGAACAAAAATAGTAAGGTATGTTTCTGGCCCTTTTTACCCACTTTCTTATATTCATTTTATGTCTAAATATATGCTAGAACATGTCTTAATAGTGGTCATAGCCTAGAATTAACAAAAACTCGTTTTTGTTCAAACCGAGACATATAACAAAAATATATTCGAAATGAAATTTTAAAAGGCCTAGGATCTTAAAAATGGTTTGAAAGTACTTTAGATATGTTAGAATAACTAAGTATATCATAAAAACACTAGGTATAAAAATCGGATTTCAAGAAAACACGTTTTTCCTTTTCTTTTTCTTCCTGTCGAACATCAGACTATCTGCTGCTTTGGTCCTTAATTTCGAGTAGTAAACGTGTCTATAAAAATCTGGTTTTTCGCATGATTAAAGTAAACTAAAAGAGCTACACATAGGAAAAAGAATCATCATTTTTCGTTAAGAAATGAAGGAGAACAAAGCGTATGAAGTTAGGCTTTTTCTGTGTCGAATGAAAAGTTAAGTCGCAAGTTTCTGAATTTGTTTCTGAGGTCATGAGTTCGAACCAGGCTAGAATCTTTTGCAAAAATACTTTTATAACACTTATAAACGTTTTAGTGAAGGAGTCGTAAAAGATCTCGGGGTGAATCGTAAGTAATAAATTGTTTTTGTACACAAGGATGTCGAGTGAAAACTTTTAGAAGTCTCAAGGACTAATCTTGCCAAAGCTCTACAAAGTTTTGTATTTTGGACTTGTTTTGCGATCGAGTAAACCCTAGGGGTATAAACTGTCACTTTTCAAAACTTAAGGGTAGAAAATGTAATTTAACGAAAGATCAGGGGTATAAGTTGTCATTTTTCTAAAGTTTGAGGGTAAAAGTTGTCAACCCTAGATACTTGAGGGTCTAAAATGAAAATATACTTATAAAATTTAATTTAATATTATTATTATTAAATTAATATGATTATTATTATTATTATTATTATTATTATTATTATTATTATTATTAGGAATTTAAAACCTAATATACGTTTCGAGCCGTAACTAACAAACGAAGTGTCCATTTAACAAACGGACAGAACCAAAACTTACAGATAAGAAATAAGATAAAGTCTTATAACTTTTGGAGAGACTTCATGTTGTCTTAAAATTAACATTTACCGAAAACGATACGAAACGAATAATAAAAACTTATATATTAAGAAACTATTACTGAGAACTTGACACACCAACCCAGGTAGCGTGCCGGAGACGTTTATCAACTTCACTTAGCTTTGTATTTTATTCAGACTACTCAGGTGAGTTCATAGTCCCACTTTTTACTACGTTTTCCAAACTTGTGGGGAGATACATGCTTCAAACCGAACACAAGTATTTTTCTACTTTCCTGATTTATATTTGCCTAAGTTTGCTATTGCCAAAAAGACCCCTAATCATGGACCTCTAATCACTTGCGGGTGAGCGCGAATAATATGGATAGATCTATTGGGTTTGACAGCCCCTTTGGTTGCCGTAACGTAACCAAATGCATTTTATTTGACTTTAATAAAGAGACTGGCAATCTCCTACTCGGGGGCAAGGTTACTTACATTTAATTATGTGGTAATTTATATCCCATAGCTCATTACTATGGAGATAACCAGTTAACGTTTTGCGTGCCATGAGGCTTTGTGCAATATATATACTTTACACTGCAGTACTACTGATTTCTTTTATCTAGCTTGTGTTCAAATCTATTACAACTGAAAACACTATGGATTCACTCAACCTTCGTGTTGACTTTTTAAGCATGTTATCTCAGGTGACTAAAGGCATGGTTTGGCATGGAGTGGCTGTGGACTTTCTTCTTATAACAAGGGTGTCCACTTTGTTATCATTCAAAGAATAATGTATTTTTTTTCGTATTTCAAAAACCTCCTCTTGGGGACCTCAATAATGTACTCTGATAAATAAATGAATGATAACAATTTTATTTAAAACGTCTCTTTTCGAGTCGTTTTCTATGCTCATGACTGTGAACCATGAAGTAACACCCCAAACTTATATTCCGCTGCGTATCACGAAAATGGGGGTGTTACAGATTGGCATCAGAGCTCATGGTTATAGAGAGCCAAATGTTTTCAAATATTGGACTATAGCCGTTTTACAAAATAATTATTCTGAAAGTCCTCCGTGCCACAGCTCTCCTAAACTATTATTTATATGTGGTTTTTATTTGTTTACCTATCAGATATTTATATTATTCGGGTGGTTACAGAGTTATGGTTTCCTCTACCCATACTATTACCCTTATGTCGGACTCGGACACCGAAAATGTCATGATAGTCCCGGACATTACGACCATACCCAGACGAATGACTGAATCGGATCCATCTGAGGATGTTTCCATAGTCCCCGAAACGGTATTCGGACACGATACGGAGTCGGTTCATTCAGAGGAGCCATCTGAAGATATTGCGATGCCTGATGTTATACCGCTTCCAGGTGATCCATATGTGCAGATTCGCGAAGGAGTTTGGAGAACTGCTCGGATTAGGACGCACCCGGTACCTACATCTGTAGCATCACCGTTCCATCCTCATCCCTATATGTTACCTTCCCACGCGTCTTCCGACCCTATATCTTCTTCTGATTTCTATCCTCTATCGGTACCTTTCAAGCTTAGCGAGGAGGCTAGAGCCATCGTTGCTCGATATCATATGTTACCACAATCGCCTACGCCTGATTTCCCGACCCCGCCGAGAGTCTTCGAAATAGGAGAGAGTTCGCAGGCAGCTCAGGAGCGACCTCCTACCATATCCACTCTGCTGACTCGATTGGAGAGGCAAGAGGAGCAAATTGAGACTGCTCTAGGCCATCTAGATGAGTTACCTCTAGAACGAATCGAGAGCATGGAGTATGGAATCGAAGATTTGGCGACCGAACGAAAAGAGATACGACAGAAGTTGGAGGAAAGTCGTAAAGAGACGGGTGAACTTGGTAAGCAAGTTAGGCAGGAGATAAATACTCTTTACGATAATTAGTTAAAATTAATAGACGAAATGCTATTAAGAAACGAGGAACTGAAGATTGCGCACGAAAAGATTGCTGTTTTGGAGTCTACTGTGGAAGCAATGAACGTCCAGTACCAGGAGAATCAGCAAGTTATCGCTAGTATGATAGCTGATCTGGAGACTCGACTGGAGAAAGCGACCGAAAACCGTTAGATTAAATCCTACCCATATCTTTTGTACTATATCTCAGATATGAGATCTATAGTATATCTATGGCACTAGCACCAGTTTATATCTAATAGCTTTTGCGTTTTGTATTAGCCACCAGAGGTGTAGCATAAATATGACATGTATGTCAAAATTTTGTTATATAGATAACAAAATATTTATGTCTATGTGTGGTTAAGTAAAAATGCCGCGAACGATATAAATATATGGGCTAGTAATAGGTCTAAATACATGTGTGATGATTCAGACATATTTTGATATGATCAAATATGTGAAATCTAAACATGTGTTTCCTTGTAGAAATATGCCTCGTAATTCCCCAGACCCCGTCATGTCCCAAGCCGCCATCCGGAAGCTCGTTAACGACAGTGTAGCTGCAGCCCTGGAGAATCAAGCTGCAGTACTGGCTCGATCCGGAAGTACCAGCCGACCGAATGGAGAAAATGAGATAACAGCAAGTCGCAAGTGTACTTATAAAGACTTCATAAACTGCAAACCAACTTTCTTTAAAGGAACAGAAGGAGCAACAGAGTTAGCTCGTTGGTTTGAGCGTACTGAAGTAGTCTTTATGAGGTGCGGATGCACTGATGACTGTAAGGTTACCTTTGCAACAGGCACTTTCTTGGAGGATGACCTGTCATGGTGGACCTCTATTACCCAGACCATGGGAGTAGAAGCAGCTCATCAGATCACTTGGGACGAACTTAAGAAGAAGATGTTGAAAAAGTACTGTCCACGGACTGAGATTAAGAAGCTGGAAGATGAGTTTCACCAGCTAGTCGTGAAGGGAACAGATCTGAAGGCCTACAACAGGAGGTTCCAGGAGCTTGCTCTCCTATGTCCATCTGTTGTGCCTGATTTGGAGAAGATGTTGGAGAAGTATATTGAGGGTTTACCCCGTAGCATTGAAGGAAATGTTACTGCGTCTAAACCTCAATTGTTGGAGGAAGCAATTACCATAGCTCAACAGCTGATGGATCGTGAGATTAAGCGTGGTTCAACCCAAGGGAATTTTGATAACAAACGAAAGTTTGATGATCAAAAAGTTTCCCATTATCCCAATCAGCATCCCAATAGGCCCAACTTTAACCGTAATAACCCGAGCAACTACCAGCAGAACCGTAATAACCATCACTATCAACAAAACCGTCGTCAAGAGATCGTCAGAGCAAATGCCAACGCACCTGTAGAGAAGACTGGTTATGTTGGAACCAAGCCATACTGCAATCGATGCTCGTTGCACCATCATGGTCCATGTGCTATCAAATGCGCAAAGTGTCAAAAGCTTGGACACCAGACCTAGGATTGTAGAGCAACTGGAGCAAACTTGCAGCCGGTGGTTATAACCTGTCACGGGTGTGGTGAGAAAGGGCATTATAAGACTCAGTGCCCGAAGGCGAACGACAATTCGAACAACGGTGGTCGCGGAAGGGTTTATGTGCTTGGAGATGCTCAAGAAAACCCCGACATCGTCACCGGTACGTTTCCTCTTAATCAGCATTTAGCTAAAGTATTATTCGATACCGGAGCTGATAAAAGTTTTATATCCCTTACGTTCGCTACTTTGCTTAAAATCCCTCCTACCGTCTTACATAACGCGTACAAAATCGAATTAGCTAATGGGAAATTAGTAAGCACGAACACTATAATCCGAAATTGCACTCTAACTCTACTAAATCAGCCTTTCGACATCGACCTTATGCCTATTGAACTCGGTAGTTTCAACGTTATAGTTGGCATGGATTGGTTATCCAAATATCATGCTAGAATACTATGCGACGAAAGAGTAGTTCATATTCCTCTCGAAGGTGAAACTTTGATTATACGAGGTAATCAGAGTAAGACCCGTCTGAGCATAATATCTTGCCTTAAAACACTGAAATACATCAACAGAGGATTTCAAATGTTTTTTGCTAGTATTACCGAGAAGGAGACGGAGGAAAAACGACTGGAAGATGTACCCGTGGTACGAGATTTTCCGGAAGTCTTTCCTGAGGAATTACCTGGACTACCGCCTGTACGACAGGTAGAGTTTCAGATCGACTTGGTACCAGGAGCAGTACCAGTAGCACGAGCGCCTTATCGTCTAGCACCGGCAGAGATGCAGGAGTTATCCAATCAACTACAAGAGTTATTGGATAAAGGTTTTATTCGACCTAGTACGTCACCTTGGGGAGCAACTGTTCTCTTTGTTAAAAAGAAGGACGAATCTTTTAGGATGTGTATCGATTATCAAGAGTTGAATAAAATTACGATTAAGAATCGATATCCATTACCAAGGATTGACGATTTGTTCGATCAATTGCAAGGATCAAGCGTCTACTTGAAAATAGATTTGAGGTCAGGATATCATCAACTGTGTGTTAAGGAAGAGGATATTCCTAAGACCGCATTCCGAACGAGGTACGGTCATTACGAATTTCAAGTGATGCCATTTGGGTTAACTAATGCACCTGCAGTATTCATGGATCTCATGAATCGCGTGTGTAAACCTTATTTGGATAAATTCGTGATCGTGTTCATTGATGATATTCTTATCTATTCTCGAAACGAAGAAGAGCATGCGGAGCATTTACGGACTATTTTGGAATTACTCAAGAGAGAACAACTGTACGCGAAGTTTTCTAAGTGTGATTTCTGGATTCACACAGTACAGTTTCTTGGGCACGTGATAGACCGAGAGGGTATTCACGTGGATCCTTCCAAAATAGAAGCAGTTAAGAGTTGGTCGACCCGACAAACCCCACTGAGATACGTCAATTCTTAGGACTAGCTGGTTATTATCGAAGATTCATAGAGGGATTTTCGAAGATTACCAAGTCTTTAACAGAATTGACGCAGAAAAGTAAGAAGTACGAATGGGGAGAAGATCAAGAGAAAGCTTTCCAGCTGTTAAAGCAAAAGCTTTGTGAAGCACCAATTCTAGCACTACCAGAAGGAACTGATGATTTCGTTGTTTATTGCGACGCATCACATCAAGGTCTAGGTGCGGTATTGATGCAGAGAAACAAATTGATTGCCTACGCGTCTCGACAACTCAAAACTCATGAGAAGAATTATACAACTCATGATTTAGAATTAGGAGCCGTTGTGTTTGCTCGTAAAATATGGAAACACTATTTGTACGGTACAAAGTGTGTTGTCTTTACAGATCACAAGAGTTTACAGCACATTCTCGACCAGAAGGAGTTAAATATGAGACAACGAAGGTGGTTAAAGTTATTAAGTGATTATGACTGTGAGATTCGTTATCACCCTGGAAAAGCAAATGTTGTAGCAGATGCTTTAAGCAGGAAGGAACGAATTAAGCCACTTAGAGTAAGGGCTTTAGTCATGACTATTAACTCAGACCTACCATCCCAAATTCTCAATGCACAAACTGAGGCAGTAAAGGAAGAAAATGTCTAGTCTGAGAATTTGAGGGGCATGGACAAAGCGTTTGAACTTCACCCCGATGGGACTCGTTGTATCAAGAATCGAAGTTGGATTCCACTTTTTGGTGATCTAAGGAATGTGATTATGCACGAATCACATAAATCCAAGTATTCCATCCATCCGGGATCTGAAAAGATGTACCAGGATCTCAAGAAGCTTTACTGGTGGCCAAACATGAAAGCTGACATTGCAGAGTATGTCAGTAAGTGTTTGACGTGTGCACGAGTTAAAGCCGAGCATCAGAGACCATTTGGTTTATTGACGCAACCTGAGATTCCTGAATGGAAATGGGAAAGGATAACTATGGATTTTATCACCAAATTGCCTAGAACGTCAAGCGGATATGACACCATTTGGGTCATAGTTGATCGTCTTACAAAATCAGCTCGCTTTTTGCCGATCAAGGAAACTGACGAAGTAGAAGAGTTAGCCAAACTATATCTGAAAGAGATAGTCTCTCAGCATGGAGTGCCGATTTCCATTATTTCTGATCGTGATTCTCGTTTCACGTCAAGATTTTGGGAGAAACTCCAAAAAGCTTTGGGTACTAATTTAGATATGAGTACGGCTTATCATCCTCAAACTGACGGACAGAGTGAGAGGACCATTCAAACGCTGGAAGATATGCTTAGAGCTTGTGTAATAGATTTTGGCAAAGGATGGGATAGACATCTACCTTTGGCAGAATTCTCATATAACAATAGTTATCATGCAAGTATCAAAGCAGCCCCGTTTGAAGCACTTTATGGGAGAAAGTGTCGGTCACCTGTCTGTTGGGCAGAAGTAGGAGAATCTCAACTTACCGGACCAGAGATAGTCCAGGAGACTACCGATAAGATTATGCAAATCCGACAACATCTGCAAGCTGCCAGAGATAGGCAGAAGAGTTATGCAGATATGAGACGAAAACCTATGGAATTCGAAGTTGGAGATAAAGTAATGCTGAAAGTATCACCATGGAAGGGAATGGTGAGATTTGGCAAACGCGGAAAGTTGAATCCCCGATATATTGGACCTTTCGAGATTCTGGAGAGAATCGGTCTAGTAGCTTATCGACTCGATCTTCCTATAGAACTTAGTAAAATCCATCCCGTCTTTCACGTCTCGAACCTAAAGAAATGCCTATCCGATGAAACACTCGTTATTCCTATGAAAGAGCTTCGTCTCAATGACAAGCTTAATTTTGTGGAAGAGCCTGTGGAGATCATGGATAGAGAAGTCAAACAACTCAAGCGAAGTCGCGAACCTATCGTCAAGGTAAGATGGAACTCTAAGAGAGGACCAGAATTTACCTGGGAACGAGAAGATCAAATCCGGACGAAATACCCACACCTTTTCCCAAACTCTCCGACCAACACCGACTGAATCTCGGGACGAGATTCCTTCAACGGGGGGATACTGTAACCACTGCGAAAATTCTCATCTGGTAACATTACATTTAACCATTTTTCACATATAAAATTTTTTTAATTTTATTTACTTGTCTGAACGTAACCACTATCTCATGTGACGTAACTCACATCTATGATAAACGTATTCGCACGCGACCTAACCTTGACCCACTATATGTTTAAATATTTTCTTATGTCAAGTATAGTAACTTTACAAATTACCATTTGCCACTTTACGTTAATTCGTTAACGTACTAGTTTAACTAAGACCTTATCACCCGATATAGTTTCTATAAGACTTTAAACCACTATAATACCAAATATAGTTAACGAAACCCTAGAATTATCAAAGTATAAGTCACCTAGGTAAAGTACAAGTCACTAAAGCATAGAAACCCTAATTTCACCATAACTCCCGATAAAACCCTAATTTCTCAAAAACTATTATTTTATTTGTAAACCCTAGTTAATATTTTTATAAAAATATTATGTACAAGTATTTTAAGTCAAGGTACAAGTCCTTTAAGCATGAAATCTAAATATAAATAAAAACCTTATAAAAACATTAAAAATAATTATTTAAATGACATTTTATGTAATATTTTCACATAATAAATTATAAAAATAATTTATTTATTTATTTAATATATGTACAACTCCATAAACTTAAGGTACAACCCTCTAATGCACAAAATCATAAAAACTCATTTATTTGTATTTAAAGTATAATAAAAATTACATAAAAATTATGGAAAATTAAGAAATAATTAAAAATACATTTTTCTTATTTTTCTAACATTAGTACAAGTCTTTTAAGCTTAAGAGTACAACCACCTAAAGCACAAAAATCATTTTTCCTACATAACTATAATTTGATATACTTAAAATTAATCCCTATGAATTCAAAAACATTCCTTAAGTGAATCCTAAACTTAGAAACCCTAGTTCTACCCTAAACACTAGTTTACAAGCCAACAAAGCCTTTGTACAATCCCTTTAAGCACCATTCGACCCTAACTAACCTATATACATCACCTAGTTCGATTCTAACTATGAACTAACTAAATTTTAGAATCCTTAAACCCTAAGTAAGCCACATGTATGAACCCTAAGCAAAACACACCTCCCCTCTTCTAGAAAATGTGCAAATGTGTGATATGTAAAGTTCCACATCACCTACACCTTCTTCCTTCCCTTGTGGCGCCTCAACAACCACCCACCTCATCTCCCTCACTCCCATAACAGCCCTAGAACACACTAGGAAACCCTAATTGCCCTCTATAAATAGAAAACACATGTAAACCCGAAAAATCCATCACCACCATACGAACCAACCCTCATAGCCATTTAAAGCCTTAACCTTGATTCCACACCACTAAACCAAGTCCATATAAGCCTAAGAGAGCAGTAGAATGAAGCTAGGACCTTAAGAGAGATCAATTCGAATCCATTTCATAAAACTTGCCCTAGTCGAACAAAAATAGTAAGGTATGTTTCTGGCCCTTTTTACCCACTTTCTTATATTCATTTTATGTCTAAATATATGCTAGAACATGTCTTAATAGTGGTCATAGCCTAGAATTAACAAAAACTCATTTTTGTTCAAACCGAGACATATAACAAAAATATATTCGAAATGAAATTTTAAAAGGCCTAGGATCTTAAAATTGGTTTGAAAGTACTTTAGATATGTTAGAATAACTAAGTATATCATAAAAACACTAGGTATAAAAATCAGATTTCAAGAAAACACGTTTTTCCTTTTCTTTTTCTTCCTGTCGAACAGCAGACTATCTGCTGCTTTGGTCCTTAATTTCGAGTAGTAAACGTGTCTATAAAAATCTAGGTTTTCACATGATTAAAGTACACTAAAAGAGCTACACATAGGAAAAAGAATCATAATTTTTCGTTAAGAAACAAAGGAGAACGAAGCGTATGAAGTTAGGCTTTTTCTGTGTCGAATGAAAAGTTAAGTCGCAAGTTTCTGAATTTGTTTATGAGGTCGTGAGTCCGAACCAGGCTAGAATCCTTTGCAAAAATACTTTTATAACACTTATAAACGTTTTAGTAAAGGAGTCGTAAAAGATCTCGAGGTGAATCGTAAGTAATAAATTGTTTTTGTACACAAGGATGTCGAGTGAAAACTTTTAGAAGTCTTAAGGACTAATCTTGCCAAAGCTCTACGAAGTTTTGTATTTTGGACTTGTTTTGCGATCGAATAAACCCTAGGGGTATAAACTGTCACTTTTTAAAACTTAAGGGTAGAAAATGTAATTTAACGAAAGATTAGGGGTATAAGTTGTCATTTTCCTAAAGTTTGAGGGTAAAAGTTGTCAACCCTAGATACTTGAGGGTCTAAAATGAAAATATACTTATAAACTTTAATTTAATATTATTATTATTAAATTAATATGATTAATATTATTATTATTATTATTATTATTATTATTATTATTATTATTATTATTATTATTATTATTATATTATTATTATTATTATTATTATTATTATTATTAGGAATTTAAAACCTAATATACGTTTCGAGCCGTAACTAACAAACGAAGTGTCCATTTAACAAACGGACAGAACCAAAACTTACAGATAAGAAATAAGATAAAGTCTTATAACTTTTGGAGAGACTTCATGTTGTCTTAAAATTAACATTTACCGAAAACGATACGAAACGAATAATAAAAACTTATATATTAAGAAACTATTACTGAGAACTTGACACACCAACCCAGGTAGCGTGCCGGAGACGTTTATCAACTTCACTTAGCTTTGTATTTTATTCAGACTACTCAGGTGAGTTCATAGTCCCACTTTTTACTACGTTTTCCAAATATGTGGGGAGATACATGCTTCAAACCGAACACAAGTATTTTTCTACTTTCCTGATTTATATTTGCCTAAGTTTGCTATTGCAAAAGACCCCTAATTGGACCTCTAATCACTTGCGGGTGAGCGCGAATAATATGGATAGATCTATTGGGTTTGACAGCCCCTTTGGTTGCCGTAACGTAACCAAATGTATTTTATTTGACTTTAATAAAGAGACTGACAATCTCTTACTCGGGGGCAAGGTTACTTATATTTAATTATGTGGTAATTTATATCCCATAGCTCATTACTATGGAGATAACCAGTTAACATTTTGCGTGCCATGAGGCTTAGTGCAATATATATACTTTACACTGCAGTACTACTGATTTCTTTTATCTAGCTTGTGTTCAAATCTATTACAACTGAAAACACTATGGATTCACTCAACCTTTGTGTTGACTTTTTAAGCATGTTATCTCAGGTGACTAAAGGCATGGTTTGTCACGGAGTGGCTGTGGACTTTCTTCTTATAACAAGGGTGTCCACTTTGTTATCATTCAAAGAATAATGTATTTTTCTATGTATTTCAAAAACCTCCTCTTGGGGACCTCAATAATGTACTCTGATAAATAAATGAATGATAACAATTTTATTTCAAACGTCTCTTTTTTCCGAGTCGTTTTCTATGCTCATGACTATGAACCATGAAGTAACACCCCAAACTTATATTCCGCTGCGTATCACGAAAACGGGGGTGTTACACATGACATTATCACCATCATCATTGATCTCTCTATGCATCCTAACCATCATCATAATAACATAAACATTTACTTCCATAATCAATTAATTATAATACCTCTAATTATCATATAATCATATAATGATCATATGACAATTAACCCATAAACTTACTAACTTTATTTATCATAACCTAACCCATAATTATTCTAGTCTTTTAACTAACTTACAACATCATTTTAACAATTATCTAACATCATATGATCATATGATAAAACCTCCAATTTCATTTAATTCAACAATTAACCTTCAACACATTATTATAAACACTTTAAATTCTTAGTTTAGAAACATAATTACCCAAAACCCCTTTACTTGGTTACATGAACCCTAACCCTTAATTCTCAATTAACTCAACAATTAAGTTACTTACTTGAAGAGAAGCATGATTAGGGACTAAACTCTTGTCATGGAACCCTAATCTCTTCATCAATTGACCATCCAAGAACCATTGTTTTCCCTCCCTTTTGTTGTGAATCGACTTTCACAGACTCTCTTGAAAGAATGACAAGTCTATAGAATTATCTACGGAAATTTAGTTATAACTAGTTATTAGTTTGGCCAAATGACACTTATAGTCCTTCTAGTCTCTTTTCTTCTATTTTGCCCACATTAACTTTATAACTTATTTAACACATGACAACTTTAATCCTTTAAGTCCTTCTTTCTTATAAAAATAACACATAAATCTTTCTATAACCATATTACACATTCTTTGACTATTAGTTGACTATCGGGTTTGGACGCTACACAACTTTCATTGACTAACCAATTACAACAAGCCTTATTCAACTCATCTAGAGTGGGGTCTAGTTGTAAACGGGAAACGAGTCTAACAAGAGGTGTAAAGGTGAGAAGTGTGTGTGTCTTGTATGTGTATTGTGCTATCTCTCTTCTCTTAATCTAGTACATACGACTTACATTCATCTCACTCGTTCCATCTCTCTAGTGTACCATTCAGATACATATATAGTGGTGTGATAAAGTTAGTTCTCATGTCCTACAAGTGGTATCATATAGCCAAACATTGATTTAGGAGTTCATTCATTTCATTTTTTGATCAAAGTTGACAAAAGGTTGCGTTTTTATCCAATAAAAACGTGAGCTTTTTGTAAAAAGACTTTGATTTTTACTTATTTATAGGTTAAAGGTTGTTACTTTTCATAGTCATTTACGTATTTGTAGCGAGTTTTGGTAGTTATCATCGATCATTATCATCATAATCTAGTTGTGTTTCGTTAAAAGTTTTAGCTTTGTATAGAAATATAGTTAAAGTGAAAATAGGCGATAAAGGTTGGCACTTTATAGTTATTTACGAGTTTTTGAAGTTATTTGATCGATTGAAACAGCTTAGAAGATTGTTTGTTAGCCGTTTTTGGATCTTTATTCGAACAGTGCATTTTGTCGAAATTCCCTTGTATAAGGGTTTTTCTAAATTGGAGCTTTGAAGAATTTAGATAAGTGAGGGTTTATCTAAATTGTGGCATTTACGAATTTAGACAGTTGAGGGTTTATCTAACTTGTGGCAGTGTCGAATTTAGACAACTAAGGGTTTATCGAAATTCCTTGTATAAGGGTTTGTCGAAATTGTTTCTTTGGAGAATTTAGATAAGTGAGGGTTTATCTAGATTGTGGCAGTGTCGAATTTATACAACTAAGGGTTTATCAAAATTCCTTGTATAAGGATTTGTCGAATTTCTAGCTTCGCATAATTTAGATAAGTAAAGGTTGTCGCAATTCTGTGGCCTATCAAAATTCACAAAGACTGTTGCAATTCTGAGATCCTATCGCAATTCGCAGCTTTGTCGCAATTGAAAGATTTGTCGCAATTATCAGATTCTGTCGCAATTCTCGGGTTTGTCGCATTTAAAGACTGTCGTAATTCCAAGCTTGTCGCTATTCATCACAGAAGCTGTCGCAATTCTAGGGTTATCTAAATTCAACTTGCACTTGATTTCTACAATATCAAATGAGAACTCAATATTCTCGTGCTCGTATAAGTGTGTGGAATACTTCGACAAAAGGAAACATATTCTAATTTGTACAAATTAGATAGATTTTATCTAAATTGCAAATTTGTCTAAATTTCATATTTCTATCGAAATTCAAATTTTGTCAAGATTGTATAATTTGTCTAAATTGAGATTTCCATCAAAATTGTGATTTTGTCAGAATTGTAATTTTGGTTACTTTGTCGAAATTGTGATCATTTGATCTTTTCTAAATTGTGAGCTTGTCTAAATTGAGATTTCCAAACGTGCCCTAATCCATTTAAATTGCAAGGAATTCAACATAATTCATCGGAATTGACTGCTGTTTGATTTCTAAAGACTAAACTTCAAACGATCATGTAATACCTCGTAATTTCCCCTGTCATATTTAATATTAGGTCTTGTACAAATTCTAAATCAAGTTAATTAGCCTATTTTACGGGTTAATTTTTTTAATCAAACTATTGCTCTACAACGACACCAATCAATCTTTGATATTTATATTGTGATGTGATTCGAATAGCTCACTCGTGTACCAACAATTCTAAAACGAAGTCCGAGATATGATTAAACCATTCTAACAAATATATACATATAATACAAGCACATTTTATTCATTATCTCACCATCTATTTACTAAATTTCATTTTTCTTCTTTTCTTTCTTTGGGCCGAGACCAACTCATCAACACTAACCCAATCTACATTTATTTTATTTATCCTTTGGGCTAGATCCAAACACAACCACAAAAGCTAACACCAAATTCATATTATTTTTGTTCCTTTGGTTCTACAAACGTACAAGTACATTTATTTTCTTTGATACTCTCGGCAACACAAACATTACAAAACTTAACTATTACACACAATGCTACTTTTGTGAAATTAAAAATACTAATCCTGCTCTTCCTTTGTTTATTCGGTTTTAAACCCACGCCAACATGTGTTACCCAAAATTATATAAGGCAAGGCACAAACTCTCATTCAACACTCACACTCACACGACACAACCCCATTTTTAATACTTCTCCTTGATTCCATGCAAATACCATGCTATGACCACACCTCCATTGGTCATTCAAAATTGCATGCCTCTCTTGATTATATTCTCTTGGTTCGACCAAAGCATAACCATACTTGTCTCTATACTTCATTCGACCAACAAATCCAGCCCTTACACATTCCTCTCCTATAAAACTCTTAATCCTTTCATAATATACCCACACTTTACTCACAAACTCAAACTAAAATACCCCTTCTTGTGTTTCTGGATTATGTTGAGAGAAGGAGAGTCAAGCAAGTACCAAACAAGATTTGTTTCAAGCCTTGAAGCCTCATTTTAATCAAGAGTTGCTGTAGAAAGATCAAGGGTTGTGTGTCACGTATCCATTGTTGGATATTTTAGTGTAATTGGATTAACTTGTTTGACCAGTTTAGTCATAATAAGACATCATTTAGGCTTGGAGGTGCGGAGTGCACACCTATTTGAATTTATTATGATCTTAGGGGCGAAGCCCCTAAGGGATGGGGGTCCGGGGGCAGCGCCCCTGGGAGCGGGGTTCTAGGGGCGGCGGCCTCTGGTAGCAGGGTCCAAGGGGCGGCAGCCCCTGGCAGGGTCCAAGGGGCAGCGCCCCTGGCAACTTAGAAACCTTAAAAATAACTGCCAAAAGGCAGTTATTTGGCCTTAATCCCGTTTTTCCCCATTCATATGTTTTTTTGGGTCTTGTAGAAAATTCTCTGGTTCCTGAAATCACAAACAAAACCATACAAAACGTTTAACAACTCTGAATTGTATCCGATTGAATAATTCGGGAGAACCACCAAATTGATTCGATCTGAAAGTGTTACACGCCTTTCAGAGATCAAATTGTATCTGGTTTAGTTCATTATTCTGTATATCCCCTACAAAGATTGAATCAATCACTGAAGATGTCGAACCCTGATTCTGTGAAGGATATGTATAAGACCTTTGAGAAATTGGAGAAGTTTTCTGGGCAGGATTTTCGTAGATGGCAGAAGAAGATGCACTTCTATCTCACGAATTTGAAAGTGGTATATGTTCTGAGTACCCCATGCCCCGAGGCTGTTGAGAATGAAACCCTGGAACAAACTCGTAATTGTTCAAAGTGGGAAAACGCAGACTACATATGTCGTGGTCACATTCTTAACGGTATGTCTGATTCCTTGTTTGATGTTTATCAAAACGTAGAGTCTGCAAAAGAATTATGGGATTCCCTAGAAGCCAAGTATATGGCAGAAGATGCGTCTAGTAAGAAATTTCTTGTTGGTAATTTTATTAACTATAAAATGGTAGACACTAGGCCTGTCATGGAACAGTATCACGAATTGCAAAGGATATTAGGACAGTTTGCACAATATGGTATGAAAATGGATGAATCAATTTCTGTTTCTAGTATCATAGATAAACTGCCCCCCTCTTGGAAAGATTTTAAAAACAATCTGAAACATAAGAAAGAGGAATTGAATCTGGTTGAACTTGGAAGTCATTTCCAAATTAAACAATCCATACGTGATATGGAAAAGGGTTCTGTTGGTGGTACTAAAACCATGACTGGTTCTTCTGTGAACTTGGTGGAGGAGGGTGAATCCTCCAAGGCTGATAAAGGGAAATGAAAGTTTCAAGGCAGTAATAATAAAGGCTCTGATAAGAAACCAAAATTAACCTGTTGGAAGTGTGGGAAACCTGGACACTTGAAGAAAGACTGCAGGTCTAAAAAGGTTGGAGGTAAAGGGAAAAACGAGGCTGGTTCAAGTGGGTCCAAGGATCCCGGAAAGCAATCAGGTTTGTTTTTGGTACCTACTGATCATTCTGTTGAGAATTATTATGTATCAATAATCTCTAAAACATTTTATGTGCAGGATGATGACATATCGTGGTGGGTGGATTTAGGAGCAACATGTCATGTGTGCAAAAATCTTCAATGGTTCAAGGACTTTAAGCCAATTGAAGATGGATATGTGTTAAAGATGGGCAATGTTGCTACTGAACAAATTAAAGGACTAGGATATGTTAATCTAGTCTTTACTTCTGGAAACTCTTTACTTTTAAACAATGTTGTGTATGTACCTGGAATTCGTAAGAATTTAGTATCTGGTATTGTATTAAATAATTGTGGCTACAAGCAAGTCTTGGAAAGTGACAAGTATATCTTGTCAAGACATGGTACCTTTATTGGCTTTAGATATTTGAATGGCATGTTTAAATTAAATTTGGATGTTTCATTTATTAATAATTCTGTTTGCATGGCTTCTACTAGTTCTAGTAATAATTGTGGTAAATCTGAATTATGGCATGCTAGACTAGGACATGTACATTACAAGAGATTGATAGACATGTCAAAAATGAGTCTAATACCTGCTTTTGAATTGAATGGTGAAAAGTGTAAAATGTGTATGTTGACAAAGATCACTAGACAACCTTTCGCCAAAAATGTCATTAGAGATACAAAGGTATTAGAACTTGTACACAGTGACTTGTGTGATTTTCATTCAACTCCATCACTTGGTAATAAAAAGTATGTAGTTACTTTTATTGATGATGCTACTAGATACTGCTATGTTTACTTATGTCATACAAAAGATGAAGCTCTTGATAAATTTAAAATCTATAAAGAGGAAGTAGAGCTTCATCATGGTGTGAAGATTAAAACACTTCGCACTGATAGGGGAGGTGAGTATTATGATCCAGTGTATTTCCAATCTACTGGTATAATACATCAGACTACTGCTCCATATACACCACAACAAAATGGTGTATCTGAAAGAAAGAATAGGACATTAAAAGAAATGGTTAATTCCATGTTATGCTATTCTGGCCTAAGTGACGGATTTTGGGGTGAGGCTATGTTGACAGCCTGTTATTTATTGAATAGAGTTCCAAATAAAAGGAACAAGATAACCCCTTATGAACTTTGGCATAAAAAGGTACCAAAACTGAGTTATCTCAGAGTTTGGGGTTGTAGAGCTGTGGTAAAATTGACTAACCCTAAAATAAATAATATAGGTCAAAGGGGTATAGATTGTGTATTCATTGGCTATCCTGAGAATTCTAAGTGCTATAGGTTCTATGTCATAGAACCTAGTGATTATGTATCCGTGCACTCAGTTATTGAGTCACGAGATGCTGATTTTGGCAATGAGGATAGGTTTACATCTTTACCTAAACCTGCAGACATGATTGGAAGTTCTAGTAAGTCTGGTACATCTGACCAAGTGACCGTTGCCCCTCCCGAGCCTTCTGAGCCTAGGAGGAGTGTAAGAGCAAGAAAACCCAAATCTTATGGTGATGATTTCCAACTATATTTGGTCGAAGGATCAAGGAATGAAATTAACTTTTAATATCCATATTGTTTTAATGTTGATGAAGATCCAAGGACCTATAGTGAAGCTATGGCTTCAAGGGATGCTGCATTTTGGAAAGAGGCAATCCAAGATGAGATTGACTCTATTATGCACAATAATACTTGGAAATTAACTGATTTACCACCTGGGTGTAAACCATTGGGTAGTAAATGGATCTTCAAAAGGAAGATGAAGGTGGATGGAAGCATAGACAAGTATAAAGCCAGATTGGTTATCCAAGGCTTTAGACAAAAAGAAGGCATTGATTTCTTTGATACCTATGCTCCTGTTGCTAGGATTACCACCATTAGATTATTGTTAGCACTTGCAGCTATACATAATCTTGTAATTCACCAAATGGATGTTAAAACAGCCTTTCCGAATGGTGAATTGGATGAAGAGATTTACATGAAACAACCTGAAGGTTTTGTCATGCCTGGTAATGAAGATAAGGTTTGTAAATTGGTTAAGTCTCTTTATGGTTTGAAGCAAGCCCCCAAGCAGTGGCATCAGAAATTTGATGATGTTGTCTTGTCTAATGGTTTTGCATTAAATCAAGCAGACAAGTGTGTATACAGCAAGTTTGATGCTTCTGGTAAAGGAGTAATCATTTGCTTGTATGTAGATGACATGTTGATCTTTGGTACTGACCAAGATCAAGTTGATACAACTAAGGAATTCTTGTCCTCTAAATTTGATATGAAGGACATGGGGGAGGCTGATGTGATTCTTGGCATTAAGATCATACGTGGAGAACATGACATTACTATCTCTCAATCACATTATATTGAGAAGATGTTGGCTAAATTTAATCAAAAGGATTGTTCTCCAATAGGTACTCCTATGGATCCTACAACAAAACTTGTGTCTAATAAGGGAGTTGCTGTGAATCAACTTGAATATTCAAGGGCTATTGGATCTCTCATGTATGCCATGATTAGTACTAGACCTGATATAGCCTTTGTTGTTGGAAAGTTGAGTAGATATACTCACAATCCAAGTTTAATCCATTGGCAAGCAATTAATCGAGTATTTAAGTACTTGAAAGGAACAATAGATTATGGTTTGACTTATACTGGATTTCCTTTTGTTCTTGAAGGTTATACAGATGCAAGTTGGATTACCAATAGGGAAGATCATTCTTCCACAAGTGGTTGGGTATTCCTACTTGGAGGTGGTGCCATATGCTGGGCATCAAAGAAGCAAACTTGCATCACCGATTCAACTATGGAATCTGAGTTTGTGGCATTAGCAGCAGCTGGTAAAGAAGCTGAATGGCTAAGGAATTTAATATATGAAATTCCATTGTGGCCTAAACCGATATCACCCATTTCTATCAGGTGTGATAGTGCAGCTACCTTGGCTAAGGCATACAGTCAAGTGTATAATGGAAAGTCTAGACACATAGGTGTTAGACACAGCATGATACGTGAGCTTATCACGAATGGTGTGATATTTGTGGTGTTTGTGAAAACACAAAACAATTTAGCCGATCATTTAACCAAAGGGTTGAGTAGAGATCTCGTGAAAAAGTCGGCTATAGGGATGGGATTAAAGTCCACCAAAAATCTCTGATATCAAGATACCCAATTCCCACCTAGTATGACGCTAGGTGCTGAATTCAATGTGGAAGGCTTAATATTTAGAGATTGGAACACATTAGGAGAATCATCCCAAGGTATGTGTTCAGACCTGCAAGTTAGGGAGGTTGAATGGATATTTTCTTAATAGCTCTTTTGACAAATTGCATTGCAGGTGCAAGACTAAAAGAGCTACCTATATGAGCATGAAGTTTAGCCGCTTCAAGAAGCTGGGACTTGGCTTTGACATGCTTATGAAGGATATGGACATAGGCTAGTAAAATATGTGTCAAGATAGAACTACTATGTATGTAAACTTTTGTGTACATTATCTTCGTGTATTCACAATGAATTCCCAGGGTTCAATCCTAAGCGACACCCTGGTATTCGAATATTTGGAATGTGTAATGTACTAATGTGAAATTCAATCGTCACGACATTTCATTTATGCAAAAGTTTGATTGTTTGAGATTATTTGTTTTAGTTAATCAAGGATTGCACTAAAATAAGGGAGGAATGTTGGATATTTTAGTGTAATTGGATTAACTTGTTTGACCAGTTTAGTCATAATAAGACATCATTTAGGCTTGGAGGTGCGGAGTGCACACCTATTTGAATTTATTATGATCTTAGGGGCGAAGCCCCTAAGGGACGGGGGTCCGGGGGCAGCGCCCATGGGAGCGGGGTTCTAGGGCGGCAGCCCCTGGTAGCAGGGTCCAAGGGGCAGCGCCCCTGGCTATGTAAAAAGTTTCTCAGAAAATTAAATTTTCGGAAATTGAGGGACTAAATTTGGCAACTTAGAAACCTTAAAAATAACTGCCAAAAGGCAGTTATTTGGCCCTAATCCCATTTTTCCCCATTCATATGTTTTTCTGGTCATTGTAGAAAATTCTCTGGTTCCTGAAATCACAAACAAAACCATACAAAACTTTTAACAACTCTGAATTGTATCCGATTGAATAATTCGGGAGAACCACCGAATTGATTCGATCTGAAAGTGTTACACGCCTTTCAGAGATCATATTGTATCCGGTTTAGTTCGTTATTCTGTATATCCCTTACATCCATAGCCATATTCCACTCGAACCAAATCATCTTCCATTCAACCTTTGTAAGTATCGTGTATATTCTTTATGTGTTACGAATGTGTTTTATTTTGTTTACGACACACACACTCACGCTAAGAACCATTTGACAAACTAAGAACTTTGTTGACATATTAAAAAGAATCGGGTATTAACTTAGAAGCAACTAACCAAAACAATTTTTCTTTCTTTTGTTTTCTTTCGCACGGCAAAACACATCCCACAAACCCTAACTTTAGGCTATTCTTTCGACACCTTCACGGCCTTCTAAAATTCCACGTTTTGTCCTAACAAAACTTGACCCAACTAGCTTCGTATAGCAAAAAGAATCAATCAAAATGGTTTAGAATCGAGTTCGAAAACCTGTTTCAAAACTCTGGCCTTATCGATACAAGTATCAGACTTAGAAAGTTTTAAAAACTTAAACTTATGATTTTATGTTAAGTCGATGCTACTCCATTTTTGAAAATAAATTGCGACTGCTGTGTTTAACGATAGGACCTCTGGTTTGAACCTATCACTAGACCACCTAGTCAACTTTAATTTGGAGCAAAAACGTAGTGAAAACATCCAAAGGCCTCGTAGATATTCACCTTTGAAGTTCACCCAAAAACCGAACACAACTTTAAAAACACCACTTCTGTTTTAATTATTTTGAAATGTTTTAAGCTACCATATGATCGAATAAGCTCAATATAAGCTGTTTAAAATGTTGTTGTAACAAATATGAACGAGTCGTAAAAGTTTGTTTCTTTCCCGACACTTAAAAATGAG
The DNA here is from genome assembly GCA_021014915.2 of Artemisia tridentata subsp. tridentata. NCBI lineage: Eukaryota > Viridiplantae > Streptophyta > Magnoliopsida > Asterales > Asteraceae > Artemisia > Artemisia tridentata. The sequence goes on from CP139505.1 coordinate 389,901,564, forward strand.
TTTTTAGATAAAAAGGACCTCGGGTGTAAGAGGTGAAGTCCCTCAGGGGTATTTCATGCCATTTTCAAACTGTCTTTATAATAAAGGACTTGAGTTGCAGTCGACCTGAAACTCAGGGACTGTTTGTGTCAATTTTGAAATTTAAGGGCATAAAATGTCATTTGACCAAAGTTGAGGGGTAATAATTGTAATTTTATGAAAGTTGAAGGGTAAAAATTGTCATTTCATGATAGTACAAGTGTATAAACGGTCATTGTAAGAAACTATAAGGGACAAAGCGAAACGTCTTAAAACTAGTTTCTAATTTATCCAAATTAACCCCTTTAACTTTATAAAACATATAACTAACATTAGAAAGTTTCTAATTTATAACAAAAATAACTTTGACAAGTTATTTTTCCACCCCTACACATCTAAACAACAAAACCAACATTATCTCACTCGAATATTTTCCACTCTCGTCATTTCATTGTCGAACTGAAATACCAATTATAATCTAAACGAATCATACTAATTCAGGTTACGAGTTTGGAGCTATTCATTGATATTCACAGATCTTTCATTCGAGCACTAAACGAAAACTACGCTATCAAGGTGAGTTTATAGTCCCACATCTTTATACGATTTTTAACCGTGGGGAGATACATGCTCTAAAAACGAACACAATTATTTTTATGCATGCTATTCGAATTGATTTTTGCCTAAGTTACCGACTTGCTAAAAGTCCCTCATATCATGAACCATTAGTCACTTACGAGTGAACGCGAATACTGTGAATAGATCTATTTGAGGATGACAAACCCATTTGTGTTAGCTAGATTAGCTGCCCAAATGCACGTTATTTGAATTACCAGGAATTTAGCAAACTCCTACTACGAGGGCCCTTTTACATATATCTTTATTTAGCTACAAGTTATATCATTATTATGATATCACACGATGTCAACGTTTGCGTGTCATGAGGCTTAAGGTAATATATCTAATGTTTTTATACAGCGATGTCACCGTTGTATTACTAATCCAATTGTGTTCAACTTATTATTTAAACACTATATATTCACTCAACCTGTGTGTTGACATTTTAAGCATGTTTTATCTCAGGTAATTAATGGAGAGCAAGGCACGGAGTTGGCTATGGGACACACTGATAATGAAAATGGATATTTTCATTAAATTTTAAACAATGTCATTTTCTTTTATGAAGTTTCAAAAACAATTTGAACTATGTTGTAATATTTGAATGTTTATGTTAATGTTTTTAATTAATGGCATTGATTTTCAAAAACGTCGCTTTTGAGTCGTTTTCTATACTTACGTCTATGATCTAAGAAGTAATACCCCGTTTAAGTCTTCCGCTATTACCAAAAATTTTACAGGGTGTTACAGATCATAAGCTTAAGACCAGAACGTCACTATAACAACTGAACTTAACCTACCTAACACAACTCCTATTTTGTTGCACCGATCCAGGATCAACTTTATCATACCAAACATCAACAATGGCAAATCAGCAAGACATTCATGCAGCCGGTGCAGAAAACCGTCCTCCTATGCTTGAAAATGGTGGATATCTTCCATGGATGAGCCGTATGCTTCGCTACATCAAAACTAAACTTGATGGTAAACTCCTGCTCAAATCCATCCAGTATGGACCATTCAAGCCTCGTCAAGTTCAAGATCCTGGAGAACCAAATGCAACACCTCCTGTCTCACCATCCTTTCATAAACAATCCGAAGATGAATACACAAAAGAAGATAGGAAGCAAATTGCAGCTGATGACATGGCAATGCACTTAATCCAACTAGGATTACCACGGGAAATCTTTGCTCCTGTCAACAGTTGTGAAACTGCTTATGATATGCGGGAACGTGTTAGAAGGCTTTGTCATGGCACAGAAATTGGGCAATAAGATGTTGAAAACAAGCTACTAACTGAATGGGAGAAGTTTACATATACTCCAGGAGAACCCATTGAATCATACTACATCAGGTTTTGCACTCTAATGAAAGAGCTTATCAGAAACAAGTTGACACCAAGACAAATTGTGAGCAACATTAAGTTCATCAACATTCTACCAGAAGAATGGGGACGATTTGTCACTATTGTCAACCAAACCAAGGATTTACACCAGGTGAACTATGATCAGCTCTATGATTTCCTGAAGCAAAACCAGGTCGAGGCAAATGAAGTCAGGAAAGAAAAATTAGCAAAGCAACATGATCTTATTGCATTACTTGCTCAAACACCAACACCTATACCAGTAAATACACAACCATCATCATCATCTTCCACTCAGAACTACATGCAACAACAATACATTCCACAAACTGCTGTCATACCACAACAACAATTCTAACCACAACAACAACAAGTTATTCCACAACAACAATATCCTAATTCCAAGAACCAGATTTCACTGACAATGATAAGTCTACTGCTGCTTTGAATCAAGCACTTTCTTTTCTGACAAAGGTATTCCAAGGACGCTATTCCACACCAACTAACAACAACCAAAGGATTTCATCGAACACTCGCAATAGGCAGATTGCACAACCGAGTTTCAATATGGGTCAACAAGGACAAATGTTTAGAGTTATTGAGAATCAGCAAGGATATGCTACTAGATTTCAGATTGGTAATCAAGGGAAGTATGCAAGGAATCAGATGGGTCAGTATGCAGGGAATCAGATAGCTCAAGTTGTTGGAAATCAGAGGGGTCAGAATGTTGGGAATCAAAATGTTGGTAACCAGATTCGGAATGTTGCTGCTCCAGTTGCCGGGAATTATGGAAATGTGAATCAGGGCAATCCAGTCAAGTGTTACAACTCTCAAGGAGTCAGTTGGCACAAAAGGAATCGGCAGGGTTTTAGTTAAATGCAGAAGAGAATGATTTTGTTGATGCAAATAATGTTCTAAAAATGTTATTTATATATTTCGATTACTTCATGTTTTGAGGATGACAAAATGTGAAATCACGTTACGTTAAAATTAACGTAAACAAGTTTTTAATCGGAAGATCCCGTTTCTACGCAAATCACTCTAGAACAATTTTACAACTTGACAAATGATCAAAGAAGTGAATTTGTGTTTTGAGAGTTTACATTTTAATGAGACAAAACATTTTTTCAAAAATACACATGACAAATTATTTTTGAATTATTAAGAAATGTTTTAATGGAAAAATAAGTTTGAAAATCACAACGGCTATTTTTCCTCACAAAATCAGCTCCAACCTTCCCTAAATAAGTTTTCACCATAAAAGACAAAATTTGGAGCGTCTTTTTCTAGGACGGCTCCACGGTTCCACTAAATTTAGTGGAGCCGTGGTGTATTTAGTGGAGCCGTCCGTACAATTTTTTCTGTAACGTTTAGATTTTCCTTGCCTATAAATACCAACCCCATTCACAGTTTTTAGGCACCCTTTCACACAGAAAAACTCCTGAGTTTAAACCTCTCACACCTTTCATTCTTTTTTATCATTTAGATTAGTTTTCTTTTGCTTTAAGAGTGATCCAATCATCCACTAATAGATCCTCTTCATTCCTCTTGATTAGCAAGAGAAGAACACAAGTATCCAAGAAGATACAAGGTTTTATCATTCCTCTTCCAAGTGCAAGAGAAGAACTCAAGGTATCAAAGAAGATACAAGAGTTATAGTTGTTAGGTCAACATTTGTTACAACCTTGTTGTATCATAGCATACATCAAGTTTATTTATCTTTTGTGAGTGAGAGTGATGATCAAGTGTGATCTTATAGAGATAGGGAATATCTCTTAAAGCCATTCGGCGTGTGTGATTGATCAAGAAGATAATGGTCGATAGATTAGTGTTAGTTGAGAGAGTGTTGATCATTGTGATCGTGTTGAGATCTTGGTAATCTCTTGTAGCCATTGGGCTTGAGTGTTTGGTCACGTGGACCTTGGTAGATTGGTGCTAGCTAAGATTAGCACTCGAAATTTTGCTTAGTGTCGGTAATAGGATAAGCGACATGTACAGTTTTCTCCGCCTGAAGGGAGGTTGTTGACATAGTGCTGGAGTGGAGTAGGCGAAGAAGAGCTTCGTAGCCGAACCACTATAAATCCCTTGTCACGGTTTGATCCTTCCAACTCTATCTTTTACTTACTTTACTTTTATCAGTTAGTTTAGAGTATAGTTCATATTGGTGTTGATTGATTACACATAAGTCTCGAGTCAAGGTTTTTCGTAAACAAACTTTTAAAAGGATTTTTAAAAGGACTAAAAACCGGTAAAACTATTCAACCCCCTTCTAGTTTTCCACAATTGGTACCAGAGCCACGTCAGTCAAAGTTTTTAAAGTATATTGTATTTTAAAACTTGAATCGATCAATGGATTCTGAAAAATATCTAGAAGGGCAATCTATGCAATGACCACCACTTTTCGAAACCGATTGTTTTATCTATTGGGAAACAAGATTCGAAACGTATGTGAAATCAAAAGACGTTGATCTTTGGCATATTATTACCGAGGGTGACTTTCAACCTATTCAAATGAATCCGGAAACTGAAAAGGATGAAATAGTTTCTTATAAAAAACAAAGTGATGAACTTAAAAGAAAACTAGCCAAAAAAAATAAAAAAATAACAAGGCTAAAATGATGATTTATAATGCTTTGCCTAAAAAGGAATTTGAAAGAATTTTTATGTGTAGTACGGCAAAAGACAGTTGAAAAACCTTGTTAGTTACTCACCAAGGTAATAATCAAGTCAAAGAGAACAAGATTGATCTTCTTGTTCAACAATATGAACAATTTTCGATTTCGGAAGATGAGTCAATTGATAATGCTTTTGCTTGATTTAATACTATTATTACTAGTCTTAAAGCTCTTGATGGAGGCTACTCTAGAAAGAACTATGTTAGGAAGTTTCTTAGGGCTCTACATCCTAAATGGAGAGCAAAGGTCACCGCTATAGAAGTGTCAAAGGACTTGGCAACATTGTCACTCGATGAACTTATAGGAAATTTAAAAGTTCAAGAGATGATAATTAAGAAGGACTCCAACATAGTCAAAGGCAAAAGCGAGAGAGTTAGATCTCTAGCATTGAAAGCCAAGAAGGAGTCAAGTGATGAGGAATGTTCGAATTCCGATAGTGAAGATGAAGAATATGCATTAGCGGTTAGGGACTTTAAGAAGTTATTTAGGAGAAGAGGTAGGTTCGTTAGGCAACCTCGTAATGAAAAGAAAACATCACAGAAGAACCATGTAGAAGAGAAAGGGACAAGTGATAGGAATTGCTTCAGATGTGGAGACCCAAATCACCTCATAGGAAAGTGTCCCAAACCGCCGAAATTCAACAACCAACGAGCTTTCATAGGAGGCTCCTGGAGTGATAGCGGTGATGATGAAGAAAAGAAGCCTAAGGACGAAACATGTCTAATGGCTCATACTTCAGATGAGGTACGTTACGACTATCCTGATCATATAGATGATAATTCGTCAATAGATGATAACATACTAAATGATGAATATAATAATCTATGTGAAGTTAGCTCAAAAATCTTAAGTAGAAACAAATCATTAAAATCAAAACTACATGAGCTCGAAGTGCAAATTTTAGAACTAAAAGATCAAGTCAAAAGACTTGAAAGAAATAAAGAAGTAGATGTAGGTTGTGAGTCATGCATAAGTCTTCGAGTAGAAAATGAAAAACTCAAGGAAAATGCAATCAGGATCATTAGGTTTAAAATGGAAACAGAAAATGATTCGACAGATAAAATAAAGCAAGTAAAATATGTCAAACCCACAAATTCTGTCAAATCACCAGACGACACCACTAAAGGTACCGACGGTACCATTAAATTTAATGGTACCGTGGTACCGTCTGGCACTGGAGACAGAACTGAGTCAAATTTCAAAAAATAAATCAAGCCCTAAACCAAGTCACATAGTTGTAAATGGTACAAAGGTTTCTATTGCCAGTATAGAGGAAGTAAAAAGATTTTACAAACCTATGTCAAACCCCAGACATAGATTTGTAAAACCCGACACTAGGTCTAAGACTCCTCCACCTAGAAGAACAAATGATCCCAAACCTCAGTCAAGAACTCCTCTACCGAGAGGTAACTCTAGAAGACAAAGTTTTCCAAGTAACTATCCCATAACTTGGAATAACCATCAACTTCAAAGTTACTTACCATGGGAAATTTGTCCTCCGTTCCAACGTCCTAACCACATGCAAGTAATGCATGGGATGTTTAATGATAATCACTTTGGACCCATGAGATATTGGGGACCAAATGTTTGAATGTTTGTCTTATGCAATAGATATGCTTGGGAATCGACTTGGATCCTGACGAATGGGTCAAGGATAGTGGATGCACTAACCACATGACGGGCAACCGTAGTCTATTCTCATCGTACAAGGCATATAACGGAGGTAATGTCACTTTCGGTAGCAAACTTAAGGGAAACATTATTAGCAAAGGTATGATCACTCAAAACTCCCCCACTATTAGAAATGTTGAGCATGTAAATAACTTAGGATTTAACTTGCTTAGTATTAGTCAAATGGTAGATAATAAGTGTAAAGTAGTATTCTCTGAAGAGGGTAGCGAAATCATTAAGGATGGTAAAACCATAGGCAAAGGAGTTAGGAGAAATGGCTTATTTGTTATGAAAATGGGAAGTAAGCCTCAGGATAGGATATGCTTAGCAACCATAGATGATAACTCCACTCTATGGCATAGGAGATTAGGTCATTCCAAATGCGTTTGATACAATCATTGGCATCTAAAGAACTAATTAGAAATCTACCTAAGATTAAGTTTGATCAACACTTTTGTGACGCTTGTAAAGTTGGAAAACAAGCTCATTCTAGTCACAAAGCAAAGAATATGGTCTCAACCTCTAGATGCCTAGAACTCCTTCATATGGACTTATTTGGTCCATCCGCCGTACGGAGATACGGAGGAAACCACTACACCTTAGTAATAGTTGATGAATACTCTAGGTACACTTGGACTAGATTTCTTAAGAATAAGACACAAGCCTTTGAGAAATTTGAGGTCTTTAGTAAGAAATTCCAAAATTAACTAGGATGTACAATAGTTTCCATTAGGACGGATCACGGTCGGGAATTTGATAATGAAGTGCAATTTGGAGTATATTGTGATGCTAATGGTATTACACACAATTTCTCTAGCTCCATGCACTTCACAATCAAATGGGGTAGTTGAGCGGAAAAATCGTACTCTACAAGAGATGAGTAGAACGATGCTAAATGAACAATCAATTCCGCAAAAGTTTTGGTGTAATGCGGTGGACACCTCAACTTACATACTTAATAGGATTCTAATTAGACCTATCTTAGTAAAAACCCCATATGAAATCATGAAAGGTCAAAACCTACTCTTGATTATTTCAAAGTATTTGGAAGCAAGTGCTTCATCCTTAACACTAAAGACTACCTCACCAAGTTTGACCCAAAGTCTTACAAAGGTGTTTTCCTAGGATACTCCCAAAATAGTAAAGCTTACATTGTCCTGAATAAGGAAACAATGAAAGTCGAAGAGTCACTCAACGTGACATTCGATGAAAGCCCTCCACTAACTAAGACATCACCCTTGGTGGATGATGACTTAGATGAGGACGAAGCCATTAAGGTTAATGGCAAGAAAACCTTAAATGATGACATTGAGGATGAAATAGTTGAAGTTGACTGATGCGGTCGCGATGTGTCGTTGCGGTTTAGAAGTATTAATGCCTATTCAAGTTTTAAATTTATATTTAGCCGACTTATCAATAACACACACACCTAACGAGCAGTGTACCCGGTCAGTATGAATATAATGGTAAGTAGAGTGTCGATCACTAAGAGTGGAACGTATTATCTAGTTAATCTAATCAGTATTTTAATATACCAAGTTAGTTGTACAATCTAATCAAACGCAAGGGGTTCAGCCTGAGAGACTGGCACGGTTTGGTTATAATTAAACAATAAACTAAACTAATGAGCACGAATCAGCGATTAGCACACACGTACAAAGATAGATACTAGAGACAATAAGAAGACCTGTCCTGATAGTTAAGTAGCTTGTCACTTGTTTTATTGCTAGTTTTATATGAAGTGTATGTAATTAAATCTTTCTCGTTGGCTCTAATCTTATCGGCAAGAAATCCCTTAATGATTACTTATGTCTAAAAGTTATATATTAATTGATCAGATTAATTATAACCGTGGGAGCCACATTCTATTCCGTAGGCAAATGCGCAGGCCACTAATAAACACAGAGGTTATCAATGCACTAATAAAAGTCACCAAAGACATCAACATATAAACTTTAATTGATGGGAAAGCAATTTTAAGGGGTGCGCATTCTATTCCGTAGTCAAATGACATCAGCCCATCAATCCTGATGAATTAAAGTGTACTATTACAATAAAACAAAACTACTTAATGAATTAAATACATGCAGGACCTTCTTACTGCTCTTGTATCTTCGTTCAGGTGTGTCTTGTGCTGCTAAATCGTCTGAATTCGGCTGGTACTTAACTCTTGGTATTATGCACTTTTTTAACACTCAAAATTCGTCTGACTTATGGGGTATTTATAGTTTCTGTCTGAGGATCGATGCGGCGCATAGGATAAGCAGATGCGGCGCATCTAGTTAACTTCGCGTGGGGTCCAAGATTAATATATTCAGGGAATATTCGTACACCGCCTTGAGATGCGGCGTATCTTGATTTCTTCATGCGGCGCATGTCCCTTGCTGTCTTGGATTGTAATTCGTGAAATCTTGATAGTGATACGCCGTATGTAAGAAGTAGGTTGCGGCGTATCTGGAGCAGAATGAACTTGATCTTCTTGATTTCAGTAGACTCTTGACATTTTGCTCGTTTTGCTCCATAATTAGTCCAAAATCGCCAAGTTTCACCTAATACTTGTTTTTACCTGAGAATCACTAAAGTAAACATTAATGCACCAATTCTCATACATAATATAATAAAACAAGTCAAATAAATAGGATAAATGATGATAATAAAATGTACTTATTTGAGTTCATCAAATATCCCCCCACTTGAACTTTACTTGTCCCCAAGTAAACCTTAAAATTAATCTTATGAAAATGTATCCTAGAAGGTGTTAGGATTTATTTTTATATTTAAGCATGTATTCGTTTTGTCATAATCACACAACCAAACACTTAACGAATTAGAAATCAAATAAAATATTTCGATAAAAGCAAATCTAATCGTTTAACTGTCCAGTCGTAACGAATATTCTATCATAAGCTTGGCAAGTATACGCATCTCCCCCACTAAAGCCAAGGAATTAACAAGTCTAAAGCGGTAAAAAGGGTTTTGAGGCTTAAGGTTTAATCATCCTTCCTAATCTCTATCGATCTCATATTCCAGAAAAGGCAACAAAATCAGAAATACATGATCGAATCCACGAACACGATACTTGCAATTGCTCAAATCCTTAACTCGAATGGGCTAAAGATAGGACCAAGTAATCTTTACCAATAATATTATATCAAAAAGGGCGACAAAATCATAAATACATAGCCGAATCCACGACTACGATACTTAAGATTGCTCAAATCCCCAATCTCAATAAATCAAAGGTTTGGATAGAGAATGATATAGGGTATGGATAATGTTTGGGATATAAATTGGTGTAAAATGAAAAATAAACAAAACAGATAAATTAAAATCCTAAGTGTGGTAAATTACTTTCCCAACCATCCCATGAATAAGACTCATATCATTGAATAACTCACGCTTTAACACTTGAAACACACGCTTTAGGTAGACACGAATTATACTCAACAATATCTTAATCAAAGAATAACCTTAGTTGGCGTTCCCGTAACGGCCAACTCCCATTCAATCCATATAATATACAACAAATAGTGGTGATATCTCCCACTTAATACAAAACTTTACATAAGTTGGTTCAAACAAACTTCCAACTTCTCCTTTTTCTTTTTCTTTTCTATTTTTTCGATTTTTTTTCCAACATATAAATGTGTAAAATTTCACAACTTTTTCTATTACTATTTTTCCGGATAATTTTTCCATACTTTTCATACTTTGAGAAATAACTGTAATAGCGAAAGTAGTAAACACACGAAAAATAAACTCAAAGATATACAATATTTACTTTCATACCAATTGCATTGTGCAATTTCCCGACCTAACCAAAGATAATGAATTACGCACGCGAACACATGTAATGTAAGGAAACACACTTTGCCTAAAGCAATTAACCACGGATTTTAATCTATAGGGTAGGCTAAGGTGTAAGGTGTAACGAAACATTTTTAACAAAGGTGTAAGAAACGAAAGGAATGGTTCTGAGGGTTTTTCTAGGGGTATCTTACTCTAAAAATGAGAGTAACAAAGGGTTCATACGGGGATTAACTAACCAGTTTAGTTAGTTAATATCACATAACATATAAAGGCTATTTGGGTGTAATCCTAGAAATTTACCGATTCAGACAAGTCACTCCAATTATATAAATAATACTTATTATGGTGGTCTCGAATAGTATACAAGCCAAGTTCTAAAGTTTACAAGTCACCGGCACACTCATAGATTTGTGAATTTTGAAAAGCTCACAATTTTTGAAAATAAAGTTATGTGTGCAGCTATGTAACTTAGACTTTAAACAAAAACATGCTAATTTTCTTTTTAAAATTTAAGCATATTAAGCGCATTTTAAGCATATTTTGAAAAAGTTTAGGACAAGTAAGTGTTCTAATTCTCCATCCCCCCACTTAAGTTAAACAACGTCCTTCTTGTTTGTGTCTAAGGTTAAAAACTGGAAAATAAAAGAATTAGAACAGAAAAACTCCCCTGAGATTTGCTTGGTATGATCCTCCATTGTTCGTATAAGAGCAAAAATCAACTTTCTTGTGGATGAGAACGTTTAGGCTTCATAAGTGATGTATCCACAAGAAATGCAAGAATCTATAATACCATATAAGCTTTAAACACACCTAAGTTAAGAAGGTTCAAACTTGCATAATACATTAGTAGTTAGTAAAAATAAAACCTAAAAAATAAAACTGTAAATCATCAGGTCAGTCGATACGCCGTATCTTATAGAAGAAGATACGCCGTATCGAGCCTGGAATAAATACGCGTCAGAACAGAAGATGCGTCGCATCCTTAATCAGGGATGCGCCGCATTAAATAAACCGACAAAAAGTTTTAAAGTCAAAAAATAAAAAATGCAGAAAATAAAATAAGATATGACCAGTGCAGGTGATGCGCCGCATCTTAAGACTGAGATGCGCCGTATCTTCTGCAGGTATGACAGACTCGACATAATCAGAAAATAAAATAAAAGATAAGCATGGGTTGCCTCCCACGAAGTGCTTGTTTTTGTTCGAGTCACAAGCCTGACTCCACCCTTATATACTGTGTAATAAGGTGTTGTTCCCCCCACTTGGGATCAAGTGCGGGTGATAGTAGCAATAAACACGAAAAGAGTGTAAATTTGCTATTAAAGATGGAAGAAATAAATAAAAATCATACCTTGGCAATATATGTACATCTTTTCTATCCTTACCCGGTTTGGTTGATAAATTGGATGACTTGACCACTTCATCTGAAAGAGTAGTATGTTGAGGAAAAATGAGTCTCCTTTCTTCTTGGTTAGTCTCTTTGGTAGTAAGGCGTCCCTTGACTTCCGCAGAAGATGAGAAAGGGTCTTTAGCAAGTAAAAGTTCGAGTTCCTCTATATCCTTCATAGGGTCGACACATCATCTTCATCAATCATAGCAATGTTTAAGAGCTCATCACCAAATTCTTCCTCGAGCTCCACCAAAAACGGGTTGATCACAGGTGCTTCATGTGCTTCAATAGGTAGTGTAATAAATTCGACCTCATCATTCTTTTGTTTTGCAACCTGTTTATGAAAACTAGCAAGATTATTAGTAACGGGATTAATAATATTAAATAAATTTGTACCACTTTGTGTTGTAAGTGACTCCAATTCCTCTTGTGAATCTCCATCTTCAACTAGTGGTCTTGCAATTTCATAATCGTCCCGAATTTCATCCTTAAATAAGTCATCCCAGATTTCTTCAAAATCCCTCGTTGGGTCAAAATCTGGTTGAGGTATGTCATCATAAACTATGGCGTCAAATCGTTCGAAATCAAAATTAGAATACTTTTCATCTTCATCCGTTGGATTGTCTAATGGTGGTAATACGATTGCAGAATATTCTTCAACGTAAGGTTCCATATATACATCATCTTGTCCAATCTCCGGAGAAAAAGTACTATCAATAACAATTGCCGGAATTGGTTTCACGGTATATGACTCCTCCTCATCATCATTTGACATACACCAAGTGTGTTGAAACGGCAACCCATTTCTTTCTTTCTTTGACTTAACCTTTTCCAGCAACAAGTATTCTTCCATAGTAATTTCTTTCGTCTCAATGACTTGTGCACAATATCTTGCTCTTTTCCAGTTATACACCTGATTATTGCTCAAGGCTTTTTCCTCTTCGAACCTAATATATTCTTCCATTGTAATATCCGGATTGTCCATCTTCCTGAAATAAAACTTACTCGTGCAAAAGAAGAGTGAAACAATCAAGGTAAAATAAAAGTTGCTGATATCTGCGGATGATGCGCCGTATCCTATAAATGGGATACGCCGTATCTTATTAAGTTAAAATTTAATCAGACTTTTATTCAGAAAGCAGATACGACGCTTATGAATTAGAATGCGCCGTATCAGTTTTAAGTTATCAAAAATCGTATTTAATTTTAACAGATATAGCCGATTTTTGATTTAGTAAATGCGCCGTATCGATGAAGATCGATGCGTCGCTTATGTTTAATAATTCGAAAAACTGTTTTTAATTTAAATAGTAAATACGCCGTATCTGCAAAAACAGATGCGCCGTATGGCGTTAAAGTTTAGAAAAATTTCTTATTAAAAACAGAATACGCCGTATCTTGGGGAAAGATGCGCCGTACTCGAATTTATTAAACGCGTTGTATTTTATAAAAATCAAACGCAATACGCCGTATCTGAGAAATCAGATGCGCCGTATCGTTTGTGTCAGCACAATACAACGACAGCAAAATGCAGAAAATATACAAAAAAAAATAAAAATAAAAATCAAACAAACAAATAAACAAAAACACACAAAAACAATAAATATGCAAATCATACAATGAATGCAATTCTATCTAATATACAACGGGTTAGTGGTTAGAATCTAAAAATAAAAACCTAATTAAAATACTTAATCAAATTAACAGATAATAACAATTCACTCCCCGGCAACGGCGCCAAAAACTTGATGCGGTCGCGATGTGTCATTGCGGTTTAGCAGTTGATGCGTGGTTTTGCGACCTTACAACAGGTTTTACCTCTCGAGGGATCTCAAAAGGCTTGCAATCCCCACCAGGCAGTGTACCTGACCGATGTAGTATAGTGTAGTGGCAAGTACCGGGGGATTGATTGTTCTCTAGGGGAATAGTGTCGTTAGGATTGAAAAACTACTCTAATAGGTCTAAGGGTGAGGGAAGATTCTTTTTGTATTTTTTTTTTTTTTTTTTTTTATAAAAGCAAGTAAAATCTCGGGTTTGAAGGAGTGGGCAGAATTAGTTGCTAGTCAACTAACCCAAATAACTACAAATGCAAATAAAATAAAATAACTGAAAATAAAAAGTTTGTGGAACTTATATGGAGAGAAATGTATTTACTTAGATTTCCTTACTCCCTAACTATCTTTTACCGGTTGATTAATGTGTATTAATTGCGTGGATGACGGGTGTATTCCTTAATACCAATCGTGGGGTGGCGTACGTACTTCCCCAACTCTACAAGCTCCTACTTCACTCCTATGTCGAGCTGGCTAAGAAGCTCCTAACATGGGATCACTAGAATTCGCTCATGCATTAAATACAACCATAATAACCTTAGTACACATTGGTTCATGTTTCTTAAGACGTTCAAGCAAGTTACCGTATAGGAGGTTAGCCAGTTTTCTTAAGCCTAACATCGATAAACAATCATACAATACAATTAATAACACACCAACAACCAATAATCAATAATTAGGTTTCATTAGATCTAAGCAAACACAAGATAAATCTAGCCTAGCATGTTAAATAAAAGACAAGAACAAGATATAATCAAACAACACATAGACATATTGAATGATTAATTGATTACTTATCTTCAATTGAACATGGGAGATCCAAGGGTATAAAACCCTTAAAAATGGCAGAAAAATCGTCTTAGGGTTTCTCCTCACAAAGTTGCACACTAATGACTAAAAATTATGAAAGTATATATAGGAAAACAGATCTGACGGCGTCACCCTTTGGGTCGTGACGCCGTCACCTCGCCGCGGTTAGGGTTTCTTGATGGCCTTCTTGACGCCGTCCCCCTTTAATCTTCCAAAATCCTCTCTGGCTTATCAAGGCTTGACGGCCTTCTTGACGCCGTCCCCCTTTAATCTTCCAAAATCCTCTCTGGCTTATCAAGGGCTGACGGCGTCACACTAGGGCTTGACGCCGTCAAAGGTACTTTTCCAACAGATTTAGAGACTTTGTCGTTTTCTTCACTTTTATGCTCTAAAAACGTCCAAAATGCTTCCTTTTCCAGATTTCTTCTCCAAAGTACCTAAAATGACAAAAGGAACGATTTAGGGCAATATTTGATCAAATAAATACGATTTAGGGCTTAAATGACCCCCTAAAAGCGGTACACTTTTCGCTTCATCAGCAGTATTAATGCCTATTCAAGTTTTAAATTTATATTTAGCCGACTTATCAATAACACACACACCTAACGAGCAGTGTACCCGGTCACTATGAATATAATGGTAAGTAGAGTGTCGATCACTAAGAGTGGAACGTATTATCTAGTTAATCTAATCAGTATTTTAATATACCAAGTTAGTTGTACAATCTAATCTAACGCAAGGGGTTCAGCCTGAGAGACTGGCACGGTTTGGTTATAGTTAAACAATAAACTAAACTAATGAGCACGAATCAGCGATTAGCACACACGTACACAGATAGATACTAGAGACAATAAGAAGACCTGTCCTGATAGTTAAGTAGCTTGTCACTTGTTTTATTGCTAGTTTTATATGAAGTGTATGTAATTAAATCTTTCTCGTTGGCTCTAATCTTATCGGCGAGAAATCCCTTAATGATTACTTATGTCTAAAAGTTATATATTAACTGATCAGGTTAGCTATAACCGTGGGAGCCACATTCTATTCAGTAGGCAAATGCGCAGGCCACTAATAGACACAGAGGTTATCAATGGACTAATAAAAGTCACCAAAGACATCAACATATAAATTTTAATTGATGGGAAAGCAATTTTAAGGGGTGCGCATTCTATTCCGTAGTCAAATGACATCAGCCCATCAATCCTGATGAATTAAAGTGTACTATTACAATAAAACAAAACTACTTAATGAATTAAATACATGCAGGACCTTCTTACAGCTCTTGTATCTTCGTTCCGGATGTGTCTTGTGCTGCTAAATCGTCTGAATTTGGCTGGTACTTAACTCTTGGTATTATGCACTTTTTTAACACTCGAAATTCGTCTGACTTATGGGGTATTTATAGTTTCTGTCTGAGGATCGATGCGGCGCTTAGGATAAGCAGATGCGGCGCATCTAGTTAACTTCGCGTGGGGTCCAAGATTAATATATTCAGGGAATATTCATACACCGCCTTGAGATGCGGCGTATCTTGATTTCTTCATGCGGCGCATGTCCCTTGCTGTCTTGGATTGTAATTCGTGAAATCTTGATAGTGATACGCCGTATGTAAGAAGTAGGTTGCGGCGTATCTAGAGCAGAATGAACTTGATCTTCTTGATTTCAGTAGACTCTTGACATTTCGCTCGTTTTGCTCCATAATTAGTCCAAAATCGCCAAGTTTCACCTAATACTTGTTTTTACCTGAGAATCACTAAAGTAAACATTAATGCACCAATTCTCATACATAATATAATAAAACAAGTCAAATAAATAGGATAAATGATGATAATAAAATGTACTTATTTGAGTTCATCATTGACGAAATTGTCAACATTAAGGAATCCAAGAACCATCATGTTGAAAAGTCATAGGTAACCTAAACCAAAGAACCCTTAGGTCACAAGCCCAAAAGAAAAGTAATTTCTTCTGTTTTATATCAACCGTAGAACCTAAGAATGTTGGTGAAGCGATTAAGGATGAAAGTTGGATACTTGCTATGCAAGAGGAACTTAACCAATTCACCGCTAACCAAGTTCGGGAGTTAGTACCTCCTCCCAAGAATCAAACTATCATAGGGTCTAAGTGGGTGTTTAGGAATAAACTCGACGAAAATGGCGTCGTGACTAGGAATAAGGCAAGGTTGGTAGCACAAGGCTATAACCAAAAAAAAAGGAATAGATTATGATGAAACCTATGCACCCGTAGTTAGATTAGAATCAATTAGAATACTCCCTTCCTATGCGTGTGGCTTAGACTTTAAATTGTACCAAATGGATGTGAAAAGTGCATTCCTTAATGGTTATATCATCGAGGAGGCATATGTTGCACAACCTCTGGGATTCGTTGATTTCGAATATCCGAATCATGTTTATAAACTCTAGAAAGTACTCTATGGTCTTAAGCAAGCTCCTAAAGCTTGGTATGATAGACTGAAAGCATTCTTGATTGAACATGAATATACCATGGGAGTGGTAGATAACACACTTTTCACAAAGAAAAGAGATTCACATCTCATCATTGTTCAAATATATGTCGACGACATCATATTTGGCTCAACTTGTCCAGAACTGTGCAATGACTTTTCTAAGATCATGCACGACGAGTTTGAGATGAGCATGATGGGCGAATTAAATTTCTTCCTTGGTTTACAAATTAAACAAATGGAAGATGGTATCTTCTTTAATCAATCTAAGTATAGTAAGGAAATGCTTAAGAAGTTTAGTTTAGAAGAGTCTAAGCCCATGAAAACTCCCATGTCCACGAAAATAAAACTCACGAGAGATGAAGAAGGTGAGTCCGTGGATAGCACTAAGTATAGAGGTATGATAGGAAGTTTACTATACCTCACGTCAAGTAGGCCCGACATCATGTTTAGTGTCTGCCTTTGTGCTCGCTTCCAAGAGGATCCCAAAACCTCTCACCTTGAAGCGGTTAAGTGTATCTTCCGATACATTAAAGGCACTATACACTTGGGATTATTTTATCCCAAGGGGACCGGTATAGAAACTGTTGTATATGCTGATTCTGATCATGCGGGAGATTACATGGATCGAAAAACCACGAGTGGCGTTTGCACCTTCATGGGTTGTTGTCTAACATCTTGGTTCTCCGAGAAACAAACGGCTCTTGCTATCTCCACAACCGAAGCCGAGTACGTAAGCGCCGAAAAGGCATGTCAACAAGCACTATGGATGAAACAAGCCCTTAATGACTATAGCATACATTTAGATGACGTTCCTATTATGTGTGATAATAAAGGTGCTATTGACTTGAGCAAAAACCCCGTTCAACACTCACGTGCTAAACACATTGAAATTCGCCCCCACTTTCTTCGAGATAATGTTCAGAAAGGAAATATTTCTATTGAGAAAGTTCGTTCTCAGGAAAATATCGCAGACATCTTAACCAAACCTCTCAAACGAGAATCCTTTAACTACCTCCGTCTAGGTCTAGGGATGATGGAACATATTCCATAAATCTCATGACTCTTGAAGTCATCTCATGAGTCTCGTTTATTCTAGTTTAGGAACCCCTAGTCAAAAGAATTTGTTATGTACAAATTCTTTCCTCGTGTCAAAAGGTCTCACTAAAACAATGAGACTTATTCGTCAAAAATCAAAATGGGACAGAAAATAGTCCCACCAGATCACGGCTCCACTAAATGTGGCACGACACCGTTAAATTCAACGGTACCATGGAACCGTGCATCTGGTACATCCCGTATTTAAGTTCCCTTTTCCCACATTACTCATTCCAAACCCTCACAACCTCAGCAACTACTGGCATAACCCAATCTCACAAACCAAAACTCAATTACACCCTTTCAAGATTATATTCAAGACGTTGAGTTTCAAGATTATCAATCATTGCCACTTTTTCAACATAAATTGTAAGTTATCTTACTCTAATTTTTCCTAATTTTTGAGTCTAGGGCTTGTTCATTGATAAAAATTGAATTGGGGATCTTTAAATTTTTACTAGGATACTTTAAAATTGAAGCCATCAACACTAAGACTTTTCAAAATCTTTGGTGTCAAAAACATTGAAGTCACCAAACACCCCAATTCTAGTATTTTCAAAATTTCACGAAATTAGGACCATGAAACACTTTTCGTGCATTGTTGATGCAAACTAAAAACACCTTCTCATGCATACATGATCTCACAAATACTGATCGAATTACATAATCAATATGTATTTTTCGACATATTTGTTTGAGCAAAAGTAAAATTAGGAGTGTTTGGGTAATCTCATTATTTTCTTTTGAGTCGAGATTACCGCACCTCCACATAGTTTGCATATAGGCACACACTAGGCATGTGTTTAATGCAACTATTCTTTGCTCTAATTTTTCCAAATTTTTTTTATAGGAAACAAAAATGTCTCATGAATATGATTTTGATCATCTCCTAACCGATACCTATACACCCGAAATCTCTCGTGAACCCACAACACCCGGTAACCACATTCGTGCCTATGTCAATCTTGAAACCCGTCAGTTTCATGAAGGCCGTGTCGTTGATCCATCCCTAGTTTACCATCGGGACATCAACACTTCATTTAGAGCCACAGGATTCGATTGTCTACTCCATATTAATGAGCACATTTATCCTCGTTTTGTGTTAGAGTTCTTTCGACAAGTTGAACTCATACGATTTTGGGTCCGAAATTTCAAATTCGTCTTAACCCTTGAGCAATTTGCTCAAATCCTCCAAATACCCAATCATGGGCAATGTGCCTATACTGAAGATTGGTGTCTTGAGTCCCTCTTTCACTATCGTGAAGAGGATAGTCCATATAGTTCCTACATACCCTCTCCAACCGAACTAACCAAAATCATCCGTACTCACCCTCACCCACATCCAACGAAATTCGTTTGGAAGAAGTCCATCATGAACTATTTCCTTGGGTAGTCATCCTACGAGAAAATGTTCTAAGTCTAACAGGAAATCATGAGTAACTTCCGGCATGTTGTGCTCATATGATTTACTGTCTCCTAACCCAACAACCATACAATCTTGCTTACTTCTTCGCTAAGCGAATTGTACATCTCAAGGGGAACAAAAATAAATTGATACCCTATGGGATGTTCCTAACCCGTCTCTATCACCACTTCATGACCTTTCACCCTTACCTTCATGGTCCACAATAATCCCTTTTCACACCAGCCATGAAACCCATAACCGAGTCATATGTCTCAACCATTCTCATTTTCGAATCCTCCATCCACTATGCACCTTTTGATGATCCTAATCATGAAAATGGGATACATGTTCAAGATGAGAATGTGACAAGAACGGGAGAATGCTCAAGTCATAAGTAGTTATGAAGAGATTTATATCTCTTACTAGGGTTTATTCTTAATAGACTATATTAGGAACTAATACTCTAATTATCTTGCATGCTTAACACTTAATCTATCACCTTGCATGAATATTCTATGTGATATTTGGATAATAGTTTATCTTGTCCTTTGTGCTTGCATGCTTATGACTATCTTGGCAAATTGCATGATAATCGTTATGTGCTAGATGTAGCCTTGTATGGGACAAATTCGGAAAATAAATCCTTAGTAAGTTGAGGCACTATCATTTCCAGGAACTAGTTCCCCTAGAAAGTATCCCCTTAGCTGCCCAGAACTAGCCTGCACAGGATTTTTCATGAAAACAGTGTCACGGTACCACTAAATAGGGACGGTACCATTAAATTTAATGGTACCGTGTGGCATTTAGAGGAGCCGTGCCCCTGTATAATGGATTTTTCATTGTTGCTCCTACTAACCTATCACCCTAACCTCAAACCTGCAAATCTTGCACCCTCACATACACCCTAAGATTCCCTTGCTACCTCATAACACACTCCCATTCACTTTAATTCAAATTTCCACCCACTTGCCTATTTAAGGCCACATCCTTGCAAGATTATCTTGCTCATCATCTTCAACCTCACATCACACTAACACCATGTCCTCAACACAAGGATCAACCACCCACATCTCAAAGAAACCTAGGATAACCGTAAGACCACCATCAAAGCCTCTCTTTGTGGATCTTACAAAAGATGATGAAGCCAACACACCATCTTCGCAAACCACTCCTTATTCACCATCTCTACCTAATGCACTGTAGGTTATTCACAAGTAAAGAAACACTAATATGGGAGCTTAGATGGATCAAATAAGAAGAAGAATAGAGAGAGAAAGTGTGGAACCTTAGAGAGATAAACAAAAGAAAGCAAAATGTATAAAATGATTGTAAAGGTCCAACCCTCTCCACATGAGGAAAGGGCTATTTATAGTGCTTGATATCCCTAGCTAGTTTGCCCCTACCGGGATGTGGAGCAAGCTGACAATGGGTAAAGACCCGACTCACTCCACAATTGTAATTAATATCTAATCTACTAATATTGTTACTAATAATCATACGAGCTATTTAATACAAAGGGGTGCTCGGGGTGACCGAGTCTTCAACTGAATATTTATATTCCTAACAATCTCCCCCAAGGGAGGTCACCCCGGAAACAAAGTTTTCACTTCAAGCACTCTATTCATGAATCTTGACTTCATAGCTCGTAGACATTGATTCTTCAGCTTCATTAGTCATTGTGCCTTCAGCAGTGTTCTTTTGATATCTTTAGATGACCATTCTTTGTCTTGGATGATTTTGAGTATTCTTTGTAAATATCATCCAACTTGAGTCTCCATGTCATCATTCAGTTGTAAGTCTCCATGTGATGAAATATACTTCGAGCCGACATGCTCACACTATTCTGGGTCATGATCTTCAACATCAGAGTTAGCAGAAGCTGTGTTGTAGGTCTTTTGGTTTATCATGACTTCTTTGATTGTAATGATAATGATGTAGTGTGAACATGTGGTGGGGGATTGGCATCTTTTTCTGCAATCAGCTACAACTGCAACCAGCTACAGCATCCAACAACTAAAACCACCAGAATTTCCTGCATACGACAGTTAGCAACAAATCGACCGGTACTTACAGGTTCAGACTTCGAGATTGTTAACAGCATAGTGTGAAAATTCTCTCTAATCTTAACCAAGACCGTTCCTAATCAAAAACCTACATGGGTTTTTTTTTAAGATCTTACCGTAGTAAATCAACGATTAGGTGAGTCGCTGGAGTTCACTCCACGACTGTAGACCGTTTGAAACTACCGAGACCACTAAGCGTAATCCACGAGGAATTACCGAAGTGACCTGCTTTCAGGGCTGTTTGATGTTGACCCTGGCAGGAATTTCCATTCAATCATTGAGAATTACATTTGTAAGTTCTCTCTTAAATGTTCTGGTAGATTGCTAAGATCTGCGTAGGAATCATAAGTTTACAACTGGTGTCCTTAATGTTGAACAACCAGTGCAGAGATAATCCGTGTTCCTATGAGATCTTATTATGAATCTCGTGGCTCTAGACTCTATAGTGCATTTTGATTTAGTGAGCGGAGGCTGGAGAGGACTGTCACCTTTTCAATATCATCTAACTCGGAGTGAGAGAGACGATAGGAATGTATTGAACTCCGTGAAAATTGAAACAAGAGTCCTTTGAGGGACCATGAGTGGCTAGGAAGGGTTGTGCAGCGTATCACTGGGTCCATGATACTTTGTCTTCAATGCCAGCAATCAACTAAGTGATTCTGACAGCATATGTATTGACCCGGTTTCTGTCTAAAGTTGTAAGGAGGGCTTCTTTCTTTTCACCCTTTATCTTTACATTTCTTTTTCATTCTTCAACCCCTTCAGTGCTTACCGAGACTTCATAACTAGCACCTTTTTGGGTTTGTTCCAGTACTAGCTCCATCTCAGTCGGCACTTTTCCCTTATCCACTTTTCTCCTTTTTTCATCATACCTAAGGACTTCTACACTAACTAGTGGATTGTCCCTGGGTAGATCCCTCCAGCTCTGGCGGGATCGTGGGAACTTGAGCCTAACCTAACCATCCTTATAACTCTATACATTCATTAAAATGGTCGGTCTTTGGTATTCGTCCACGATAGCCAAATCAAATCTTTGAAAAATATCTCAAAGTGTTCATGATTCTGAAACACAATTTTTGCAAACACTTGAGAGTTTTATATATTTCAAATGCTCCCCCTCAACATGTGCTCAAGTGATTGTTTTATAAATTTGCACATGTTAGGTAGAGCTTGCATTTTTTGAATTGATCCACTTTCCGTGAACCTGACTGATTCGAGACACGTTTACATCACTAGTTAGACTAGCTTAAAATTATTACCCGGCCTGATCAAGTTCACAGAAAGTTTCTCGAAATGGTACACTCTACTCAGATACGTCTTTTTTGAGACACGCTTACATCACTGGTTAGACCAGCTTGAAATTATTACCCGGCCAAGACGCATACTTTCGATTGATGACATTTTTAGTTTCGTCAATTCATTGGTTAAGACTGAGCCACGATCTCATGCGATTCCAAATCCTTTGCTCCCCCTCAATAAGTGCATTGATATACAAACGAGTTTAGCACTTACGGGAGAGCTTACTGATGTAATATATTTTTTGAGTCCAAAGAAATTGTAACGAATACAATTTCCCCGGGTCGTTCTCCCAACGAAGGTTTGACGGCGAATAAATCGAATCGGAGTCGTGAAAATGTGAAGTGAATAATTGAACGTGATAATTTTTTTTGTATTGATTACACTAAAATATGGAAAATTAAAATCAACAATCTACGCTATTAAAATAAATGCACACAAAAAGTAATCAAATAATGCAAATCCTGGGCTAATCCCGAGATTTATAAATCTAATAGTGAATTTATACTAAAATGAAAAAGTAAAAACCTAAGGGACTAAAAATAAAATTTATTAAAACTGATTTTATAAAAGAAAATTAAGAAAATAAAAGTTTTATAAAAGCCGAGGGACTAAAATGGTAAAAACTGAAAATGTTAAAGTCTTATTAAAAAAACAGGGACTAAATTGTACAACTTTGAAAATTGATTTAAACTAAAAACGTTTTAGAAAGAAAGACAAGGACTGAATTGAACAAAAACGAATTTAGAGGACCAATGGGTAAAAACTGAAAATTAAAAACGTTTTTTAGGCTAAAAACAACCCAGGTTCGATCCCTGGCTAACTACAAAGACTCTAAACTATTTTTTTATATTTTTCTTCTTTCGAAATTCAAACAACAACTAACAAACACTACTTTAAATGAAAAGAAAAAGCTTAAACAAGCTTGAATAAGTTGGAAAACAGCTTATACACAATACATCCAAGCTATACAAACTTTTTATGAAACAGCTCAAATCAGGCACAAAATGGACTTGAATAAGCTAACAAATAAGCTAGAAAAAGCGAACCAAAAGCTGAAATTGATAAACAGCTAGCTTGTCTAGCTTTTGCCCCAAAAATCTTACACTTAATTCAATTAGATTGCTGGAAATGAGCTTATGAATTGGAGCTAGTGACTGAGTTTCAGGGGAATATTTAAGCAGACTAGCAGATTTGAGCTTATTTTTAAGGGCTTCTAGATTGAATTGTCCTATTGGCACCTTGAATCTAACCACCAGAGACCACAAATCCACAATTCAATCTAACTTATAACTACAAACTAAACCTAAAGATCAGATTGAAAAGTTGATGAATCTGAGCAGTTTTGACTTTTTGAATTCTTACACTAATTGACTTAATCTAACTTTGAATGATCCTATTGAGCTTATTATGTAATACTAAGCTATGATTAACCTCAATTATGTTAACTAACACTAGAATTCACCTAAGATTAAAATTTTACCTACTGATTAACCTAATAGCAGCAGTAAACTAATGTAAAACTAATTTTTTGACTTTTTGCTTTTAACCTGCTTAATAAATGCTCAATTTAGACTATTATTAACCTATGTGAACCTTATAGACTATTGTTACCACCTACACAAGCCTACAATCCTATTTGATCACTAATCCAAACACTAGTTATCCCACTGTTATGAAAACTGTTATGAACTTTAAGAAGCAATTTTGAGATTCAGACTTCCAAACCAATTCACACCATCTTACTATGATTAAGAACAGTCAATAACCTATATCAGACCTCAGATACTCAAATTTTAATCATGCATATAGAATCCAATTTATGAAACAGATACAAACTCCTTGATATCAAAACTCAATTCAAACAAATGTAAATGAAGAAAACTACTGATATTAAGCACTAATAAGAACATATAAGCAACTATGAACAGATAATAACTAACAAAAATTGATCTACACTACTTTAAGCTACTGATGCAGAATCGATATAGAGTAAAAATTAGAACTCACAAGTAAACTTCCCCTCAGCTTGAACAGAGGGGATTCACTATGCTTGCCTGTCTTTAGACAGGCTAGGAGCTTCCACTTCTCCTCCTAGACTATCAGCTACTCTTGGAATAAGCTCAGCTTATTGTATAAGCTGGTGGTTGACTTTTGTTGACCACCAAGAATTTTGAAGGAAATGAACTGATGTAACCTCTAAACAATCTCTCAAAAGCTACTGAGCTTATAAGAGCTTGTTATGTAGTAAGATAGCTTAAATGTAAGCTGAATTCAACATATTTTTTTTATTTTTCTTTTATCTTTCTGATTTTTATATTTTTATAAGAGTAATGATGAGAATGAAATATAAGTTTATAAAAAACTTAAATGATATTTGAGAACAACTTATCAAAGACTGAAAACAGATTAAGAGATTATCATAAGCTATATGAAACAGTAATCAATTGAACAAAACAGATTTAATAGTAAAAGTAAACTAAAACTTTTATTTATTTAAGCTGCAATTACACTATTAAAGATGAGAATACAGAAATTTGATAACTAAAACTGCTTTAATTTCATTTCTACAGCATAACAGTACTCTAATCTACTCCATACAAATGAGAGAAAATCAAGCCCTATATATAGCTGTGAGGAGGAGCTTGGGTAAACACAAGCCATGCTGGCAATCCGTGTGATGTGCTTTCTCTGAGCATCATCTGAGCCATCCAATCCTTTCCCAATCATCTAAACCATAGGATCAAGTCTCTATGACGTGTATGGACCAATAGGAGACTGCCACGTAACATTCCTTGTGAGAATTTGTGCTTTCTCTGACATCTGACAATCCCCTGACATTCTAGAAGCTTTTGATTTGACACAATTACCCTTAATTGCGGTAATTTGGCCGGAGGGTAAATTAGGGTTCATAGTTACTGGGTTGGGGATAAATTGGGGGGCGGGAAATGGTGTGTGGGATTTTTTATTTTTCTTTGACTGTTTTGTTACCCTTTGACCGGATAAACTTGTGTGGACCGGGTTGTGGTTTAGGTGGATTGGGCTGGGTAGATAGTTTTGGTGGGCTTTGGGGTTTAAATTAAAGGTGGGTTGGGTTGGATTTATTATAGATCCGGGTTTATTAGTTTTAAGAGTTTTAAGGTTTTAAATGTCTAGGGGTTAAGTGTGTAATTTCTGAAAGTTACAAGACTGATCATGCCACTTTTTCAAAGTTGAATCCAAGGGCTAATGTTGACAATCTCTGATAATTGGAGGACCACGTTTGACTTTTTGACCATTATTTCTTTCCCGGCTCCGGCTTTTAACACTCTTCCATTCCCGTGCTCGTTTTCCCGTATTTCTCGTGTCTTTTGTTGATTTTCTTGATATCCGTGCCTGCATATGTAAAAACACAAAAAACATAATATATTTGGCATTTGGTCGGGTTTTTGGTCTATTTTGGTCCGGTTTTGGTCAAGAAAAGGTATGTGTTTAAGCACATACCAAATTCCCCCAGACTAAGCTATTGCAATGTCCTCATGCAATGTTATAAAAACACGTTTTCGAAACCGAAAATTTCTAATCTCTTTTTACTAACTTTGAGAAGTAGCAAAATTTTCAAAAGAGATCAAGAAATCTTAAGTTCTAAAAACTCCCCATTTTTCCTTTTATTCTATTTTTGTATTTTTCTTATTATTCAAGTGACGGCTTTGTTGACAATCATTATCTAACGATAATTTTTAGGGTCATCGAGCAGGAAACACGACTCATAGAGGAGTGACCATAAGGATAAAATTCATCGTTCTTGATTTTTCACATGCTCCCAAACTAAGCTTATAAACGAGATCACAACCTACTTAGAAATTAGATGCCAACACTACTCATGGAAGTTACTTGTGTAAGAACCTCTCGCTCCCATTTTCTTATTTTTGTTTCTACTTATTTTATTTTTGTGAGAGAAATGAATTTCTTCATAATCTTCTCGTTTTCATAATTATTAGTCCGATAAAAATACCAAGTTTAAAACGCTAAGTAGTTTTCCATCTTCTTGCAAGAAAGTTTGCCTTAAAAATGAGGTCCAAATCAAGGTTATTACATACGTCAAAGACTAAAGAACTCATACAAACATGTAGACATCAGTTGTGGAGAAACATCACGTGCACCTCATGTGCCCGATCTAGGGTCATTCACATGCACCTCACGTGCCATCAACTTGTCTAACACATTAAGCACAAAATCCATACATCTCAACATACATTTTTTTTTTTTTTTTTTTTTAACTCAACTTTTCTTCACTCAATAACTTAATACCACGGGATTACCGGGTGTTTCCAAAACATCAAACATTCAACACTTATAGTAACCCTTAGAAAACGAACCTTCACGGTTTAAATCCAAGACCTTACCGCCTTTAGAAGTAAGGATCCAAGGTCCGATCTTAATCCGAAATCTAAGAGCACTTTACAACTTATTCACTTAATACGGGACCTTGATGTGTACCCAATCTTTAGAGCAAAAATTCTTTCAAGAAGATGGAGAACTAAATTTCGTTCTAAACCTAAATATCTTTAATTATTTATACAATATATGGGGTGAAACAATTTTACGGGAGCAAAAGGCCACAAGTACCCACGACGAGCTCTAAAGAGAACCAACTACTCCACGTTTGGCATCTAATCTCTAAATAAATTCTATCATTTCTCGCTCTTCGCACATTTAAAAATCTCAAATAATGAAATTGGCGAATACTTAGCCGATAATCAGCCACGCATATATAAAGTCAGTTACAGAAACTTGCAAATTCTTGAAAAGAATTCGCGTTTTCTAGCTCCTTATGTAAAAGACTAGCAAAATCTTTTAAAGCCATGCATGTATAAAGTCAAGTACGGGAACTTGCAAACTCTTAAGAAAGAATTCGCCTTTTATAGCTCCTGGTGTACAAGACTAGCACAAGCTTATATGATTATCATTGGTTAAGGGAACAAGCTAGGGCTCAACACGCCCGGTCAAGTCAAAATTTTATTCCTACTCTACCCAGCGGAAAGTCAACAAAATTGTCAAAATTTATTATATTTTTTCAAAATTTTTTTAAATTTTCTCATTTTTTTTTTTTTTTTTTTTTTTTTTTTTTTTTTTTTTTTTTTTTGGATTTTTTCAACT
This sequence comes from Artemisia tridentata subsp. tridentata, assembly GCA_021014915.2. Taxonomy (NCBI): domain Eukaryota; kingdom Viridiplantae; phylum Streptophyta; class Magnoliopsida; order Asterales; family Asteraceae; genus Artemisia; species Artemisia tridentata. Next base: position 389,929,213 of record CP139505.1, read on the forward strand.
TTGGAGGAAAAACGGGGTTGCATGAGTAAACGGCAAAAATGCAAGGCAAAAATCGAATCGAAAGATCACCCCCCCAGACTAAAACGAGACATTGTCCTCAATGTCTTAAAGGTACGGGTATCCCTACAAAAATCTAAGGCCGTTTATTAATTATGCCAAAAGATAAATGTAAAACGATAAGATTTTGGATATTGGATAAGCAGCGGATGATGAAACTCGAGTAGCGTGAAGGAAACTACGAGCACGAGAGTCTTCATCATCGGGCATTCCTGGACACAGCACAGAAAAACAACGAGACACAAGAAATGGAAGAGGATCCCCTCCTCTTTATTAAGAAAATAGAAAGAAGATAGATGGATAAGCATGGGGTGCCTCCCACGAAGCGCTTGTTTTTGTTAACCGAGTCACATGAGCTTGACTCGACCCCGAATTTATTTGTCCATGGGGAAAGTTTGGAGATCCGGGACAACCATGGATGGTACGTCCCCTCCAAAATAGTGCTTCAACCTATGAACATTCACCTTAAAGTTTGGACCGTCATTTTGAGCTAACTCGACGGTTCCATATGGAAAAACTTGAGTGATGGTGAATGGCCCAGACCAGCGGGTTTTGAGTTTGCCCGAGAAAATCTTTAACCGAGAATTGAAGAGTAGGACTCGATCACCAACATTGAAAAGGCGGTTTTTAATCTTAGAGTCATGAATCCTCTTTGTTTTCTCTTTGTAGATCAAAGAGTTCTCGTAGGCTTGATTCCGAAGCTCATTTAATTCATTAATTTGGAGCTTACGGTGATCACCCGCGGTCTTAAGGTCAAAATTGGCATGTTTCAAGGCCCAATATGCCTTATGCTCGAGCTCGATGGGCAGATGGCAGGCCTTTCCGTAAACCAGCTTGTAAGGAGTACACCCGATGGGTGTCTTGAAAGCGGTTCGGAAAGCCCATAAAGCATCATCTAATTTGTCAGCCCACGAGGCTTGATTTTCACCAACGGTTCTTTCAAGGATACGTTTCAATCCACGATTCGAAACCTCGACTTGTCCGCTTGTTTGCGGGTGATACGCGGTAGAAAGTCGGTGAGTGACACCATACTTGAGCATAACTTTTGCAAATTGATCATTGCAGAAGTGAGTACCACGATCACTGATTATAGCACGAGGAGTTCCGAATCGGGAGAAGAGATTTTTCAAGAACTTAACAACCACTCGGGCGTCATTAGTGGGGAGCGCTTTAGCTTCAACCCATTTTGACAAGTAGTCGACGGCCACGAGGATATACTTATTCCCTCGTGAAGACGGGAATGGCCCCATGAAATCGATGCCCCACACGTCAAAAATCTCACAGACTTGAATTGCATTTTGAGGCATTTCGTCTTTTTGCGAGATTTTTCCTTGACGTTGGCAAGAGTCACAAGACTTTACCAAGTCGTGGGCATCGCGGTAGATTGTTGGCCAATAGAATCCAGAATCAAAGATTTTTTTAGCGGTGTAGCTGGCACCATGATGTCCCCCCGTGGGTCCATTATGGCAAGCGTTGAGGATGTCAACGGCTTCTTGGCCATGCACACACCGTCTTATCACTTGATCAGCACATATCCGGAATAAGTAGGGGTCGTCCCAGAAATAATGTGTAACATCTTTGAAAAAGTTCTTTTTCTGCTGGGACGACATCCCTTTCACCACAAAATTTCCCCGCATGGTAATTTGCGTAATCAGCAAACCATGGGGTACTCGGATCATTCTTTAAAGATATCTTCCCAAGTGTCTCGAGAGGAAATGTTTCGGTTATTTCCTTTTTCTCGAGATCACTTTGATGGGGATTTTCAAGTCTGGACAAATGATCAGCGGCTAGATTCTCTGCTCCTTTTTTATCACGAATGATAATGTCAAATTCCTGGAGTAGAAGAATCCACCGAAGTAATCTCGGTTTAGCATCTTGTTTTGCTAAGAGATACTTGAGAGCAGAATGGTCCGTATACACTATGCTTTTTGATAAGACAAGATATGGTCTAAATTTCTCAAAAGCGTAGACAACGGCCAACAACTCTTTCTCAGTAGTAGTGTAATGAGATTGAGCGTCGGTCATTGTCTTGCTAGCATAGTGTATCGGTTGGAAGTATTTTAACTTGCGTTGCCCCAGGACTGCACCGATAGCATAATCGCTTGCATCACACATTAGCTCAAAGGGCAAGTCCCAGTCGGGGGCAACCAAGATCGGAGCTTCAGTCAGCTTCTTTTTGAGAACCTCGAATGCTTCGATGCATTCGGGAGAGAAGAAGAACGGAGCATCTTTTTCAAGAAGATGGGTCAGAGGCCGGGCGATTTTAGAGAAGTCTTGAATAAATCGTCTGTAGAAACCGGCATGACCAAGGAAACTACGGATTCCTTTGACGGTAGTGGGATGAGGTAGCTTAGCGATAACATCGACTTTAGCTCGATCGACCTCAATCCCAGATTTGGAAATCTTATGGCCGAGGACTATGCCCTCTTTAACCATGAAGTGGCACTTCTCCCAATTTAGAACGAGATTGGTGCTTTCACACCGTTCAAGCATTTTCTCTAAATGGGAGAGGCACGAGGAGAAAGAATTTCCATAAACCGAGAAGTCATCCATAAAGACCTCCATTGTTGTCTCGATCATATCATGGAATATGGCCATCATGCACCTTTGAAACGTGCCCGGAGCATTGCACAAGCCGAAAGGCATGCGTCGGTAGGCAAATGTTCCATAAGGACACGTGAAGGTGGTCTTTTCCTGATCTTGGGGATCAATTGGTATTTGAAAATACCCAGAAAAGCCATCGAGAAAACAATAGAATTCATTTCCCGCCAAACGCTCAAGCATTTGGTCCATAAATGGTAATGGGAAATGGTCTTTACGGGTAGCATCATTGAGTTTTCGGTAATCGATACACACTCTCCATCCGGTGACGAGACGTGTGGGGATTAACTCATTTTCGTCGTTTGTAATGACGGTCATTCCACCCTTTTTAGGCACACAGTGGACGGGACTAACCCATGAGCTATCCGAGATCGGATAAATCATCCCTGCGTCAAGGAGTTTAATAACTTCCTTTTTTATGACATCATGGATTTTTGGGTTAACCCGTCTCTGTTGCTGAACAGCGGGTTTGAAATTATCTTCCAATAAGATCTTATGGGTGCAGAATTTAGGGTCAATACCCTTTATATCAGATATCTGCCAAGCAATGGCACTTTTATGCTTTTTAAGCACGTCTAAGAGTTTTGTCTTCTCCTCATCTTTGAGAGCTTTTGAAATGATGACGGGAAATGTATCGGAATCTCCCAAGAAAGCATATTCAAGATGAGGAGGTAAATCCTTGAGCTCAAGCTCCGGAGGATTCTTAATAGACGGCTTAATTTCCTTAACGTCGGCCATTTTAAGGTCCATCGGAGGGGAAAAAGGGGTAGGGTCTTCATTCAAAAGTTGTTCAAGCATAAGAATATCCCCCTCCGGATCATAATAAGAATCATCATCTTCCGGTGAAGAAGATGTGTCGGTAGCAAGAAACTCATTGACCTCTTCCAAAAAGAAATCACCTCCCTCAAACGGAGTGAGGGACGGGGAAGAGTCGGAGATGATCGGTGAAGAAATAGTAGACGAAGAAGAATCATCAATAGAGTGAGAAGAAGAATCCAAAGTGGGATTGCCACTAGCAAAACCGAGAATCTCTTGAGCATACTCCTCCGTAGTAACGTCAATAATATCAATACGGTTCACGGACATGCAATTATCGTTGGAGGAGTATCTCGCGGTTTGATCCAAATCGAAAGTCACGGCTTCATTACCAACTCGCAAGGTAATCTCTTCATCATAAACATCAATCAACGCGCGCCCGGTTCTTAAGAATCCTCTCCCGAGAATGAGAGGAACTCGGGGATCGGCATCAAAATCGACAATCACAAAATCTGCCGAAAAATGGAACTTTCCCACATTAACGTAGACATCTTCGGCTATTCCAATTGGTCGAGTAATTGATCGATCCGCGAGCTCGAGAGTCATGCGGGTCGGAGTGAGAGCGGGGAGAGATAATTTTTCCCAAACGGACTTAGGCATTAGGTTAATGCTAGCGCCAAGATCGGCCAAGGCGAAACATTGAACCATCCCCGGAAAATTACACGGAATAAGGAACTTTCCGGGATCTCCAAGCTTTTTCGGAAGCTTTTTAAGGAGAACAGCGGAACATTGTTCATTTAACGGGGTTGTTTTTGCCATCTCAAACAATTTATCTTTGTTGCTCAGCAAATTCTTCACCATCGATGCAAACTTCGGCATTAAGAGAGCAGCATCCGCGAAGCTAATTTCGAAGCTCATATCTTTAAAGATTTGGTAGAATTTCTCCATCTGATGCGTATTCTTATCATGGTGCTTTTGTTCATCAAGTCGCGATGGATACGGAAGTTTTATCTTAACGGGAACCTCTTGTTCAAAATCAACTTTCCCTTTTCCTTTTGACGATTGGACAACCGGAGGTTGGATGTCTTCGGTCCTTCCGTTATTAGTAGGAAGTGCCGTATCCGTTGTCACCTCGGTTTCACGGGTGACTACCTTGGGAGGAAGAGAAGAAGAGGTAGTCGGAGCCGTAGGTCCATCATAAAAGACACCACTACGTGTTGTGATCGCCTTAACGTCGCCCCTCGGGTTTGCGATCGTGTTGCTTGGAAGAGAAGTAGTACCCGAGCCCGAGGGTTGATCATTTAAACGTTTCTTAATCTCACTCATTTCCTTAGTTAACAACTCTTGAGTTCTCATCATATTTTGATTTTGAAGCATTAATTGTCAAAGAATCTCATCCGAGGGTGACGGATTTGGAACAACATTTTGATTTTGATTAAAATTTTGCCCTCGGTTGTTGTTATTGAAACCTTGATTATGAAAATTTCCTTGATTTTGATTCATATTTCCTTGATTAGCATTGAAATTCCCATAAAAATTCCCTTGATTTTGATTTCCTTGAAAACCCCGGTTTTGATGTTGATTATAACCATTGTTTTGAAAACCATTATTTGCACGATTTTGATTATTGTTAACTTGATTACGGTTTTGACCTTGATTTTGACTTTGATTATTGAATCCTGGTGGTGGTCCAAGTGAATTGTTTGAACGGTAGCTAAGGAGATTACGGTCTCCTTGGGGTTGGTAACCATTACCACCCGAATTTGTAGCATACACATTCTCGTGTCCATAAGCCCCGGTGGCCGGACACTCGAAATAAGAATGAGGACCACCACATTTTTCACAACCATGGTTAATAACATTGACTTGATTGGGTGTTTTCTCAATAACAAATGAATCGAATCTCTTAGTAAGTGCGGCGAGAGCATTCATAACTTCTTCATTGTTCTTACTACTAGCACTAGACGTTTGAAGCTTGCTCCTTGAATTTCTCACACGAGCTTTGTTTTCAATTATTCCGAACGCCTCTTGAGTATTACGAGCCAATAAGTTTCCACCGGCCGCCGAATTGAGTGAATCTTGATCGGCAAGACTCAAACCATTATAAAAGGTATCGATTTGATGAAGCTCCGAAAAACCGTGGTTCGGACATTTCTCCAACAACTCTTTAAACCGATCCCAAGCCTCGCTGAACGATTCATCAAAGGCTTGTTGGAAACGTAAGATTTGAGCGCGGAGATTAGAAATCTTAGAAGGAGGATAGAAATGGTTCACGAACTTTGAAGCTAGGTCACCCCAAGTATAGATCGAGTTCGGGGGTTCCTTCTCAAGCCAAGTTCGAGCCGCTCCCTTAAGGGAGAAAGGAAATAACTTCATCTTTATCGTATCATATGAAACTTGGTTAAGCTTAATGGTCTCAACTATATCGGTGAAGTTCCTAATGTGAATATGAGGATCTTCACTCTCGAACCCGTGGTAAGAGATACTAGTAATGAGGTTCAATAACCCGTGATTGATTTCAAATTGATTAGCAAGTATGTCGGGAATCACAATGGCCCTTCGCACACCATTAAATGGTGTTTGAAGTTGTTCCTCCATCGGACGGAGGTCGGGGCCCGGTTGTGCTCCTTGATTAGGCTCCACCGGAGGAGCTTGATCGTCGTGATTCATTTCCTCAACGTTTGGGAAATGAATATGGTGTGTGTGTCGAATTACCCTTTCGGGATTTGATAATGGAGAAATAAGATTTTGAGAAGATGAGCGGGTGTTCATACACCAAAAAGAAAACAAAAATAAAAATCAAAAATCTTTTTGTATTTTTGGTTGGGAATTATTTTTGGCTTTTTTAATATATTGAAAAACAAAAGACTTTATTTTCTTTTTGGTAACCGTTACGTTAACCGTAACCGTTTCCTTTAAAACTACGCGCAGCGTGGCGGGAAGGCAAAGGTAGCTCCGAAGATGCTTAAAAACCCGCCTTCTTCAACTCGACAATTTAATGTCAAGCTTCCTTAAACCCCGTAATTAGGTTGTAGTAATAAAGTAATCTGATAACGACCAATTTCACGATTTGTTTTGTTGTAATTCGGAATGGTTTACAACCGCCCTCCTTCAACGGAAGACCGAGGATGTTTATTAAGATGTATTAATGAAAACACTTTAGGAAAAGTGTTTTATTTATTATATTTTTGTATTTTTTTTATTTTTTTAAAAAAAAAATAATAACTTCCAAGGAAGGATCTTCAAATCACAAAAACAACGGACGAAATCGACGCACTCGTTTCAAGCCTTCCCCGGCAGCGGCGCCATTTAATTGATGTAATATATTTTTTGAGTCCAAAGAAATTGTAACGAATACAATTCCCCCGGGTCGTTCTCCCAACGAAGGTTTGACGGCGAATAAATCGAATCGGAGTCGTGAAAATGTGAAGTGAATAATTGAACGTGATAATTTTTTTTGTATTGATTACACTAAAATATGGAAAATTAAAATCAACAATCTACGCTATTAAAATAAATGCACACAAAAAGTAATCAAATAATGCAAATCCCGGGCTAATCCCGAGATTTATAAATCTAATAGTGAATTTATACTAAAATGAAAAAGTAAAAACCTAAGGGACTAAAAATAAAATTTATTAAAACTGATTTTATAAAAGAAAATTAAGAAAATAAAAGTTTTATAAAAGCCGAGGGACTAAAATGGTAAAAACTGAAAATGTTAAAGTCTTATTAAAAAAACAGGGACTAAATTGTACAACTTTGAAAATTGATTTAAACTAAAAACGTTTTAGAAAGAAAGACAAGGACTGAATTGAACAAAAACGAATTTAGAGGACCAATGGGTAAAAACTGAAAATTAAAAACGTTTTTTAGGCTAAAAACAACCCAGGTTCGATCCCTGGCTAACTACAAAGACTCTAAACTATTTTTTTATTTTTTCTTCTTTCGAAATTCAAACAACAACTAACAAACACTACTTTAAATGAAAAGAAAAAGCTTAAACAAGCTTGAATAAGTTGGAAAACAGCTTATACACAATACATCCAAGCTATACAAACTTTTTATGAAACAGCTCAAATCAGGCACAAAATGGACTTGAATAAGCTAACAAATAAGCTAGAAAAAGCGAACCAAAAGCTGAAACTGATAAACAGCTAGCTTGTCTAGCTTTTGCCCCAAAAATCTTACACTTAATTCAATTAGATTGCTGGAAATGAGCTTATGAATTGGAGCTAGTGACTGAGTTTCAGGGGAATATTTAAGCAGACTAGCAGATTTGAGCTTATTTTTAAGGGCTTCTAGATTGAATTGTCCTATTGGCACCTTGAATCTAACCACCAGAGACCACAAATCCACAATTCAATCTAACTTATAACTACAAACTAAACCTAAAGATCAGATTGAAAAGTTGATGAATCTGAGCAGTTTTGACTTTTTGAATTCTTACACTAATTGACTTAATCTAACTTTGAATGATCCTATTGAGCTTATTATGTAATACTAAGCTATGATTAACCTCAATTATGTTAACTAACACTAGAATTCACCTAAGATTAAAATTTTACCTACTGATTAACCTAATAGCAGCAGTAAACTAATGTAAAACTAATTTTTTGACTTTTTGCTTTTAACCTGCTTAATAAATGCTCAATTTAGACTATTATTAACCTATGTGAACCTTATAGACTATTGTTACCACCTACACAAGCCTACAATCCTATTTGATCACTAATCCAAACACTAGTTATCCCACTGTTATGAAAACTGTTATGAACTTTAAGAAGCAATTTTGAGATTCAGACTTCCAAACCAATTCACACCATCTTACTATGATTAAGAACAGTCAATAACCTATATCAGACCTCAGATACTCAAATTTTAATCATGCTTATAGAATCCAATTTATGAAACAGATACAAACTCCTTGATATCAAAACTCAATTCAAACAAATGTAAATGAAGAAAACTACTGATATTAAGCACTAATAAGAACATATAAGCAACTATGAACAGATAATAACTAACAAAAATTGATCTACACTACTTTAAGCTACTGATGCAGAATCGATATAGAGTAAAAATTAGAACTCACAAGTAAACTTCCCCTCAGCTTGAACAGAGGGGATTCACTATGCTTGCCTGTCTTTAGACAGGCTAGGAGCTTCCACTTCTCCTCCTAGACTATCAGCTACTCTTGGAATAAGCTCAGCTTATTGTATAAGCTGGTGGTTGACTTTTGTTGACCACCAAGAATTTTGAAGGAAATGAACTGATGTAACCTCTAAACAATCTCTCAAAAGCTACTGAGCTTATAAGAGCTTGTTATGTAGTAAGATAGCTTAAATGTAAGCTGAATTCAACATATTTTTTTTATTTTTCTTTTATCTTTCTGATTTTTTATATTTTTATAAGAGTAATGATGAGAATGAAATATAAGTTTATAAAAAACTTAAATGATATTTGAGAACAACTTATCAAAGACTGAAAACAGATTAAGAGATTATCATAAGCTATATGAAACAGTAATCAATTGAACAAAACAGATTTAATAGTAAAAGTAAACTAAAACTTTTATTTATTTAAGCTGCAATTACACTATTAAAGATGAGAATACAGAAATTTGATAACTAAAACTGTTTTAATTTCATTTCTACAGCATAACAGTACTCTAATCTACTACATACAAATGAGAGAAAATCAAGCCCTATATATAGCTGTGAGGAGGAGCTTGGGTAAACACAAGCCATGCTGGCAATCCGTGTGATGTGCTTTCTCTGAGCATCATCTGAGCCATCCAATCCTTTCCCAATCATCTAAACCATAGGATCAAGTCTCTATGACGTGTATGGACCAATAGGAGACTGCCACGTAACATTCCTTGTGAGAATTTGTGCTTTCTCTGACATCTGACAATCCCCTGACATTCTAGAAACTTTTGATTTGACACAATTACCCTTAATTGCGGTAATTTGGCCGGAGGGTAAATTAGGGTTCATAGTTACTGGGTTGGGGATAAATTGGGGGGCGGGAAATGGTGTGTGGGTTTTTTTATTTTTCTTTGACTATTTTGTTACCCTTTGACCGGATAAACTTGTGTGGACCGGGTTGGGGTTTAGGTGGATTGGGCTGGGTAGATAGTTTTGGTGGGCTTTGGGGTTTAAATTAAAGGTGGGTTGGGTTGGATTTATTATAGATCCGGGTTTATTAGTTTTAAGAGTTTTAAGGTTTTAAATGTCTAGGGGTTAAATGTGTAATTTCTGAAAGTTAAAGGACTGATCATGCCACTTTTTCAAAGTTGAATCCAAGGGCTAATGTTGACAATCTCTGATAATTGGAGGACCACGTTTGACTTTTTGACCATTATTTCTTTCCCGGCTCCGGCTTTTAACCATCTTCCATTCCCGTGCTCGTTTTCCCGTATTTCTCGTGTCTTTTGTTGATTTTCTTGATATCCGTGCCTGCATATGTAAAAACACAAAAACACAATATATTTGGCATTTGGTCGGGTTTTTGGTCTATTTTGGCCCGGTTTTGGTCAAGAAAAGGTATGTGTTTAAGCACATACCACTTACTTTCACTTTCAAAACATTTTGATCCCCCTCAATATGTGCATTGATGTAGAAAATGAGTTTGACACATACGGGGGAGCTTACATTTACATTCAAAATCATCACATTTTATCATATTACATATTTAAATCACATTCTCTCCACTGATCAGAAATTTCAAACCCTTTGAGATTTGTGATCCCAAGTGATTTAAATTAGTTAGAAAATTGTGGGAGAAAATGTGTCTGATTTGAATTTGTTCTGATAATGGAGCATACTATACTCCTCCTCAAACCAAGAGAGAGTGTGATGCGTGGGTTTTGCAACCTTACAACAGGTTTTACCTCTCGAGGGATCTCAAGAGGCTTACAACCCCACCAGGCAGTGTACCTGACCGATGTAGTATAGTGTAGTGGTAAGTACGGGGGATTGATCGTTCTCCACAGGGAATAGTGTTCGTTAGGTATGAAAGGCTACTCTAATTAGGTCTAAGGGTTGAGGAAGATTCTTTTTATGTTTTTATAATTTTTATGAAAGCAAGTAAAATCTCGGGTTTGAAGGAGTGGGCGGAATTAGTTGCTAGTCAACTAATCCAAATAACTACGAATGCAATTAAAATAAATAACAAAAATGAAAAGTTTGGTGGAAACTAATATGTAGAGAAATGTGTTTACTTAGATTTCCTTACTCCCTAACTATCTTTTACCGGTTGATTAGTGTGTATTAGTCGCGTGGATGACGGGTGTATTCCTTAATACCATTCGTGGGGTGGCGTACGTACTTCCCCAACTCTACAAGCTCCTACTTCACTCCTATGTCGAGCCGGCTAGGAAGCTCCTAACATGGGATCACTAGAATTCGCTTGTGCATTAAATACAACCATAAAAACCTTTAGTACGCCTTTGGTTCATGTTTCTTAAGACGTTCAAGCAAGTTACCGAATAGGAAGTTAGCCAGTTTTCTTAAGCCTAACATAGATAAACAATCATCCAATACAACTAATAACACACTAATAACCAATAATCAATAGCTAGGTTTCATTAGATCTAAGCAAACACAAGATAAATTTAGCCTAACATGTTAATCAAAAGACAAGAATAAGATAAAATCAAACAACACATAGACATATTGAATGATTAATTGATAACTTATCTTCAATGTAACATGGAAGATCTCAAGGCAAAAAGCCTTGAAAAAGAAGCTAAAATCGTCTTAGGGTTTTCTCCCAAAATTCCACACACTAAGTTCCACACTAATGACAAAAGATTAGAAAACTATATATAGATTTTTGGATCTGACGGCGTCACCTTATGTATTGTGACGCCGTCACCTCGCCGCTTTTAGGGTTCCCGGATGACCTTCTTGACGCCGTCCCTCTTTAGCTCTTCAAAAATCCATTCTGGCTTATCAAGGCTTGACGCCGTCGAACCTTGAACGTGACGCCGTCCCCTTTTGATTTAAGCCGTGACGCCCTTGATCAAGTTAAAGCGTGACGCCGTCAGAATTCACATGCTGTTTTCACTGGCTTATCATGAGTAAATTTCACGTCCACTTTTTCTTGCCAAGGCATGACGCCGTCTGGGGTTAATTGTGACGCCGTCATAGGTAACTTTTAGCACAATTTTGAGACTTTGCCGTTTTCTTCACTTTTATGCTCCAAAAACGTCCAAAATGCCTCCTTTTCCAGATTTCTCCTCAAAAGTACCTAAAATGACAAAAGGAACGATTTAGGGCGATATTTGATCAAATAAATACGATTTAGGGCTTAAATGACCCCTTAAAAGCGGTACACTTTTCGCTTCATCAAATACCCTTACACTTGAGATTTGCTTGTCCTCAAGCAAATGTGCTTTTATTCTAATCAAAATACAAGTTAGGGGTCATTTAATGCAAACATAAAAGTAATTACAACAAATAATCGTTTCACTTCAATCATAATAAGCACGGAGATTACATACTAGCACCTCACAAGTAGTGTTTAGATACTCACATCTCTCAAGTGTCATCAAAATAAATCTCATAAATGAAAACGGATAATATCTCTCACTACCTGTCATAGCAAATAGATTACCATAGGCTTGGGAAAGGATCGAAAACCTCCTCCACTAGGTGTAAGCACCAAAGATAAACTATCAAAGAGGGCTTTTAAATGGGTTATAACGTAAGGTGTAGGGAAAAGGAAAACACGGTTTTGTTGGATAAGGGATATTTTACTGGTGGCTAGTTAAAGATCTTGATCAATTACATGTACTATACAACGTTGCTAAGTCAAGACTCGACTCAAACTTAAGCTAGAAACGAAATAACAAAAACATAAGATAAATATAAAATTAAACGGGATGGTAGTCCGTATGTTTTTTCTATTTTTCTTTTTCTCATTTTTTTTGTATTTTTCTTGATTTTTTTCGATTTTTTTTTTTTTTTTTTTTTTTTTTTTTTTTTTTTTTTTTTTGTGTGCATACACTTTTGCCCTACCATCCAAAATAATACATCATAGGGGCATTGCATCCCCCTTACACTTGAACTTTTACATAACTTTACAAATACTAATCTAATGACTCGAATTAAGATAATTGAAAAACTTGGAGTACTTTTAAAACATTTAGCACATATGGGGGTAATAAATGATGTTCTTCCCCATTACTCCATTACACTAGTACTTTACCCATGAGTCCCAATCGTCCCAAAACAATATGTACAAGGATATGACTCGACTTAGCAACCATGTAATCAACTAGATAATTAACTTGGGTTTAAACAAATGTTGTAACAATAATGCACTAAAAATGAGTGCATACAAGGAAGGCTAAGGCGATTTGGGTGTACATTTAAGTGGGGTGTAACAAATTCTTCCTTTAAGTAAAATGCTTAAAGGTCGAAACGAAAAGATAGGCTCTGAGGGGTGTACTAGGGATATCGTGTACTAAAAATGAGTACAACGCAAAGGGTGTGGGAGAATTACTTGACCAATGTAGCCAATGTAATTATAACAAAAACACAGGTGTAAAACAATGGGTTAATCCTAATGCCTCTTATCATGTAGTAAATCTAACTACACGAATGTAGTCTCACTTGTGGCCTCAGAATGGTCCTAACGCAAGTTCTAGAATCTAAGTGCTACCGGTACACACATCATAGCATAAATGCTTTCCCTACCAATTCTAGGGGCGAACCTCACATATTTGGGGGTGGAAAATTTTTTAGTGGTACGGTTTTGTGCTAGTCATATAACTCCTATCCATGAGACGCTCATTAAGACCAAAGTTTCACTCCTAAATGTTGTAAAAAATTTTAAATTTGGCACTAAAATTGCCCTAACAAGTATTTATCTCAGTTTTATTACACATCTACCATCAAACAAACAAAAATCAAGTGCAATTGTATTCTCTAAGGTATCATCATTTACCCTCCCCTTACACTTAAGCTGAACATTGTCCCCAATGTTCATTCAAAGGATGTAAAAGTAAAAAAGGTAAAAGAATGAAAACAAATACTCCCCTAATTCGTTCGATGTGGATAATTTGGTAACATGGTTAAATCCTCCTCCAAGAAAATGAACGTTGAAAGCTTCCCTTCCGAAATATAAATCATCTTCTTGTCCAATATAACCTGTTAAACCTGAGAAAACAAACACAAAAAACCCAAAGCATCAACCTGAACAAAGAAAACTCACAACTAGATGTAATTCCAGACTTAGAAATAAAAACAAAACGATTAAAGATATAATGCTTGTAGAATGAATATTTGCAGATTTCCTGGAGTTTATAAAACTAAAGATTTAACAAAAACTTTATGACTCCGGTAGAAAAACAAAACTTGCAAAATTTCCAGAATTTTACACTTGACGCCGTCAGGTGTTAACCTTGACGTCGTCAGAAGTGACCTGCAGAAATTTTATGGTTAGTTTCCGGAAAATTTCTGGAAAAACTTATGCCTCACTTCCTGGAAATCCTGCAAAATATTCATTATGACTCGATACAAGCATTTGACTCTAACAATTACTAGTATGCATGCTCATTTAATATTGTTGTGATTCATGTTCAATCTTGTTCTTGTAAACAAATTTGGATTCCCTTACACTTATCTTTTGCAAAATACCTTTATATGTAGTTAAGATGAAGTTAAAAACAAAATAAAGCATTTTCACAATTTACTTTGAAACATGAGCACAAACAATAACAATTAAACATACATACGGAAACAAATAAAATCAAACAAATAAACAAACAAACAAATAAAGCTTGGGTTGCCTCCCAAGAAGCGCTTGTTTTTGTTCGAGTCACGAGCCTGACTCTACCCTTATTTAACGGAAATAGGGGAGGTTTTCCCTACACTTAGGATTAAGTGTGGGTGGAAGTAGCGATACACACCCTTAGGGTGGAAATATGCCACGTGAGGTGAAGGGGGTGAGTGAATGGCTTCCTTCATCCTAAAACTACCCGGATAATATTGGTTGATGGGTGGGTCGGTTCCTCTTTTGTCTCCTAGATGTAAATCTAAGGATGGAAAGTTGTGCAAAGATTGAGGTTCCGGTTCATCAACACTAGGAAATTCCCTAGAACTAAGAGTAAGGTTATCATTACAAGTGTTCAAACCTACATCCTCTAGTTGTGTTTGGTCCAAGGGTTCTACCTCTATTGGGGTTCCTATAGTCACTTCTACATCTTCCGGGTAAGTCAAGGGCGGTGTGTATGCCTCAGATAATGGTGGGACTTGTGGGGTACTTGGTGGGCTTGGGTTCTCTACTATATCCTCCATCACATTAAGATCACCAATGTGTTCATCTTGTATTATGGTAGGGCCTAACCATGACATGCAGCTAGGTGGCTCAATTCTACCCTCATGTGTGTCGTATGTTTTGGTGAAATCTATCCCACTCATGCAACTAACCATCTCAGAATCTTGGTTTGATTCTAAGTCCATGTTCTTAGAAACTAGGTCTCTTTGCTCATACGAATCCACCAATTCGTTCCACTTATGGGTCATGGTTAGGAAGTTTTCCTCAAAATTCATCCAAAGGGTCTGACTAAAAGGAATTGATCCAGATAATGCTCGTCTAATAGAAATCTCACATGCATAGAATTCATTAAACCCATCTAACCTTACCCCTAACTCCTTTTGGAAATCACAAAGATCACAAAAAAATTCATAGGAATGATAGGAAACAAATCTATTGGTGAAATATAATTGTTCCTCTATTGTCAATGATCTAAATGGAATTTCATCCGTCATAGTGACAAATGAAAATGGTTTTACAAACAAAGGGCACAAAGAAAAAGATAGACTACAAGAAATCCTAGAAAAATAAAATAAAAAATCTCACTAGAAAGGAATCTAGTGAGTAGACCTAATAAAATAAAAATTCAACCTAAACAATAACTATTCCCCGGCAACGGCGCCAAAAACTTGATGCGTGGGTTTTGCAACCTTACAACAGGTTTTACCTCTCGAGGGATCTCAAGAGGCTTACAACCCCACCAGGCAGTGTACCTGACCGATGTAGTATAGTGTAGTGGTAAGTACGGGGGATTGATCGTTCTCCACAGGGAATAGTGTTCGTTAGGTATGAAAGGCTACTCTAATTAGGTCTAAGGGTTGAGGAAGATTCTTTTTATGTTTTTATAATTTTTATGAAAGCAAGTAAAATCTCGGGTTTGAAGGAGTGGGCGGAATTAGTTGCTAGTCAACTAACCCAAATAACTACGAATGCAATTAAAATAAATAACAAAAATGAAAAGTTTGGTGGAAACTAATATGTAGAGAAATGTGTTTACTTAGATTTCCTTACTCCCTAACTATCTTTTACCGGTTGATTAGTGTGTATTAGTCGCGTGGATGACGGGTGTATTCCTTAATACCATTCGTGGGGTGGCGTACGTACTTCCCCAACTCTACAAGCTCCTACTTCACTCCTATGTCGAGCCGGCTAGGAAGCTCCTAACATGGGATCACTAGAATTCGCTTGTGCATTAAATACAACCATAAAAACCTTTAGTACGCCTTTGGTTCATGTTTCTTAAGACGTTCAAGCAAGTTACCGAATAGGAAGTTAGCCAGTTTTCTTAAGCCTAACATAGATAAACAATCATCCAATACAACTAATAACACACTAATAACCAATAATCAATAGCTAGGTTTCATTAGATCTAAGCAAACACAAGATAAATTTAGCCTAACATGTTAATCAAAAGACAAGAATAAGATAAAATCAAACAACACATAGACATATTGAATGATTAATTGATAACTTATCTTCAATGTAACATGGAAGATCTCAAGGAAAAAAGCCTTGAAAAAGAAGCTAAAATGGTCTTAGGGTTTTCTCCCAAAATTCCACACACTAAGTTCCACACTAATGACAAAAGATTAGAAAACTATATATAGATTTTTGGATCTGACGGCGTCACCTTATGTATTATGACGCCGTCACATCGCCGCTTTTAGGGTTCCCGGATGACCTTCTTGACGCCGTCCCTCTTTAGCTCTTCAAAAATCCATTCTGGCTTATCAAGGCTTGACGCCGTCGAACCTTGAATGTGACGCCGTCCCCTTTTGATTTAAGCCGTGACGCCCTTGATCAAGTTAAAGCGTGACGCCGTCAGAATTCACATGCTATTTTCACTGGCTTATCATGAGTAAATTTCACGTCCACTTTTTCTTGCCAAGGCATGACGCCGTCTGGGGTTAATTGTGACGCCGTCATAGGTAACTTTTAGCACAATTTTGAGACTTTGCCGTTTTCTTCACTTTTATGCTCCAAAAACGTCCAAAATGCCTCCTTTTCCAGATTTCTCCTCAAAAGTACCTAAAATGACAAAAGGAACGATTTAGGGCGATATTTGATCAAATAAATACGATTTAGGGCTTAAATGACCCCTTAAAAGCGGTACACTTTTCGCTTCATCAGAGTGTCACTGCTGATGTTGCACAATGTTTAAAAAGGTGTCATAAATTTGATCAAATGTTCTCCCCCTCAATGAATGACCCGTTTTCTATTGAAAGAGCTGTAGTCATTCACTTGAGCGTCAAGCATTTGAGAAAACTTAAGTCCAGTTACCACCTTGTGAAACACCAAAACTCTCCTGAAGAATCATACATGAAAGAGTGTTTTGGTAAAAAGAAGATTTCTCTTCTTATACACGAAATGATGCACTGAAACGTACATCAGATCGGGGAAACATGGATATAAAGTAATCCATGCCCAGGTGAACATCACCCAGTGTGAGGAACAACCGTCTTTTTGGCGACGTGCTTTCCTCATCTAGAAGAACGGGTTGCTATCTAAAGTAATAGCAAGCCATTAAGACATGTTTTAACCAATTTGTATAACTTCTGCTCGAGCTTCATTTAAAGACCCGTGTCATTATTGAATGACATTTCTAGGTCCGTAAATGTTATCGATAAACAGAAGACATGCCTAGGTGAGACTATTTTTGGTATTTTCTGATTTTTCGATTTTTTATGGTTTTTATAGGTTTTATATTTTTCTATTTTCTTTTTGTTTTAAGATATATACAAGGATATGAGAAGATAATCCTTTACTCCTCCTTTTCATCCTGAAGACACTTGAGGGTTTCAGGTGACAAACTCTTCATTCCAAGACGCGGGAGAATAAACTGAAACCTTTCTCTCAGAAGAGCCTTGGTGAAAATGTCTGCTAGCTGAAACTCTGTCCTCACAAAATACAGCTCCACAATTCCCTTTTCAACCTGTTCCCTGATGAAGTGATGCCTGATGTCGATGTGTTTTGACCTGGAGTGCTGGACATTGTTGCAACAAAGAGCAATGGCACTTTTGTTGTCACAATATAGAGGAATTTTGTTGTATGAGAATCCATAGTCTGAGAGTTGTGATCGCATCCATAGAATTTGTGCACAACAGGCCGACATAGCAATGTATTCGGCCTCAGTAGAAGATATGGATGTGCTCATTTGCTTCTTAGAAGACCAACTAACCAACTTTTCCCCTAAAAACTGAGCTCCTCCTGAAGTACTTCGACGGGTGTCCTGACACCCCGCATGATCAGCATCAGCATATGCTGTTAACTCCATGGCCATGTCTTTAGGATACCAGAGACCCATATGGACTGTTCCTTGAAGATATCTGAAAACCCTTTTCACTGCTTCTAGATGCTTTTTGGTAGGCTTGGATTGATACTGCGCACACATGCATACAGCAAATAGAAGATCTGGTCTACTTGCAGTGATGTACATTAAGGATCCAATCATGCTCCTGTACTTTGTTTGATCAACTGGAATCCCTGAAGGGTCTTCATCTAGCTTAGATCTATCAATCATGGGAGTGTCAACTGGCTCACTTGAATCGAATCCAAACTTTTTCAAGATCTCATGTGCATATTTGGACTGATTGATGAAAATGCCTCCGGGACTTTGAGAAACTTGTAATCCAAGGAAGAATGACATTTGTCCCATCATTGACATTTGAAATTTGGAACTCATCTCCTTTGAAAATCTATCACATTCACTAGGATCAGATGAAGCAAATATGATGTCATCTACATAAATCTGAACAAGTAGTAGATGTTTGCTTGACTTCCTAGTGAATAATGTGGGATCAACAACACCCTTTGAGAATCCTTTTGCAAGAAGGAACTTGGACAATGTATCATACCATGCTCTTGGCGCCTGCTTTAACCCATAAAGAGCCTTCTTCAAGCGGTATACATGAGTAGGATGTTCAGCGTCCACAAATCCTTCGGGTTGGCTCACATAAACTTCTTCCTTTAAGTCTCCATTCAAAAATGCTGTTTTGACATCCATCTGGTAGACTATCATATTACGACTGGCTGCATTGGCAAGGAAGATTCTTATGGCTTCAATTCTAGCGATCGGAGCAAATGATTATTCAAAATCAATACCCTCTTCTTGTCGGTACCCTTTTGTAACTAACCGTGCCTTGTTCTTTAACACATCACCATGCTCGTCAAGCTTCACTTTGAAGATCCACTTTAAAGCAATGATCATTGCACGCTCTGGAGGGGGCACCAATTCCCATACTGCAAGTCGATCAAATTCATGAATTTCGTCCTGCATAGCCTCGAACCAGCAATCTTTAGTCATTGCTTCTTTGGCATCCTTTGGTTTGACTTTATACATTACAGAATTGAAGAAGCACCATAGTGCATCAGTGGCCAGTTGATTATGCGTGGATACGGGACGAGAGGGATTGCCTATGATGTTGTCAATTGGGTCATCGCTGGTCCATTTTTGGAGATGTTCGTGAGGTGGATGGTTTTGAACTGAAGTAGCCGTGCTGTGTTCTTCAAGAGAGGATGGGTCAGATGATGGTTCAGGAGCAAATATGTTTTCAAAAGGAACATCATCTACAGGAGCAAACGGATTAACTTCCAAAGAATGATTATCTGCAGATTCTTGTTGACCGAGGAAGACTGATTATTTGATGATGAATGCGACTGGCTGGCAGCTGGAGCATTGAAACTGACTGAGACTGATGCTGACGGACCTTCAGGCCCTTGTGGAACTTGAGTATTAGCTACAGGAAGTACAGCTGGAGCATCTGAGATTGTCTCACTTGTTGGTTCAAAATATTCGTCAAACATCGGGTCAAATAACTTTTTCAACTCTTCACTGGTAGGTGGTACAAAAGATTCTGCAGGCGTGGAATTCTGTACAAGTCCTGAACTTATTGGTCCAGGTGGCAAAAGTTTAGGATCGGGTCCAGAACTGGTCTGTCCTGAAGCCGGTTGCTCACTTAGCTCATCGAACGTGACATGGATGGTTTCCATGATTTGTTGGGTTCTCTTATTATAGATTCTGTACCCCTTACGGTCTGGTGCGTATCCAACAAAAATACCTACGTCTGCTTTAGCTCTTAACTTTCCCAAGTCTTGACTATCATTAGTAGGATAGCAAAGTGCGCCAAACACACGAAGAAATGACAGATCTGGTTTCTTGTTATGAATTAACTCATAGGGAGTCTTTTCATGAATAGGATGAATCAGAGATCGGTTTTGGGTGTAGCATGCAGTTGCAATAGCCTCTGCCCAGAGAAACATCGGTGCCTTTGAAAATATAAGCATGGTTCTTGCAGCTTCCACCAGAGTACGGTTCCTTCGTTCAACTACTCCGTTCTGCTGGGGAGTGCGTGGTATACTCTTCTGATGCATGATGCCAATACTTTCATAGAAGTTACTGAGATGTTGATTAACAAACTCAGTTCCATTATCAGTGCGGATGATTCTGACAGTCTTGTTAAGTCTTACTTGCAGCTGTTTAATCAGTTTAATGATCACCTCTGGAGTTTCATCCTTGGTTCTCAAAAACTTCACCCATGTGAACCGAGAATAATCATCTACTATCACCAGAACATATTTCTTTCCATTAATGGTTTGTACTCTCATTGGACCACACAAGTCCATGTGGAGGGTATGAAGAACTTCCAAGTTGGTGTTAACGGTTTTAGGTTTGTGGGTTTGTTTCTTGCTTTTGCCCAGTTGACATGCAGAGCAGAGATGATCTTTCTCATATTTTAATCTGGGCATTCCTCTGACAAGATCTTTGCGGGAAAGATTGTTGATGGTACCGAAGTTCACGTGGTTCAAACGATGATGCCACAGCCATGATTTTGTTTTAGAGGCTTTTGAAAGCAAGCATATGGGAGAGGACTTCAACATTTCTTCAATTGATATGGTGTAGAGATTTGTGCCCCGACTACCCTTGAGAAGATCTACACCATCCAATTCTCTGATGAAACATGTGTGTTTTCTGAAAGCCACTTCTAGATCTGAATCACAAAATTGACCCACAGAAAACAAATTGTGCCCTAATCCCTCCACATAGTATACCCTTGAGATTACACTGTCACCGAACACATAATCTCCTTAACCCATGATAGCACCAAAGTGATCGTTCCCGAATCTAACTGTCCTGATAAACTTTTTCACAAAGTTCTTGAGCCGTGAGCGATCCCCAGTCATATGTTTTGAGCAGCCTGAGTCCAAATACCAAAGGACGATTTGTACGACCTGCATTTGAAACCAGACAACAATGGATAACTGAAATATGTGGATCCCCACTTGCATTTGGGGTCCGTTTGGTTAGCACACACAAGTTCAGGAGCAGCAAGCTTTTCTAATATTGATGTCTCTACAGGGGAAACTACCCTAGAGTTATCAGAAGACTTATTAGAAAGGCAGTGTGTTCCTAAAGGAAAGGTTCGACCTGTTGGTCTCCATTCCTTAACCTTCACAATTTTACGTTCATTCAACTTAGGTAATGGATTCTTATTTCCTAAACTGAATTTCCTTCCAGTGGGTCTCCATTGATACCCAACCTTAGTGAAGATTTTTCCTGTTGCTTTCCAAATTTTCATATTTCTTTCAGTTTTCCTAACATTCTTAACATGGGGTGGTGCATGAGATATCAGAGACGAAGCAACACATTCATCATGATTACCAGAAATTAAGCATTTTTCACATGTTTTACAGACCATATCAGAATTCGAATTAATTACAGTACTTTTGATACTAGAATCAACACGATTCAATCTAGTCGTTACAAACTTATTGTTCCTAGGTTGGGCTTCTACTCTTTTCTTGTGATCACTCTCAGCCGGCGTAGTCCTATCATTCCTTGCATTGCCTTTAGGCTTTGACCCGCTAGCTTGGGTGTCACTTTTCACTCCTGTAGAAGTAACGATGGGAACATTAGTTTGTTTTACTGACACATGCTTTCCTGATTTTGATGTGCTGGGTTCTGATGTAATGAATGGTGCATCAAAGGCTACATGCTTGTTCTTAATAGTGGATGATGTTGCAACAAATCTATCTCTATGACTGTTAGATTTAGGGCCTGTGCCGATGGCATATTCTAAGTTTTCCTGAATTCTTTTTGTGAGGCTGCAGGCATATGCAACTGCGCTATCAAGTGGTTTTTCTATTCTATCCTCTTCTACAACCTCACGAAGCGTGTCAAGCCCTTCTCTAAGATGATGGAGATATAATTGATGAACAGGTCTATTATTCCTAAGGGAAAACGGAATAACACGTGGTACATCAACATCATACTTTTTATTAGCATAAACCTTTGGTGCATCACATTGACAAGTGGTACTCGGCATTTTACCTTTCACCTGCGCCTTAAGATTCTCAATTTCATTTGACAAAGAAGTTATCTGATCATTATGATTGTTTCTTGTAACCTTGATCGAGTCATATAACTCTTTGTAATGCTGTTTAATCTTAGAATTTTCTGCTCGAAAACACTCATTTTCATGATGTAGCTTGTTTATGGTGTTTTGATATTGAAAATTCTGAGAATCTGAAGACGAAGGTTTATTGGTGCCATACACATCACACTTGTTGGATTTCAATTGGGCAATTTGAGCCCTCAACAGCCGAATCGTGTTTGTGTGAGCTTGAATTTTTTCATCTCGTTTGCTTAATTCAAAATATGTATCAAATTCAGGAGCATCCAAGGATGTCTTGTTATTTGATATTTTACATTTTTCTTCTAAATGTTGATGTTTAAGTTGCAGATTCAGAAAATCAACTTCTAGTTTTGAAAAACGTTTAACCATGTTATCATGGTCATCATTTTAAAATTTTTTAAGCAGTTTCAAATTCTCCCCTCAAGCTCAACAACACGATTCTGGGTAACATTTAAGGCAACAGCATACTCATGATATTGACAAGCATATAATGCAGAATCAGTAGCAGTAAAGAATACATCTTGTGCAATACATCTAGCAATCAAGTTTTCATTAGTGATGAGTATGTTTTTCCTTTCAATCTCACGGCTCTTAAGTTCTATTGCATATTCAGTTACCTCATTTTCCATATCTTTAAACACTGCTTTC
Source organism: Artemisia tridentata subsp. tridentata (assembly GCA_021014915.2). Classification (NCBI taxonomy): domain Eukaryota; kingdom Viridiplantae; phylum Streptophyta; class Magnoliopsida; order Asterales; family Asteraceae; genus Artemisia; species Artemisia tridentata. The sequence goes on from CP139505.1 coordinate 389,952,015, forward strand.
ATTTCATTTATTTCTGTGTTAAGGGCAGTTTGCATCCCTTCAAAATGTTCTTTCAGTTGTTTAAAGAATGGCATGACCTCAGTTAAGTAACACCTCTTAGCATGTTCAAAACATCTTTCCCCCTCAGTAATTCCAGTTGGTGTGATTCTCTTCTTACATGTATTATCAAAATCAGCAAATAGTTGCCAAAGCACGTATAAGCTAATTAGAGTTTTGCTTTCTGTGGGAAGAGACAGAGGAACCAAATGTCTAGGTGTATTGGGAGGATACACCGTAATGGACGCAACTTTCCTAATGAATGGGGTGTTGGCTTTAAGTTTTTCTTCCTTCATTTTTTTCATGTCTTGTGTCCAAAATATCTGTTCAGGTGTTAACTTCTTTTGAGGTACAAACACAGTCAACCGATTCAGTTCATAATAATTAGGGGGTTTGATTATTATTCGGTTGTTTGTGCATCCTGGATCCTTCATTTTCTCATTCATTCTTTCCCTAGTTATATCTTCTATCTCATCACTTTCTTTCAAGGAAAAATGCTCAGGGGGTGCATGATTAGGGGTGATCATCACATTAGCATCGTATAAGGCAGGTTGAGCTACTTGAGCAATCCTAAGGTAAGAAATCTTAGGTTCACCTATCCTTTTTTCACTATGTTTGTCACACAGCTTCATGTGCATATGTAGCATTTGAGCAGTCTGTTTGGTTTGATCTTGTGTGTACAACTTATTTTCAAGCTTATTCTTTAATGTTTTGAGTCTAGAAAAATCATTTAAGAGTTCTGTTTCTTTTTCTTTGAATTCTAGCTTTAGTGTACTTATGCAATTTTGAGCATCCTGTTGTTGTTTAACAGATAAATCCAGCTGATTTTTCAAAGAATTTAACTCTTGTTTTAATTTTTCTTCTCTTACCCTAGATTCTTTCATAAATGTACACATTTGATCTTCCATTTTCTGCTCGCGTGCATTAAGCTCAAACTTAGCGCGCTGTTCATACATAGCTACTTGTTCCTCATATAAGTTTAGCCTAGTGACCAAGTTATCATGTGGTGCAAGTACAGTGCTTTCGTGTTTATCACATGCATTATCTACTTCACATGTATTTTCTAAGGCACACAAGTCATCAACAACACAAGCATTATTATCAACAGAAGATTCACCATCTTGTACATCAGGCACTTTGTTGTGAATCAAATATTGTTCATATGGAATCATATTGCTATTTTCTATGTCAACATTATTTGAGTCAGAGACATTTGCATGTTGTACTTCATTGGGAAACTTTTGTTTATCAACTATTTCATATGTGTCATATAGTCTTAGTACCTCAGAAATCACAGAAGCATTTGAAGAACCAACTTGTCGAGATGGAGAGGCCAAGGATGATAAATTAGCAATAAAGACAGTTTGAGCAGTTGGTTCTTCATCCACATCAGAGTCAAATGCATCACAATCATCAGCCTGGAAGATATTAGGATCATTGAGTGCCAGATCTTGGACAGGTTGCTCATCCACATCTGCATCAAAAGTATTACCCCCATCACCAGCTAGAAACAATAATTCTTCCTCATCCAATACCGCTCCATTCTCTTGTGCCTACATCAACAGCATCTTGTCTTTGAAGTAATCTGAGTTCTGAGGGCGTTTTGGTTGATTGCAGTTTCTGGCAATGTGCCCCAGACCTCCACAATTATAGCACTTGAGAGCTATTTCCCTTGCCCCTGGTTGGCATTCCCTGCTCTGTTCTGCATAACACCTCGACCCATGTTTCTTCCACCTCTCCCTTGCACATTTTGAACCACAATTTTTCCATCCTCCACCATTGCAAGATTGCGCGGGTTGGATGAATTTCTTAACTGATTGTTGGTCTGAGGGAGAGAAGCTTTGAACTGTTGGACAAGTAATGATACTTGATTGGTGAGGTTATCAAGCATTTTGTCAGTCTGAGTATAGCCTGAGTCAAGTTGAGGACTCATAGTAGATGATGGTGATTGAAGTTGAAGGTATCCTTGGTTGGATGATGGTTGAGTGTTTGGTACAGCAGTTGCCATAAAGGCCAGTGGATATTAGAAGTTGAAGGGTTCAACTTTTCTCTTAGCACTCGATCAAAGGCAGCATGCTTCTCATGTTGTTGGAGATATGCATACAGCTGTTCATAGTTGGTGTCCCTCAGACCTTTGTTCAGTTTGACTGCAGTGACAAATCTGTCCCATTCTGGAGTCATGTTGTTCACAAACTTGGAGTTAAGTTGGATGTTGGGCATAGTCATTCGAATTATCCTCATGTCATTTACCAACTTATGGAATCTCACATAGTAATCTGTGATATTCTCTCCTGGGTTCATTTTGAAATGTTCAAACTCATCATACAATTGAGACTCCCTGTCTTCCTTCATGAGTTCTGACCCAGCTAACAGCATCTTAACATTGTCCCACACTGCTTTGGCTTCTGTGTTGAAATTGATGAGTTTGTAGACATCCTTTGGTAGACCTTGAATGATGATATTTGAGGCTCGAATGTCAGCATCATACCTCTTCTTTTCATCTTCTGTAAGATCGCTGTAAGTGCGAGGTCTATCAATACCAAATGTGACTGTCCCATCTTCACCAGTAGTCAAAACATCTCTGGTAGTACCCATCTGAAATGGTCCTTCATCAATGGACTTGAGGATGTTTGCTCCATTTTCTTTCCCCAAACAATAAAGCCGTATTCTCTGTGCCCACGACTCATAGTCTGTCCTATCAAGCATAGGCGGACGGGTATCGGACCCTGCTGCTTGAATGTCATCTGATGCGGTGCTTGCCATGTTGATAATAAAGTATACGGTATTTTACAGTTCTTGTGATTTAACCGAGAAATAGAATCTTTCGCGGGACTTTCTAAAATCACCAAGAAACGAACCTTAAACAAGGAGTTACTTGCTAATTAGAACTATACGTTTTAACTCAAAAGAACTCAAATCTCAATTGATCAAAACGCAAAAAATCAAGACACCACTAGTCAAATCGCAACAAGACAAATCACAGGATTATCAAGTCGCAATAAGTCCAGTAGCAGCTAGACAACTCGCATAAAATCAAATTGCAATTTGAGAGCTATGGGACAAAACGCAATGTTCAATTTGCAGGTACACAAATCGCAACATACTAGCACAAAACGCTACAGACAAGTCGCAATCTTTTGAGAGAACAAACCGTAAGACACAAGTCGCAACTTCTAAGAACACAAACCACAACACACAAGTCGCTACCTCTGAGAACACAAACCGCAACAAAACAAGTCGCAACTTTAATTGACACAAGCCGCAACCTTCTGAAACCACAAACCGCAACAACACAAGTCGCACCCTTCTGAAAACAAAACCGCAAGTCACAAAAAGACGAGCTGTCACTATCACGGACAAAACGCAACTTCACTACACGCCAGACAAGTCGCTATCGTAGCGTTTTGTCATTTTTTGCCAAATCTGGTAAAGAAACAAGTCGCAACTTTGAGGAAACACAAAACGCTACTTTTCTTTACCCCGTGAGACACAAAACGCTACTAAGAACAAACCACCGTAGGACAAACCACTACTAAGAACAATGACCTTTTCCCTTAGAATCTCCCAAAAACAACTATACCAAGCCACAAAATATGATTCCAAGCACCAAGAACTACTCCTATGTTATCCCTAAGCTAAAAAGTACAAGATCTAACACCTTCTACCAAGAAAACAAAGCACAAAATGGAATTTTCAAGAAACAACCTATTCGAACCAAACTAGTCCCAAAACACCACGAATTTGTGAATAAACCCTTATGTGAACCTAACCATGGCTCTTGATACCAATTGTAGGTTATTCACAAGCAAAGAAACACTAATATGGGAGCTTAGATGGATCGAATAAAAAGAAGAATAGAGAGAGAAAGTGTGGAACCTTAGAGAGATAAACAAAAGAAAGCAAAATGTATAAAATGATTGTAAAGGTCCAACCCTCTCCACATGAGGAGAGGGCTATTTATAGTGCTTGATATCCCTAGCTAGTTTGCCCCTACCGGGCTGTGGAGCAAGCTGACAATGGGTAAAGACCCGACTCACTCCACAATAGTAATTAATATCTAATCTACTAATATTGTTACTAATAATCCTACGAGCTATTTAATACAAAGGAGTGCTCGGGGTGACCGAGTCTTCAACTTGTAAGATCTAACCTTCTTGATTGTGTGTATGATTCGGGTGGTCTTGGTTCATGGAAGATTAGATCCATGGTGGAGTTTTAGAGAGAAGTTAGAGAGAGAGGGAACCTTGAGAGAAAACCTGGAAAGTTAGATTAAGTGTGTGAAATAATACAAGAGTTCCAACCCTTCCCAAGTGTGGGAAGGGGCTTATATACTACTAACATATTGTGCCCCTAGTGGGCTGTGGAGTGAGCTGACAGTGGGGAAAGCCCCGACCCACTCCACAAATATAAATACGACTAATACTATTAATACTAATACTAATATTGCTAAGCTAATATAAATAAGCCTACGAGCTATGTTCATGCTAAATAGATACTCGGGGTGACCGAACCTTCATATGAATATTAATATTCCTAACAATCTCCCCCTAAGGGAGGTCACCCCGGAAATAATAACTTGAATTCTAGCATTTTATCTTCTGAAGTTGTCTTCATAGCTCGTAGTCTTTGATTCTTCATTGTCTTGAAACTTTGTGCATTCAGCAGTGTTCGTTTGATGACCGTTTGATCGTCTTGGATGATCTTTGAGTATTCTTCGACTTTATCATCCAACATTTGTTTCCAAGTCATCTTTCAGCAGTATGTTTCCTTGTGATGTGATATTCTTCGAGCCGACATGCTCACACTATTTGGTGTCATGATCTTTAGCATCAGAGTTAGCAGAAGCCGTGTTGAAGGTCTTTTGGTTGATCATGACTTTGTTGAATTACAATGATGGTGAAGTGTGAGCATGTGGTAGAGGATTGGCATCTTTTCAGCAATCTGCTACAACTGCAATCAGCTGCAACTTCAATCAGCTACAACCGCAAACAGCTGCAACAGCAATCAGCTACAATCACCAGATGTTCCTGCATACGACAGTTAGCAATAAAACGTCCGGTACTTACAGGTTCGGACTTCGAGATTGTTAACAGCATAGTGTGAAAACTCTCTCTAATCCTTACCAAGACCGTTCTTAATCGAAAACCCACAGAGGGCTTTTTAAGATCGAACCGTAGCACATCAACGATTAGGTGAGTCGCTGGAGATCACTCCACGACTGTAGACCGTTAGAAACCGCCGTGACCACTAAGCGTAATCCATAAAGAATTACCGAAGTGACCTGCTTTCAGGGCTGCTTGATGTTGACCCTGGCAGGAATTTCCATTCAATCATTGAGAATTACATTAGTAGATTCTCTCATAAATGTTCTGGCAGATTGCTAAGATCTGCGTAGGACTCATAAGTTTACAACTGGTGTCCTTAATGTTGAACACCCAGTGTAGAAATAATTCGTGTTCCTATGAGATCTTTTAATTCATCTCGTGGCTCTAGACTCTATAGTGCGTTTTGATTTAGTGAGCGGAGGCTGGAGAGAACTGCCACCTTTTCAATATCATCTAACTCGGAGTGAGAGAGACGATAGAAATGTATTGAACTCCGTGACAATTGAAACAAGAATCCTTTGAGGGACCATGAGTGGCTAGGGAGGGTTGTGCAGCGTATCACTGGGTCCATGATACTTTGTCTTCAATGTCAGCAATCAACTAAGTGATTCTGACAGCATATGAGTTGACCCGGTTTCTGCCTAAGATTGTAAGGAGGGCTTCTTTCTTTTCACCCTTTATCTTTACAATTCTTTTTCATTCTTCAACCCCTTCAGTGCTTACCGAGACTTCATTACTAGAACCTTGTTGGGTTTGTTCCAGTACTAGCTCCATCTCAGTCGGCACTCTTCCCTAATTCACATTTCTCCTTTTTTTAATCATACCTAAGGACTTCTACACTATCTAGTGGATTGTCCCTGGGTAGATCCCTCCGGCTCTGGCGGGATCATGGGAACTTGAACCTAACCTTACCATCCTTATAACTCCATGCATTAAATAAAATGGCCGGTCTTTAGTATTCATCCACGATTGCCAAACCAAATCTTTGAAAAATCTCTCAAAGTGTTCATGATTCTGAAACAAATTTTTGCAAACACTTGAGAGTTCTATATTTTTCAAATCCTCCCCCTCAACATGTGATCGAGTGATAGTTTTATAAATTTGCACATGTCGGGTGAAGCTCGCACTTTTGAATTGATTGATTTTCTAAGAACATGATCATTGCGAGACACGCTTACATCACTAGTGAACTAGCTTGAAATTATTACCCGTCCAGATCACATTCAAGGAAGATCGCTCGAAATCGGTACATTCTACTCAGACACGTCCTTCGCGAGACACGCTTACATCACTAGTTAGACTAGCTTGAAATTATTACCCGTCCAGGACATGTCCTTTCGACTACTGACTTTAGCTATCGTCAATTCATTGGTTAAGTCTGAGTCACGATCATATGCTATGCCAAATCCTTTTAGTTCATTTGCTCCCCCTCAATATGTGCATCGTTATACGAAAGAGTTTAGCACATATGGGAGAGCCTAACGTTTAATTCCAAAACATCACATTTTCATCATGTTTCATATTTAAATCACATTCTCTCCCCCGATCAAAAATTTCAAACCTTTTGAGATTTGTGATCCCAATTGATTTAAATAAGTTAGAAAATGTGGGAGAAAATGTGTCCGATTTAATATATTCTGATGATGAGAACATACTATGCTCCCCCTTAATCTAAGAGGGAGATTCACTGCTTATTTTGCACATTTGATTATTATGACACATATGAGTTTGACCTTTTTGCACAGACGATATAATCACCCGCTTTTCTGAGTGAGTCAGTGGTCAACATCAATCATCCATCCACCAACAAATCTTCTCAAGTATTGTCGATCCCCTCTTGGCGAGATCCGAGTAAGTACTTCTTTGTTGAAATGATGGTGGTGGAGGTGAAGTTGGTGTTGTTGTTGTTGTTGCCGATGTTGTTGTCGTGGTGAATTCCAAGCCAATCAATAGAATTTGAACGTCTGATTAAATGGTTAGAATGGGAACTGGAACATTCATTTTGGCTATGGAATCTGCATAAGAATATCAACACAGATATACATGTATACAGATACACTATTCCTTAATAGCTACCCTTCAGCAGCTTGCCACATTATGATACCAAGTTCATCTTATAATCAAACCCCAATCAGGAACTACGTCAAACCACTATCTAGCATGAAGAGTAATTAGCAATCATGAACATGGCAATTCACACAGATTTCAATATTTTATTCAGGATCTTAGGAACATGATTCTAACATAATAGCAATCTACCTAAGTGAATCCTGAGAACATATGCACAATATCAACAACAATTAAGCAGCAGAGACAAACAACATTTGAAACTCATTCACTTAGTTCATACAAATGTCAGTGGAGCATTCAAGAACATCAAACACATCGGGTTTTCTAACTTCTTTCAGATTTTGAGTTTTAATGTATCTAGGGGATTAAACGAGGATTCCAAAGAGATACAAATGAACCTTCTAGTTATATGAAGCTAGGATACTACAAGCAAATTGCACATAATGTCCTAAACTTTCTAGCAACTAACACACTTGGTCATTTGATATATTTAAGCAATATCCTCTTCAACTAATACCCCATTAACTGCAAAACCTTTTCTAAGAGTCATGAATTAATCAAGAAACCCGTTTGATGATATAAAATTTGAATTCACTCTCCCCCTCAATCAATGACCCATATTCAAGTTAAAGATTTGTGGTCGTTGATTGAGTGACAAATTTTTATGCATAATCCAAGTATAAACAAATTTCATACAACACATATTCACCAAGTGTCTCACAAATAATTTTCAGAAGAATCATAGAATGAAAACTATTTGTTATACTAAGAAGATTTCTCTTCTTTTACAAGAAATGATGCACTGAAACGTACATCAAATCAGGAAACATGGATATGAAGTAATCCATGCCCAGGTGAACATCACCCAGTTGGAGGAACAGCCGTCTTTTTGGCGACGTGCTTTCCCTAATATGAAGCGCGGGTTGCTATCTAAAGTAATAGCAAGCCATTTAGACATGTTTTAACAATCCATTTTAACTTCTGCTCGAGCTTCATTTAAAGACTCGTGCCATTATTGAATGACATTTCTAAGTCCGTAAATGTTATCGATAAACAGAAGACATGCCTAGGTGAAACTATTTTTGGTATTTTCTAATTTTTTAATTTTTATGGGTTTTCTGGATTTAAGTTTCTCTATTTACAATTAGCAAGATTTCTATATATCTATATACAAAATGGTATAAAATATGAATAAGTATATATGTACAAGGATACGAACCAGAAACCATTACTCCTCAGCATTCTGAATCTTCACCGCATTCATCACTTGACTTGCTGAAGAGCAATGTGAGCACTTTCAATCAGGGAATGATTCTGGCTTTTCACTCTCCCCTAATTAGTGCTCTCCCCCAATCTGAAAACCTCTGACGATCACCCAAAATAGGAAGAAGAAGAAGACTTTGGATGAACACCCATAATAAGAAGAAGTCTTTTGGTAACCAAATGCATGCCGTCTTTAGTCTTATAACACTCCCGCCCATGAGTAAAGCCGTCAAAAACCTTAGGTATCTTTTCGATAGTTTAAGTTGAGCCTCAACTGAAATCTAGCTTAACCTCACAACTCATCAAACAAGAACTGTCATGAGATTAGGTTAACATCAAGTTGAACTTAACCTAAAACTACGGAACAACTTGAACCTAACTTAACTCCACAACTCATCAAACAAGAACTGTCATGGGATTAAGTTAAATATCAAGTTGTAAGAAAAGAACTCAACAAGTTTTGACTGTGGAGAAGACTGTAGAATCGACCTTCTTCAAGATTGCCCAATGTGGAGGAATAGAATACCAATCATCTTCATCTCACCAAATGCCTTCCAGTAACCTTACATATAACCCATCAGCCCGCAGCATACACATGAGATGATAACACCCAACAGAGAATGTAGAGTAGACTGACGACTCGACCTTCTTCAGTCTTGAGTATAACACCAAAGTAACAAGTTGAACCACTGATCATCTATAGTATGTATCCATCCTTGGATATTAAGCCCTGATCATGTGAACCTGTTGTGCGTCCTTGATGTACACATTCTCTCTCCCCTGATGGTTACGATTAATCAGCCCATGACGTAACAGTGAAACGTAAATACCAAGGTAACAAGTTGAACCACTGATCATCTCTACGGTTATCAATACCGGAATAAATGATTACGCCCGATCACGTGAACCTGTTGTGCGTCCTTGGTGTACATATTTCTCTCCCCCATGATGGTTACGATTAATCGGAATCATCATCATGATGTGTACATGCAGCCTAATGACGAGTACATGAAGCATTGACTAGAAACCCTTTGTTACTGATTGTACCAACCCGTGAGACTATGTCGATTAGCATTCCATGACCATGTTCTTCAACACCTTGATAGACGGAGGAAGAAGTAGTGTTGGAGAACCATGGTTTGTACGACTCCTGAACTGACGTATTCAGGAGTCGTATGACCATTTCTCAATCATCAACTAACATGTAGATTAATATTCACCCTTTCCCCCCTTCAAAAATTGCATATGCCTGCCAACTGCAATTTTTGATGATTGAACTAGTGAATATGAATACCATCAACGGTAAGTAGCTCCGCTTGACGGTTCTTGAAGACTGACATGTTTTTTATTCACCCTTTCCCCCCCTCAAAAATTGCATATGCCTGTCAACTGCAATTTTTGGTTGAATACGTGAATAAAAATATACTCCAATATGCGCCGATCCACTTGAAGACTGAATAAGCACGGGAAGAGCGTGAAACTTGTTGATGAGAATGGCCATAAATAAGAAGATTCCTCTTCTTTTGAAGATAAAGTGCACTCAAGCGTACACTTTTCTTTTCTTTGAAGAACGAGGCCTGAACTGAGGTATTCAGACGTCATTATGATGAAGAGCGAGGCCTGCACTGACTTGTACAGACGTCATTTCTCTCTCTTTACTTCTTCTCTCATCTAACTCGTTACCAACCCCATTATCATTCTGTCGGCTTGATGTCGTGACCACTGATGGAGAAAACCCAATATGATGAACTTGATACTGAAGTAATATAACCCGAACTTGTGACTTAAACTTGTACTAATGCGTGACAAAGAGCGGTGTAGAGACTTCGTGCAACATCGAATCCCTAAGTACTCTATACTCTTCAACCAACCAACCATCAAGTATAAGACGTACATCACCTCTTGGATATCCACAACTTCGTGTGACACTGAGCACTACAACGTGACTCCTTAAAGTGATAGTTATTTTGTGATAGAGAGAAAGACAAAATAACTAGATATCCAAGTCCTCGTCATTGTAAATGTTGAAAGCTCGAACAAGGATCTCGAAGAATCTTCATCCAACCTCCCCGATATCTTCATATACTAAGTACACGCACCCATGAAATTTCACTTCAGCCTCAAATAAATAATACTGAACTAACCCCTTAGTCACATCTTGTCGATTAAATGCCTCGATCCAGCCATTTGTGATGTTATAGCTGAACTTTGATAATGGTTTTAACCCGATCATGGTCAAGAGCGCATAGCCCATCATCACGGGATTTTACAAATCTATGATTTAAACCGAGAAATAAGTTCTTTCGCGGGATTTTACAAAACCAAGAAGAAACCATGAGACAGTAACAGATTGAATGTGGCATGACTGATTTGGTTTTGGTGAACATCAGTTTGGGTTAAGAATATCTTGAGAGAATTACAGTTCACATCACAACTTTTAAAACCTTTGTCCAACTAACCAACCTTGTACACAGATTAGTGACCACTTGATGAAGGAAACTCGATATACCAATACTGAAAACTGAAGTAGAAGTCCCCAAATTTGTTACTTAAGCTTGCACTAATGTTGGAAGAACGGTGTAGAGAATTAATGCTCCAAGCAAATCTCTAAGAGCTCAATACCCAACCAAAGTATGAGACATTAACACCTCTTGCGATTATCGACATCGTCATTGACGTGTGACACTGAGTACTCCCATGACTCTTAAGTGATAGTTACCCCGACTGTTGGTAACTAGATAACCCAAGTCTTCAACTTAAAATTTTAAGCACGAGCAAGTTATCAATGAAGGTCATGCATCCAACCAACCCCGACTTCAAGATAAAATAAGTAGATGCCTTCGTGAAATTCAACTTCAATCACAAATAAAGAATACCTGATTAACTTCGTGATCATCTTGTGCTGTTGACTAGCCAAAAAGAGAAGAAACATGCGCTATTTCTTAGAAGTGCCCATGACTCATAGTCAGTCCTATCAAACAAAGCTGTCTGACCCAGCTACTTGGATGTGGAATAGTTGTCGTATTGTGTACAGGATTTTACAGTTCTTGAGATTTATCTGAGAAATAAATTCAAGAACTAACTGCACAACAGTAAGTATCAAACTGCTGTAGACTGAACCACTGAATCCTGAATCGCTACGATCTGACCCACTGTAACCGAAACTGCTAAGATTCAAACCGCTGGAGACTGAACCGATACGATCTGACTCGCTGTAACCAGAACCGCTAAAATTCACATCGCTGGAGACGGAACTTCTAGGAAACTTGCGATAATTCTCCCCCTCAAAAAGGACATGAAATGACCTTTTTGCCAAAGCTGAGAGTCCGTGATGTTTGTGAATTTGTCAGGCACAAAAACATGGAAAGAGACAAATGAAACTACTGCAACGAAGATGGTGATTAAGACTCTCTTGTAGTAACCCCTTGCTTTCCTCATCATCAATGGTTTAGTAGATTAACAATTCATTGAAGCTCGTAATATGCCAAAACCGCTTGATGAAATGCATATGACTTTAAAGTGAGTAAAAGGTTAAAACATGTCTCCAAACAAATCACCTCTTGTCTTTAAGCCTGACTACCTCTTGAGAAGATCTTGAACAACAATCCCATTAGAAGCTTGAGAAACAACAATCACTTGATGAAGCTTGATAAAGAACAAATCCGCGACTTAAACTTGCACTAAATTATGATTTAGAACCTATATTGAGCACAACAATGTAACTCCTTTAAATATAGGTAGTGATATATACCCAACCTTCCATCCTTAATTGTATATATCCACTTCGTGAACATCCAAGTCTAATCACCTTTAATTGTAAATTGTGATTTAGAACCTATATTGAGCACAACAACGTAACTCCTTTAAATATAGGTAGTGATATATACCCAACCTTCCATCCTTTATTGTATATATCCACTTCTTGAACATCCAGGTCTAATCACCTTAAATACGCTTGAGCAAGGGTCATCAAACATCGTGCATCCATCCACCCCGAGATGTTTGTGACACTAAGTACACCAACCCGTGAATTAACAAACCAACCAAGTTACCATAATTTCCCAATTCCTGCTGATCTTGAAGCACAAACTTATCCGGAAAAAATAGGCAAACCCCGTAAGTTATATTTTGTCTAAATCCAAGTCCCGACCACTTGTCCAAAATTAATTTCACGGGATTTTACAACTCTTGTGATTTAAACCGAGAAATCGAATCTTTCGCGGGATTTTCTAAAATCAAAAGGAGAAACCGTGAAATCAACAAGAACAACCAAGAGTGAAGTGCAACACTAATCTTTAAAATTCAAGTCAAAGACGTCAAATCACAACTTGATCAGATCGCAACTCGTCAAGTCACAGGTTGTCAACTTGCAACAAGTCAGATTGCAATCAACCAAATCACAATTAGTCAAATCGCAAGTGTCAACTCGCAACGTCATATCGCAACTGGTCAGATTGCAATCAGTCAAGTTGTAATAAGTCAAAACGCAACTTAACAAATCGCAATTTAAACAAATTATTATTTGTTAGCTATAACTCAAATTGCAAAGATTAAATTGCAGGCTCACTCAAGTCGTAGGCACCAATAGGACAATGCTGCCAGATCCATAGTTCAGAAATCACATCGACATTCTTAAACCCACATGCTAGCCGTGTCGAGTGTGTCCTTGTGAGATTATATACGACCAAAGTCTCACTCATATTGCCAAATACTTATCAAAAAATTGTGAACCTCAAAAGTACCACACTTTCATCCAATACTTAGCCGAGTAAATAAATTCAGCTAAGATGAATTCACACTTTCATAAGCCCAATCAACAATTATTACCCATTAACCCATTGAGAATTCCATGACCACACAGCCCAGAAAAGTTATCACCAACTTGGACCGGTCCAATGATAACAATCCTACCCTAACACAGTGGGTATTTAACCATCATTAACCCACTTGATCTCAAACCCTAATCACATTCTTAAAACATTCGCCCCTTTCACTCGTAAAAATCGCAGCAACCCAAACCCTTAGATCAAGATCTAAACTCATCTCAGTAACAACTCACCTTCAAGAATCTCATCACATCATCATCATCTATCAATCGAATCTCACATGTTTAATCCGAATAAGATACAAACGCAGGCACAACCACACCGATACCTAGATGAAAGTTTCATCACCAATCGAGTCAAGAGAGCAATTGAAGATTTCAAGATCCTTTGGAGGGTCACGGTAGGTTATATGTTTTGTTTGTGTTACATTGAATCGAATCAAAGATAGACAATAACATCATTGTTATATGTCTTTCTTTTAACTTCGGATATAAATGAAGCAATGCTTCCATAATTGCATCAGTAGATCAATGATGTTGTTGTATTTATAGAACCGAATAGCAAGAAAGGTGATAACAAAAAGATGTTATTGACCTTTTCTTGAAGATTTATGCGGATAAAAGAAAATGAGTATAAACTCATCTCAAATCTATGATGATTATCTTTCGTGTGTTTGGATTTGTAAAAGATCTTAGGCCTTTGTACTGCACGAAACAATAATCTGAGATACGAGTTACTTTGAGTTTGTAAAAGATGTTTGGATTTGGTTGGCTGTATGAAAGTTTGTATGTTGTTGGTTTTAGATGGGTATAAGGTTATGGTTGTTGGTCATGGTCTGTTGCATCTCTAGCTTCTATTTCATTCTACCTTTTGAAATAATCGTTTGTATCAATGTTGTTGGACTGATGATGTGTATAATACTGAAGTCAACTGTTATTTTGGTTTGTTGTATGCTGGTCATGGTCTGATTCACTGCTTCATCTCCTTCTTCTTTCATTTTGATATTTGATAACACGTTGACCGTTTGACCGTTTGACCGAGTGACAGACAAACCGCATATATGAACATTCATACAAACCGCATCCATGAAAAACTAGACAAACCGCGTCTATAATCATTCAGACAAACAGCATTCATGAATATTCATACAAACCGCATCCATGAAAAACTTAGACAAACCGCGTCCATAATCATTCAGACAAACAGCATTCATGAAAATTCATGCAAACCGCATCCATGAATCTAATTGACAAACAGCATCCACAATCATACAGACAAACCGCATTCATGCTCATATATACAAACCGCATTCATGAACAACTAGACAAACAGCATTCATGACCGGTCAAAGCTGTCACTTTCACCCATTTTTGTCTTTATGCCGGTTTTAGTTAAAAACCAAAACAGTATGCTTAGACCATACAAACCGCATCCTCTTTTTTGCAGCTACAATCCAAACTACAATCCCAAGATGACACAAACCGCATACAAGAACATAGCATATTAACACAAGCAGCAACCAAGAACACGGCGAGATTCCGACCAAGTATTCCGCCCAACTATTCTGACATTCTTGACCACATTTTTCAGACCATATATTGACCACAGAACCCAACTTTTAACACAACATTCAATCCACAAATAAGCCGCAAACACAAAAGTGTTCATGAATATAGTATGATAACGAGCAACACATGCGGTATTTCTGAGCAACATCAAATATGAACAGATCTAAGGGTGAATATGGACCAAGTCAACCGGTTAAGCATGATGTTTTAACCAAGCCAATGTGCAGTCAAAAATACAAACCCATTAGAGGCCCATATGAAGATTACAACAAGACAGAATTACAAGATATGTATTCTAATGAAGATTGGTTGCAAAAACAGTTTTAGCAGAAAAGATTCGAGCCAAATAGAACACACCACATGGACAGTAGCAAAACCATTTTAGTCAAACTATTTTGTTGAACACCACATGGACAGTAGCAAAAACATTATAGTGACCAAAACTATTTTTCAAAGATTCGAACCAAAAAAAATTTGTAAAACAGTGAACCAAAAAAAATTGTGTAGCAGTTTATACACCATGATTCGAACCAAAAAAAATGAAACCAACACACAATCAAACCGAACCTAACCATGGCTCTTGATACCAATTGTAAGATCTAACCTTCTTGATTGTGTGTATGATTCGGGTGGTCTTGGTTCATGGAAGATTAGATCCATGGTGGAGTTTTAGAGAGAAGTTAGAGAGAGAGGGAACCTTGAGAGAAAACCTGGAAAGTTAGATTAAGTGTGTGAAATAATACAAGAGTTCCAACCCTTCCCAAGTGTGGGAAGGGGCTTATATACTACTACATATTGTGCCCCTAGTGGGCTGTGGAGTGAGCTGACAGTGGGGAAAGCCCCGACCCACTCCACAAATATAAATACGACTAATACTATTAATACTAATACTAATATTACTAAGCTAATATAAATAAGCCTACGAGCTATGTTCATGCTAAATAGATACTCGGGGTGACCGAACCTTCATATGAATATTAATATTCCTAACACAACTGAATATTTATATTCCTAACATGCACCCTCCAAAACAACTTCTTCCTACACAACATCTTCATCATCCTTCAACACCACATCATCAATGGAGTATACACTTTCCCACATAACTCCATTGGACTATAACATGCCAACTCTACCACCAACAAACTCACCACCACCTCCTTCACCTATCATAGGTCAACCCATCCAACCTCATCCCTTTGATTTGCATAGTGCTAATTGCCTATGTTGCCTCCACGACCGTAACCTCATCTTCTCATTGAGAGATGAAATTCATTTCATGTTCTCCTTTGTTGAACATCTCTTGACACCACCACCCCCAAATGGGCCCACAATCTCCACCACCTCCTAACCCATAATAAATCCTTAGGACAACTCTTGGAAATGAAGCTTGCCTCTAGTTATTAGGGATTTATGGTTATCATTGTCTCTTTTATGCATATCATGAAGTCATACCTATATATGACATTTGTCGTCCTTTTATCTTTTTATGAATGGGCTTGAATGAAGATATTTGTCTTAAAGTGCTATGTGTTAGATATTGTATATATGTCTTCTAACCTTGTTTTGTAGCACGAACCATTGCTCGATTCCTTGGTGTTCTCCAAATGAGGGGGAGTATACATCAAGGGGGAGCCTTTGCAACCTTTTTGCTTCGACAAAAAGGGGGAGAAATGGGAGTAAACTCATTAAAAACTTGTTAAAACTAATTTTAAATTAAAATGAGTTTATGTTTTGTCATCATCAAAAAGGGGGAGATTGTTGATGCAAATAATGTTCTAAAAACGTTATTTATATCTTTCGATTACTTCACGTTTTGAGGATGACGAAATGTGAAATCACGTTACGTTAAAATTTGTAGGTCGTGGAAATCTCAAACTAGCACACGTAAAACACTTAATACTCTACTACTACTTTACTCTAATAAGCTACGAAATAAGATCAACAAGAGAATAAGAGAATAAGCAATAGAGAAGAAGGAGAATAAGAAGAAAGAGTGGAAGGCTTTCTATTCGAATGTCACACTAACAAGGCTTACACACCAAATGAAGAAAACCAACATGAAATATGTTTCCCCATGCCTTCTATTTATAGGCTAATTCTTAGGGCAACACTTACAATCAATCTTCTAGAAGAAATTTACAAATATGGGCGGTCCATGGGCTTTTAACGGACCGCACCATTAAACAAACTATAAAGCCCAAATAATCAACATATCTTATCGCATTTGATCAAGACTTGAATATTACAAAACATGTTCCTAACAATCTCCCCCTAAGTCTTGATCATCAATGTTGCTTGACATATTCTTTGCTTCATTGGCTTCCGACGTCATGATAATCTTTTGTACCTTTGTTCTTGTTCTAAGATGATATGATGTTGTCTCGATCTGCGAATCTCCAACATCTACTCGTCCTCTCCATCATGCTCATGTGTCTTTGACTTGATTTATGCAACATGTTCTCTCTTTTTAATCTTTGACTTGAGAACGGTTGCGGTGCTTGAACTTTTGACTTTACAATATTACTTGTTGAACTTTTGATGTTACTGAGTCTTTGAGAGAACATTTCTTGAGCATGACTGAGTCTTGATGGTAAGCTCCAGATCCTCAGCAGCAGCAGCACGAACCATCCGGTACTTACAGGCTCAGACTTTGAGATTGTCAACAGCATAGTGTGAAGACTTTCTCAAAGCCCTTGCCCAGACCGTTCTGAACCGGATACCCCCGAGAGGGCTTACACGGACACACCGAAGTGCACCCACGATTCAGTAAGTCGCTGGAGATCACCCCACGACTGTAGACCGTTTGGAGCAAACACTAAGCGTAACCCACGAGGAGTTACCGAAGTGACCTGCTATCAGGGTTGTTTGATGTTGACCCTGGCAGGATTTCCATTCAATCATCGATAATCACAATTGTGACTTTTCTCATGAATGTTCTTGGCAGATTGCTAAGATCTGCGAAGGACACTTTCTTAATTTTACAACTGCTGCCCATGATGTAGAACAGCAGAGTAATACTAAGTGTTCCTAAGAGATCTTTTATGAATCTCAAGGCTCTAGACTCGATTAGTGCATATTTGGTCGTCGGAGGCTGGAGCAGAGTGCCTCCTTTTCAATATCAACACATTCGTAGTGAGTGGTCAATAGATGATGAAGGGTTCTCCGTGAAAATGAAACAAGTGTCTTTTGAGAGACACCTGAGTGGCTTAGAAGGTTTAGTGCAGTGCGTCACTGGGTCCATGACGTCTTTGATCTTCAATACCGGTGATTTTTCATCAACCAGTAGTTTATGAATTGAACCCGGTGTCTGCCCTAAGGTTGAACAAATGGAGGGCTATTTCTTTTCACCCTTTTCTTTACTTTTCTTTTTCATTCTTCAACCCCTTCTTTCTCCTTTCATTTCATTTCTCCTTTTTTTTATATCATACCTAGGACTTTCTAGTTCTAAACTATTGGTGTTGTCCTTGGGTAGATCCCTCCGGCTCTGGCGGATCATAGGACGGTTTTCCCTAACCTTAGTCACCTTATAACTCCGTGACTGTCCTAATGATGTTGCCATAACCAAATTCTTTTGAAAAATCTCTCAAAGTGTCGATGATTGTAAGAACATTTTATTGACACCTTGAGAGTTTTGTGTTTTTCAGAAAGACTCCCCCTTAACATGTGCTCATAAGTAATTATTTGAAATTTGCACATGCCGGGAAGAGTTTGCACTTTTGAATTGATTGATTTTCAATGAACATGATCATCGCGAGACACGCTTACATCACTAGTAAACTAGCTTGAAATTATTACCCGTCCAGATCACATTCAATGAAAATCGCTCGAAATCGGTACATTCTACTCAGACACATCCTTTGCGAGACACGCTTACATCACCAGATGAACTGGCTTGAAATTATTACCCGTCCAGGATATGTCCTTTCGACTACTGACTTTTGCTATCGTCAATTCGAGGGTCAATTCTGAGTATGAGCACTTATGAGATTCCAACAATTGAGACACCATATTTTAATCATCTTTTACTTCTCCCCCTCAAAAATAGCATACTCATGATGTTTTTGGAAAACGTTATGATTAAAATATGCTGTTTTTGAGTTTTAGAGAAGAATTTTAAGAACTTTTGGTATTTTTGAACAAAGATTATATTTTTCAAATACTCCCTCTTGATGAGGGAATACTTGTCTTTGTGAGCAGAATGTTTGAAAAATCTTAGAAAAACATTCTGCCTTAATTCTGCTCACAAATAAGAAGCTTTCGCTCCTTTTTCAGGATTGAGGCACTAAAGCGTACCTCAGGGTCCTTTCTTTAAGGTCCGGGTTGTGCACTGTTATATGTACACAAGCCGTAATGACACAGGCCATAAGTGAGAGAAAAAATGATATAAGAATAATGAATATTGGAATTCTTACATCATCCACCTTTTCCGAATGTAGAGAATACCTGATGCGTGCGTGCGAGTGCTCTAATTTATACCCACGGTATGTCGTTGTGGTTTTAGCAGTATTCAAGTTTTAAATTTATATTTAGCCGACTTATCAATAACACACACACTTTAACGAACAGTGTACCCGGTCAGTATGAATATAATGGTAAGTAGAGTGTCGATCACTAAGAGTGGAACGTATTATCTAGTTATTCTAATCAGTATTTTAATATCTTAAGTTAGCTATACAACCTAATTTAACGCAAGGGGGGGGGGGGGGGGTTCAGCCTGAGAGACTGGCACGGTTTGGTTGCAATTAAATAATAAACTAAACTAATAGGCATGAATCAACGAATAGCACACACGTACACAGATAAATACTCGAGACAATAAGAAGACCTGTCCTGATAGATAAGTAGCTTGTCACTTGTTTTATTGCTAGTTTTATATGAAGTGTATAGTTCGATGCAACGCACCAAGATTAAGTCCTTTCTCGTTGGTTCTAATCTTATCGGCGAGTAAACCCTTAATGATTACTTATGACTATCCTATTTATCTTTCTTCCTACTTTTCTACAGACGATAGAATTCATAGGCGATCTAATAAATAGGCGAGGGCAGAGGCATGGCGACCCGATCAACGCTCAGCTAGACACAGAGGTTATCAATGCACTAATAAAAGTCACCAAAGACATCAACATATAAACTTTAATTAATGGGAAAGCAGTTTTAAGGGAGTGCAACCTTTCCGTTGTCACATTACACAAGCCACCAATCCTGATGAATTAAAGTTTACTAACACAATAAAACAAAACTACTTAATGAATTAAATACATGCAGGACCTTCTTACAGCTCTTGTATCTTCGTTCAAGGTGTGTCTTGTGCTGCTACTTCGACTGAATTCGTCCTAGGGTTTCTGTACTTCGGTCTTCTAAAACTGTCAAACTCTTTCTCTCGTCTGACTTTGGGGTATTTATAGTTTCTGTCTGAGGGTAAGATGTGGCGCATCTAATAAGTAGATGCGGCGCATTGACTTAACTTCGCGTGGGGTCCAAGATTAATATATTCAGGAATATTCGTACACCGCCAGAAGATGCGGTGTAACTCCATTTATAGATGCGGCGCATGTCCTCTTGTATCTTGGATCGTATCTTGTGAAATCTTGATAGTGATGCGCCGTATGTAATAAGCAAGATGCGGCGTATCTGGAGCAGAATGTCTTGATCTTGTACATTTCAGTAGACTCATATCTTCTTGCTTGTTTTGCTTCATAATTAGTCCAAAATCGCCAAGTTTCACCAAATGCTTGTTTTTACCTGAGAATTACAAAAGTAAACATTAACGTATCAATTCTCACAGATAATATAATAAAACAAGTCAAATAAATAGGATAAATGATGGTAATAAAATGTACTTACTTGAGTTCATCAAATATCCCCCCACTTGAACTTTACTTGTCCCCAAGTAAACCTTAGAATTAATCTTATGAAAATGTATCCTAAAAGATATTAGGATTTATTTTTATATTTAAGCATGTATTCATTTTTGTCATAATCACACAACCAAACACTCAACGAATTAGAAGTAAAATAAAATAATTTGATAAAAGCAAATCTAATCGTTTAACTGTCCAGTCGTGACGAATATTCTATCATAAGCTTTGCAAGTATACACATCTCCCCCACTAAAGCCAAGGAATAACAAGTCTAAAGCGGTAAAAAGGGTTTGTAGGCTTAAGGGTTAATCATTCTCCTTAATCTCTATCGATCTCAAATCCCAGAAAAGGCGACAAAATCCCAAATACATGATCGAATCCACGAACACGATACTTGCAATTGCTCAAATCCTTAACTCGAATAGGCTAAAGATAGGACCAAGTAATCTTCACCAATAATATTATATCAAAAAGGGCGAAAAAATCATAAATACATAGCCGAATCCACGACTACGATACTTAAGATTGCTCAAATCCCTAATCTCAATAAATCAAAGGTTTGGATAAAGAAATGATATAGGGTATGGATAATATTTGGGATACAAATTGGTGTAAAATGAAAAATAAACGAAACAGATAAATTAAAATCCTAAGTGTGGTTAATCACTATCCCAACCATCCCATGAATAAGACTCATATCATAGAATAACTCACGCTTTAACACTTGAAACACACGCTTTAGGTAGACACGAATTATACTCAACAAGATCTCAATCAAAGAATATCCTTTAGTTGGCGTTCCCATAACGTTCAACTCCCATTCAATGCATAGATATAATATACAACAAATAGTGGTGATATCGACCACTTAATACAAAACTTTACATAAGTTGGTTAAAACAAACTTCCAACTTTCCTTTTTTCTTTTTCTTTCCTATTTTTTTGATTTTTTTGATTTTTTTGATTTTTTTTTTTTTTTTTTTGGATATCAACATATACATAGATGTGTAAAATTTCACCACATCACTATAACGATAACTTTGGATAATTTTTCCATACTTTTCATGACTTCAGAAATAACGGTAATAGTGAAAGTAGTAAAACACACGAAAAATAAACTCAAAGATATACAATATTTACTTTCACTCCAATTGCATTGTGCAATTTCCCGACCTAACCATAGATAATGAATTACGCACGCGAACACAGGTAATGTAAGGAAACACACTTTGCCTAAAGCAATTAACCAACCACGGATTTTAATTTACAGGGTAGGCTAAGGTGTAAGGGTGTAACGAAACATTATAACAAAGGTGTAAGAAACGAAAGGAATGACTCTGAGTGTTTTTCTAAGGGTATCTTACTCTAAAAATGAGAGTAACAAAAGGGTTTATACGGGGGTTAACTAACCAGTGTAGTTAGCTAATAACACATAACATAAAATAGGCTATTTGGGTGTAATCCTAGAATTTTACCAATTTAGACAAGTCATTCCAATTATATAAAATAATACTTATTATGGTGGTCTCGAATAGTATACAAGCCAAGTTCTAAAGTTTACAAGTCACCGGCACACTCATAGATTTGTGAATTTTGAAAAAATCACAATTTTTGAAAATAACGTCATGTGTGCAGCTATGCAACTTAGACTTTCAAACAAAAACATGCTAAAAATTTTAAATTTTGATATATTAAGCACATTTTAAGCATATTTTGAAAAGTTTAGGACAAGTAAGTGTTCTAATTCTCCAATCCCCCCACTTAAGTTAAACAACGTCCTCGTTGTTTGTATCAAAGGTTAAAAACTGGAAAATAAAAGAATTAGAACAGAAAAACTCCCCTGAGATTTGCTCGGTATGATCCTCCATTAGTATAAGAGCAAAAATCAACTTCTTGTGGATTAGAACGTTTAAGCTTCATAATTGATGTATCCACAGGAAATGCAGGAATCTATAATACCACCAAGGCTTTAAACACACCTAAGTTAAGAAGGTTCAAACTTGCATAATACATTAGTAGTTAGTAAAAATAAAATAAA
Source organism: Artemisia tridentata subsp. tridentata (assembly GCA_021014915.2). Classification (NCBI taxonomy): domain Eukaryota; kingdom Viridiplantae; phylum Streptophyta; class Magnoliopsida; order Asterales; family Asteraceae; genus Artemisia; species Artemisia tridentata. The sequence goes on from CP139505.1 coordinate 389,974,785, forward strand.
AAATCATCAGGTCAGTCGATGCGCCGTATCTTATGGAAGAAGATACGCCGTATCGAGCCTGGAATAAATACGAATCAGAATAGAAGATGCGTCGCATCCTTAACCAGGGATGCGCCGCATTAAAATAAACTGATAAAAAGTTTTAAAGTCAAAAATAAAAAATGCAGAAAAATAAAGTAAGATATGACCAGTGCAGGAGATGCGTCGCATCTCAGGATTGAGATGCGCCGTATCCTCTGCGGGCCTGACTGACTCGTCACAGAACAGAATAGTAAAAATTTTCCGGGTTGTCTCCCGGTCAGCACTTGTCTTTATTCCAGAGTCTTCAAGTTAGACTCACGTTCAGCTCTTTATTTTCGATCATTGAAGGAGTCGGAAGCATCGCGCTCCCTCATCGCCAATTCAGTAATATTGAACACTCCTTGCTCGTCCTTAATTTCCACGCCGTTCTTCTTTAATATCTGTATAAACAAAGTTCTGTCCCTTTCGGGCAGAGATGACAAAATGATAGACGGGAAATTCTTATTATCATAAAGGCATAAATAAGCAAGGTGGGGTGGTAGTTCAATAAACACATCATTATTCAAATTTGTATTCTCAACTATTCTCCTACGTTTGTTAATTACTACGCAATCATACCACTCATCATCAGAATCATTAACAATATTGCGTCTAAGTTCGGTAGGTACATTAAGGTCAATAAATTCCTCAAAGTTCTCATGATTAGGATTAGTTGAGTTGTTTTGAATCAATGTTTCTCCCATGAGCCTAGCTTCAAGACCGAGGTCCATACGCTCCCTTAATGCTAGCACATAGACGCCTCTAATTATGCTTTTAACAGGATCTTGGCAGTTATAGACTAGTTTATTATTCCCTACCCTTAATGAGATTTTTCTTTTAAACACATCAATCTTAGCATGGGCAGTAGACAAGAAAGGTCTTCCAAGGATTAAAGGAATCTTAACATCCTCGGGCATATCTAATATAACAAAGACTACAGGGAAAATAAACTTCTCAATCTTAACTAGCACATTATTAGCAATCCCTTCAGGTCGTTTTACCGTTTTATCAGCCAATTCAATAAGTAACTTAGTTGGTGCTAATTTTCCTAGTCCTAGGGTAGTGAATGTATTAAGGGGCATTACACTAACGCTAGCTCCTAAGTCAGCTAACACATTATTGAAAGATATATCATTAATTGAACAAGGTAAAGTAAAACTTCCTGGGTCCTTTTCTTCATGAGGCAAGGCATTTAAGTTGGTTGCAGAGTTCTCTTCTTTCATTGTAGCCTTGATCTCCTCTTCAATCTTTGTCTTCTCTTTGAGTAGTCTCCTTAAACTGATTGAAGAATTAAAGAAAAATTCGGGTCTTGCACCATCATTACCATTCATCAGTCTTCTAGGAAAAGGAATGTTAGGAGTGACTTCTTCAGTGGTGCTTATGGCCTTGACATGATCTCTTGGGTTGGTTTCAGTTGAGCTAGGTAAACTTCCATATCCCCTTTCTTGAAGAACTTTGCTCATTTGACCAATTTGTTGTTCCAATGCTTTGATCGAAGCTCCTTGATTTCTTGTAATAGTGTCCGTTGAAGCTCGGATTTCTTTGATCCTAGCAGTATTTTCTTCATGTCTTTTAGCAGCATCGGCCATAATCTGCTTTAGAGTGTCATCTAAAGTCTGCCTCCTTTCTTGATAAGCGGGATTGAAGTTGTTCTTTTGATAGAATCCTGGAGTAGCTTCCCTAAATCTTCCTGAAGGTCGGAATGGTTGTCCAAATTGGGTGTAATATGCTTCTTCAAACGTCTCACTTTCATTCTTATTCGGGCAATCCTTAGTGTAGTGAGGTCCTTCGCATTTTTCACATCCAACTTGGGCAGCATACACTTTTTCATCACGCTTCTTCATCTCTCTACTAATTTTATCCAATTGAGCTTGAATAGCAGCAAACCCGTCAAAATTAGTGCTGCTCTTAGATCTAGTAGAGGTCCCATCGTGCCATTTTTGAGAATGATCAGCAGCTTCTTGGATCGCTTTCCTAGCATTGGCTGCACTCATTTGAGGCACAGCTCCCTTAGCGTCCAAGATTTGTCTAGTAGGCACGTCCAATCCTTGATAAAACAATATTATCTCCTGCATAGGGGTTAGATAGTGTTGAGGACATCTTACCAGTAAATCTTTAAACCGTTCCCAAGCTTGATAAAGAGTTTCATCAGGCTCTTGCTTGAAACTGTTGATAGCCTCCATCTTTTTAGCAGTCTTAGCAGGTGGACAATATCTCTTCAGGAATTTGCTCTTCAAATCTTCCCATGTAGTGATTGAACTAGCAGGTTCATTCCTTAGCCACTTGTTAGCAGCTCCTTTTAGCGAGATTGGAAAGATTCTTAGCATGAGTTGATCGTCAGTGACTCCTTCTGAAGTAAACAAATCCGCAATCTCGAGGACCTTTTCAACATGCTCATTAGCATCCTCATGTTCCGATCCACTGAAAGCATTTTCTCTTAGTTCCTTGAGAAACTGACCCTTCAATTCAAACTTTGACTTATCATCAAACTTTGGTCTAGCAACTCCTGAAGTGTAATCAGCACGGGTTTTGTTCATGTATTCCTCCATAGTTGTGTTTTCGCCCATTGTTTCTGTTTCTTCTTCCTCTTTCTCTTCAGAAAAATAATCAAGCTCGAATGAACTTGAAATATCAAAGCTTTTTGTGTTGAAAAGCCTTTTTAGCGAATGAAAGGCTCGTTCAGGATCGTCGAAAGGTTGAATCAAGTTCTTCGTAGAACTCCTGGTCATGCACTTCCTGAAATCAACACAAAAACATCAGTAGGGTATGCTCAAGAAAGTAATATATCAGAAAATCAACAACGAAAACGGAATACGAAAAATTAAAGTTACTGATATCTGCAGACGATGCGCCGTATCCAAAAAGTTGGATACGCCGTATCTTATAATCGTTAAAATTTAATCAGACTTTATTCAGAAAATAGATACGCCGCTTATAAAGTAGAATGCGCCGTATCAGTTTTAATTATCAAAAATCGATATTTATTTAAAATTAAATGCGTCGTATTAAAAAAAGTTAATGCGCCGTATTTTCGTTACGTTTCAAAATACAAGATTTTTGATTCAGAAGATACGCCGTATCGACAAAGATCGATGCGTTGTATCTGTTTAATAATTCGAAAACTGTTTTTAATCAAAATAATAGATGCGCCGTATCTGCTAAAGCAGATGCGTCGTATCGCGTTAATGTTTAGAAATTTTTTTTTATTAAAAACAGATACGCCGTATCTTGGGAAAGATGCGTTGTATCGAGTTAATTAAACGCGTTGTATTTTATAAAAATTAAACGCAATACGCCGTATCTATGAAAATAGATGCGCCGTATCGTTTGAATAAGCTCAGTACAACGATAGCAGTATGCAGAAAAATACGAAAAATAAAAACAAATAAAAACAAACCAAAATAAACACAAATAAAAACACACCAAAAACAGAAAATATGCAAAATAATACAATGAATGCAATTTAACCTAATATACAACAGAGTTAGCGGTTAGATTAAAAATTAAAAAGAAAAACGTAATTAAAATACTAATCAAATTAACAGATAATAACAATTCACTCCCCGGCAACGGCGCCAAAAACTTGATGCGTGCGTGCGAGTGCTCTAATTTATACCCACGGTATGTCGTTGTGGTTTTAGCAGTATTCAAGTTTTAAATTTATATTTAGCCGACTTATCAATAACACACACACTTTAACGAGCAGTGTACCCGGTCAGTATGAATATAATGGTAAGTAGAGTGTCGATCACTAAGAGTGGAACGTATTATCTAGTTATTCTAATCAGTATTTTAATATCTTAAGTTAGCTATACAACCTAATTTAACGCAAGGGGGGGTTCAGCCTGAGAGACTGGCACGGTTTGGTTGCAATTAAATAATAAACTAAACTAATAGGCACGAATCAGCGAATAGCACACACGTACACAGATAAATACTCGAGACAATAAGAAGACCTGTCCTGATAGATAAGTAGCTTGTCACTTGTTTTATTGCTAGTTTTATATGAAGTGTATAGTTCGATGCAACGCACCGAGATTAAGTCCTTTCTCGTTGGTTCTAATCATATCGGCGAGTAAACCCTTAATGATTACTTATGACTATCCTATTTATCTTTCTTCCTACTTTTCTACAGATGATAGAATGCATAGGCGATCTAATAAATAGGCGAGGGCAGAGGCATGGCGACCCGATCAACGCTCAGCTTGACACAGAGGTTATCAATGCACTAATAAAAGTCACCAAAGACATCAACATATAAACTTTAATTAATGGGAAAGCAGTTTTAAGGGAGTGCAACCTTTCCGTTGTCACATTACACAAGCCACCAATCCTGATGAATTAAAGTTTACTAATATAATAAAACAAAACTACTTAATGAATTAAATACATGCAGGACCTTCTTACATCTCTTGTATCTTCGTTCAAGGTGTGTCTTGTGCTGCTACTTCGACTGAATTCGTCCTAGGGTTTCTGTACTTCGGTCTTCTAAAACTGTCAAACTCTTTCTCTCGTCTGACTTTGGGGTATTTATAGTTTCTGTCTGAGGGTAAGATGCGGCGCATCTAATAAGTTGATGCGGCGCATTGACTTAACTTCGCGTGGGGTCCAAGATTAATATATTCAGGAATATTCGTACACCGCCAGAAGATGCGGCGTAACTCCATTTATAGATGCGGCGCATGTCCTCTTGTATCTTGGATCGTATCTTGTGAAATCTTGATAGTGATGCGCTGTATGTAATAAGCAAGATGCGGCGTATCTGGAGCAGAATGTCTTGATCTTTTACATTTCAGTAGACTCATATCTTCTTGCTTGTTTTGCTCCATAATTAGTCCAAAATCGCCAAGTTTCACCAAATGCTTGTTTTTACCTGAGAATTACAAAAGTAAACATTAACGTATCAATTCTCACAGATAATATAATAAAACAAGTCAAATAAATAGGATAAATGATGGTAATAAAATGTACTTATTTGAGTTCATCAATACCAAATCTGGTCTTTGAAACAGTCTGATCTGAAATGATGGACGAGCCCCAACATAGCTCTCGAATCTTTTGATCTGGTCCCGATGATATAACCTCCTTTCAATCTTCCACACGAACCCCTTAACTTGTCTGACTTGAGCAGAATTCCATCTTCTTGATTCCTTCAAATCTATATCTCTAACTCTGTTGGCCAACTCGTCACGTACAGTCTTTAGGGTATCGTCACAGAATTTGTGAATTTCATGGAATGACATGAAGCAGTTGAAGTTTTTTGTGCTTCTGTAGACGAACCCAAAGTTTGGATTTCGCTTCATGGTGTACTGTGGGTCTTTGTTGTCCTGGAGTAGAAATATAGGTTCTTCAAGATTCAACTTCTTTTGGTAACTTTCCACTCCCAGCTGTAGATCCTCTACACGCTCTCAAATGATTGTGCTTCTGATGAAATGGCAGATGATAGTACTGAAAGCATATCGAAGATCATTAGTCAAATGTCCTAACTTTCCTTGAATCTTCATGAGATACATGTCTTCAATATCATTCAGGCTTAAATTAGGAAGGTCTGCCTCAGAGAACGTGTAGGTTTTGTCATCAAGTCATCTGACTGTGATTTCTTCAAGGAAGATGTAGTCATACTTCTTGGATCCATTAACACTTACTACTGCCGTTATACGGAGATCACTGTATACTGGTTCTCGAGACTTGTTGAAAAGTTTAGCCTTGTACCAGCTTTTTCGTTTTTCATACCAGTGGTGAATCCCTAATTCGGTATCACGATCATAAGCCACGAGCTTCTTGATGAAGAGATGATGGTGAAGAGCTGCTTCCTCAATGGTTGATTGTGAATAGTAAGCTGCTGGGGTGAAGGTAATGGAGGTTGCATATCTGGTTTTACCCGAAGCTCCATTTTTAAGAAGTTCTAGATCTCTGTTGAAGAAATATTGGAATGGAATTGTTGAAGAATTATGTCTTCGTATCACAGGAAGTGGTTTGGTCCAGTCAGTGATATAGGGACGGTTTTGACTGTCTTTTCCATCTTTCCTTACTACGTCTGGATTTGCCCAGTCGAAAGTACTTGACATTGCTCGTGCAATGTTTTCAAGATGATACTCAAGCTCAGCAGCACTTGCGGATTTGTCCTTCAGGATATTGAAAGAGTCATTCTTTATTCTTCGGAGCTCCCTTTTGGTCATTTTCTTGATGTTGAGACTGCTTTTTATTTGTTGAGTAATAACAAACGTGTTGTCTTCAACTTTGGAAGCATCGTCAGTCTGGATTTGAGCACTCGCGAGTTGATCAAACCAATCATTTCCTTGGTTGTCGTTGCCATCGTCTAGCCGTGTCACCACAGCTGGTGTTTCAAAAGGTTGCTTGCTACTTGATGGCTTTGACTTTGGCGGAGATGGTGGTTGTGGCTGGTCATCCTACGGTTGAGAGTCCATGTCTTCATCATTAAAGTGCTCGAACTGATGTTCTGTTTCATTTTGACCAGATTCTGGATTTGATTGAGTTGAAGAAGAAGATGTGGTTTCTTTAGGCTAAGAAATGTTAACCCCTGATCCACCGCCTTGTCTGAATCTCATTGCAGTAGTATCTGGATAAGGATCCTCGTTGTCATCCCATTTTCTTTTGCCTTTATCTGCTACTGCTTTGCAATCTTCTACATACTTACGGATGGTATCAAGAAGTTCTATGTCTGCATTTGTCAATTCGCTTCTTCGTTTGGAGAGCATCTTGAAGCTCTTCGACGGAATATTCCAGGAGATGCTTTTGATTAATGGCATGCTCCTTGATTTTCTCATCGATGCGAGCATCTACCTCTTCTTCTATCTTTGTTTTCACATCTGGAAGATATTGCTTGACAAAGTGTCTTGTTTTCTTGTTAAGAGACTTGTCGATATTGCATGCAAGAAACGCATCCATTTTCTGTCGAGCTTACTGAAAATCACCGAATTGATCAGTTAAACCCTTGATGACGGTTTGCATCTCAGTTAGTTGTCTTCTAACTTGATCATCCTTCTTAGCTCGTGCATTTTTCAATGCTTGTATGATTTTCTTAGCAGCAGGGGAAACCACTTCAACTTTTGAAACTCGGGTGGCTTTTCTCACACTCTTGCCTTTTAAAGCTTTCTTTACCTTTTCCGCAACTGTCGGCTTCGACTTCGGAGATGGAGATCTTGATGATGATAATGAAAGTGAGGGAGTTGGTGCTTGAGAATGATGAGAAGATTCTTTTGATGGTGAAGATTGTGGAGTAGGATTTCTTTGAGGTGATTGTGGACGAGATGTTTGTGATGGAATAGGTGAGGGTTGAGCTGGTGGTGACTTTTGTTCTTGTTGAGGTTTGTAAACAATCATAGAAAGGTGAGTTGGTGTGACTGATGGAGAACGGATACAGCTATCGGCTTCCATATCCTCCTTATGCTTCCTTTCTTCCTCTTGTTTTGCCAATTCCTCTAGTTCATTTGCAGCTTTAGTTGATTTATCACCAAGAATTTCACCTTCATCTTCAGGATTCCAGTCATCATTGTCATCATTTGTTTGTTTGTTCACCTGATTGTCATCAAACATGTTTTCAGGGATTTCTTGTGTGGAAAAGACAATTCTTTCTTCCTCTGTTGTTTGATGTTCCAAGTCGGGTTGATTAACCGCACTTGGTTGACCTGCAGATGCAGCCTTCGCGGGTTGATTAACCGCATCAGGCTGTACTGTGGTCGTAGCTGCTCCAGACCCTCCGGGTTGATTAACCGGATTTTTTTGGGTTGGAACAGCTTCAGGTGTGACTTTAGAACCTCCTGCTCCTTTCTTCATTTCATAATCCCTTTGCTTCTGAAGTGCCTTCTCTGCTCTTCTTTCATCATCCAGTTTTTGAGTTTTCCTACTTTGTTTTTGTCTGTATTTAAAGTCGAGCTTACTCTGAAATTCAGCTTCTTTGACAGTCATTCAGATAGGAATTTCAGGTTCTGATTCTGAATCCTCTTGATCAGTATCTTCATCACGTAATCCAGTTGGTTCAACTTTGGGTTTGGGGGTGAACTTAACTTTTCTCTTGATAAACGTTGATTTCGGATGAGGTTTCTTCGAAGCACTTGACTCACTTCCTGTTTTAGACTTGCTTCGAGTCTTTGTAGATCATGATTCTTCAATCAATTTAGCAAGTCCCACACGACGTTCATGGAATGCCTTGTCGTAATCAAGATATGCTTTTGTTGCTCTTATCTCATCTGTCATTAGATATTCTGGCAATCTTGCACCTTGTTTGTGCGCGCTTTCTTTGGGAAAGTAGACTTTGTTGAGGACTTTGTCCAACTTGTACGGATGAATCTCTCGATCAGTAGGACGCTTATCAATGTCTTGATGCTGATCGAGCAGATAGCTAATGAGAACCTTGGTGTATCGGACAAATGGAATTTGCTTGAAAGCTTTCCTCATTTGAAACAATAAGTCTTCCCAAATGAGAGCTGCAAAATCAATTGATTCCTGGTGCACAAAACCCCATAAGACTTGTAGATGAGAGAGACTTGGGTGCTCAAACCCACTATCTCTACCAGAAATGGAATGTGTTATGATGTAGAAAATAGTTCTCCAGGGCTGAGGAATGTATCTTGCATTGACTTTGGAGATCTTGGTCAATGGTATACTTGGTTGAACATCATAACCTAGATCTACAAGGAATCTCATGATTCCAGACTCTGTTGGTGCTGGGTAAAATTGATTGGAAGGTTCAGGAGCTCTTGGAAGTTTTAAGGCTCTGCGAAGTGTGTCAGGTGTGACTCTGACTCTTTTACGATCCAGTTTACAAGTGAAATACTTGTTATCATCGCTTAGAGTGATAGTATCCCAAAATTGATGAATGTATAGTTCTGGAATGAAGTCCGAGCTATCAAGAAGATCCCTGCACTTATGAGATTTGAGAATCTCCACTGCAATCTGGCAACTTGGGTCAGAACACTTGATTTTGTCGAGTTCAACTCGTGCATTGTTCTTTCCAATTTTCATAGAATACCCGCGTGGAAAGATTTCTTCTTTGGTGAGAGGAGGGAGAGGTTGTTGTTGTTGTGCTGCCATTGATGTGTTTTCTGAAACAACAATCAAATACAAACATACAGGATACATGATGATTAGAGTATGTTAGACTTAGATGTAACACATGTCATCCTTTTGTAGTTTTGAATGGTTGTTACACGCTTGATCAAAGAATTTATCTAAAGATTACCAACTGTTAATAAAATTTGATCCATGTCGATAATTATTGAAATTATATCTAAGTAAATAGATCAATTTTTATCACAGTTCACAATTGCGATAATTATGGAAATTGCAATAATTAAGCACTTGCGATAATGTGCAATTGCGATAATTACCCCAATTGCGATAATTATGACAATCAAGATAAGTATCCAATTGCGATAATTATGACAATCACGACAACTATCCCAACCAAGATAATTACGCAATAGCGATAACTATCCCAATCAAGATAATTATCCCAACAGCGATAATTATCCAACATCGATAATTATCTCAACAGCGATAATTATCTCAACAGCGATAATTATCTCAACTGCGACAATTATCTCAACTGCGACAATTATCTCAACTGCGATAATTTTGGTAACTGCGATAAATTCTTATACAAGAGTAATCGTTAACTTTTGAAGATGAACACCCACGCAAATTTATCGTGATTCGTTTTAACTTAGGATTTGCAACCACAGACTATTTCAATCAACTTATATGACAATTTTGCACAATCTGTCTAAGTTATAACACAAATAAACCACAAAATCTCAAAATCAAGACTGCTAGTGTCGTGTTCTTCCTCTTAAACCCTAATTCTTAAGTCAGGCATCTAAGGTGTTTCAGGGTTCAATTACATCATACCAACAATCAATTAAGCACAAAACTACAACAACCCATCAATTAGATTTCACAATAACGCACTAATAAAGATATCCCCAAATTTAACGCATAAACCCTAAATTTCAATTCTAACAATTTGAAGTTTCTGGGTTGAAATTAGCATTCAATCTAGGTTTCTTATCATTATTTAAGCATTATTGATCCCTCAAACCTCACTAAAACACACTAAATCAGTAATGCCCAAATTTACGCAAACCCTAAACTTTCAAATCACAATTGCGATAAAATGAGCCGTTGGATCGTGATATAATTGAAAACCATTTGTTATAAAAGTGTTTTAATCATGAAAGTACTCACAAAATTGGTTGATCTTGATCGGATTAGTAGGATGAATTAGAACCGTTTGATGATGGTGGGTGTGGGTATTGAATACGGTTGGTGGGTTTGACAGTGGGTATTAACTGCTTTTGATTTTATTTTTACTTTTTATATCTCAAATTTAACTTTGCACAATTGACACTATCTATCCCCTAACTTGTAAAACATTTTGTTCTAAGTCCTAACCCACCATTTATCTAACACAAAGTTTATAATATTTTACATTTAGGCACATAACTTTTTATCATTAAGATCTCATCACCAAAATCTCTTTGAAGCAATAGTTTTGGAAATTATGCAAGTACAAAATCTTTGAAAAATTTGAGAAAAAGCTGTGTCTCCCCCTCAACACTTGTTTTAAAATAATTTGTGACATTTAAGGAATAAACAAGATGTTGTCAAGGGGTTTGTAGTTGCATTTTTTTTAAGAAGAAATAGTTACAAAGATAGTTTTGATGATTTGACTCCTTTTAGTTTGTTTTGAGAAAGTTTTCTAAATCATTTGGAGTCAAACATCTCATACCAATCCGGTGGACCAGTTCTACAAATCTTGCATGGGGCAAGGCTTTGGTGAACAGATCAGCCAGTTGGTGTTCTGTTCCCACAAAGTATAATTCATCTGTACCCTTTTCCACATGCTCCTTGATAAAGTGATATCTGAGAGCAACGTGTTTGGACTTGGAGTGTTGCACTGTGTTGCATGATATTGATATGGCACTCTTTGAATCACAATACATAGGAATCTTGTTGAAGATGTATCCATAGTCCATCAGTTGTGATCGCATCCAGATGACTTGAGCACAACAGGCAGACATGGCTACATATTCAGATTCCGTAGATGATAGTGATGTACAATCTTGTTTCTTGGACTGCCAGGACACCAGCTTGTCACCTAGGAATTGAACTCCGCCTGATGTACTCTTCCTTGTATCTATACATCCCGCATGATCCGCATCTGAAAAGGCAGTTAGTGCAAAACCAGGATCCTTTGGATACCAGATCCCTAAGTTAATGGTTCCCTTGATGTATCTAAGGATTCTTTTAAAAACAGATAAATGTCTTTCTGTTGGGTTTGACTGATATCGGGAACACAGGTATGTGGCAAATACAACATCCGGTCTGCTAGCGGTGAGATACATGAGAGACCCAATTATGCTACGGTAATTGGTAGGATCAGTGGGTTTCCCATGTATGTCAGCATCTAGCTTCGGGGATGAGGAGGACATAGGGGTGTTATAGGTGTCACTAGATGTCATACCATGCTTTTTCAATATTTCATGTGCATACTTAGACTGACTTAAGAATATACCACGGGGTGATTGGTGAACTTGTAATCCTAGGAAAAAATTTAGTTCACCGATCATGGACATCTCAAAGTTTTGTTTCATGAGTTTTGCAAAAGCATTTGAGTACTTTTTATGGGTAGACCCAAAAATGATGTCATCCACATAAATTTGTACGATGAGAATGTCCTCCCCGTGTTTTTGTATGAACAAAGTCGGGTCCACAAATCCTTTAGAAAAATGATTGGCTAGCAAGAATGCAGAGAGTTTATCGTACCATGCCCTCGGGGCTTGTTTAAGGCCGTAGAGGGCTTTCTTAAGCCTGTATACGTGTTGTGGATGTTCTGGATCGACGAAGCCCTCTGGTTGTGAAACATACACCTCTTCACGAAGTTGTCCATTCAGGAATGCTGTCTTCACGTCCATTTGATAAACTGTGATGTTCTTATGAGCCGCGTACGCCAGGAACATTCTCACTGCCTCAAGCTGAGCCACTGGAGCAAAGGATTCCTCGAAGTCAATTCCTTCTTCTTGGCTATACCCTTTAGCAACCAACCGTCCCTTGTTACGAATAACCGTGCCATCTGCATCCAGCTTATTTTTCCAAATCCATTTTAAGCCCACAACATAAACTCCATCGGGTTTTTCTACGAGTTCCCAGACTTTCAGCCTTTTGAATTGATCCAACTCCTCTTGCATTGATTCAATCCAATTGTCGTAAGTCATGGCCTCTTTAATATTCTTTGGTTCAGCTTGACAAACGGTGAGTGCATACATGCAGGTTTCACCGTCTGTGTGGAGTTTTTGTCGTGTCATAACTGGGTTATCTGGATTGCCAATCACATTAACTAACGGATGATCCCTTGTCCATTTATGAGTAGATGGGTAGTGTTGAATATGATGATTCAGATTTGACGGTTCCATGTTGCTCGAGGAGGATTCTCCTGATTCAGGAATGGTTGGGGGTGGAGCAAATGGATTAAAGAAGGCATTACCGTCATAATCTGATGGTGTGGGAACTTGGTTAGAAATGGGGGAAGAATCTCCAACTGCAGGTGAAGGTGTTTTGTTTATGGATGATGATGGTTCAGGTTGTGGTGCATCATCAGCAACTGCTGTAGAGGTAGTTACCAATGGGTCAGGTGCTTGATTTGGGGGTTTGTTGAGCAGCGGAACTAGTGGAAGCTTCTGACGCACTGTTAACTAGAGCATCATCAAACATTGGAGCAAACAGATCTTCCAAATCCTTCCTATTAAAAGGTAAGGGAGCAACTGAAGATTCGGGGAAGTTCAAATGGTTGTGTGCGGGTTCTAAGCGGTCTTGATCAGAAGCCATTTCAGTGAGTTCATCGAAATTAACGTGTATGGTCTCTTGAATGTCTCCGGTCCGAAGATTCCAAATTCTGTATCCCTTGGAGTTGTTACAATAACCAACGAATATTCCTATATCTGCCTTTGCCTTCAGTTTACCAAGATCATCTTTGTCATTCTTCGGATAGCATAATGCTCCAAAGACATTAAAATAGTTGATATTTGGTTTCCTGCCTTGGATAAGCTCATATGGAGTTTTGTTGTGTCTTCTGTTGATCATAGCGCGGTTCTGAGTATAACATGCAGTGTTAACAACTTGAGCCCAAAGATAGTCTGGTAATTGGGCATTGATCAACATTGTTCTAGCTGCTTCCACGAGCGTACGATTTCGTCGTTCAACTACACCGTTCTGTTCAGGAGTGCGAGCAATAGAATATTGATGAACAATCCCATGTTTCTCCGTAAAGTCCTGAATGATTTGGTTCTTGAATTCAGTGCCGTTGTTTGTACGGATAATTCTGACAGTGTTACGAACTTGCACTTGAATCTTTGTGAGAAATGTGGTGACTATAGACGGAACTTGATCTTTTGTTCGAAGAAAGTAAACCCATGTCCATCTTGAGTAGTCATCCACTATTACCAGAATATATCGTTTGCCATTTATAGACTGAACCCGCATTGGACCACACAAATCCATATGAAGCAGCTGTAGGACGTGGTCTGTGCTGTGTTCTGCTTTGGGTGGAAAATGAGCACGATGACTTTTCCCCTGTTCACATGCAGAACACAAGTGATCCTTGGCATATCTGAACTTTGGTAAACCGTCAACCAATTTATTCTTTGCAAGGTCAGTTATGGTTTTGAAATTGAGATGAGAAAATCGTTTATGCCATAACCAAGCCTTCGTGAGATGAGCCTTGGAGAGTAAACAAATAGGAGTTGATGCTGTCATGCCTTCAAAGGAGATGGTGTAAAGACTAGATCCCCGTTTTCCTTTCATCAAATCATTTCCTTGAAGATCACGAATGAAGCATGTTTTCTCCCTGAATGCTACTTCTAAGTCTCCATCGCAGAATTGTCCCACTGAGAATAAATTGTGACCCAGACCTTCAACATAGTATACACGACTGATTTCGATGTTCTCGTTTACATAGTCACCATATCCCATGATTGCTGTGAAGTGGTCATTCCCGAACCTGACCGTTCCTATAAACTTTGCAATGAAATTTTTGAGAAGCTTGAGATTGCCGGTCATGTGTCGGGAACACCCGCTATCAACAATCCAAAGAACCACTTGAACCACCTGCATCACATTTATTGGAAACAGATGGAGAATTGGTAACGGTTGGACCCGTTGGGTTAGTAACACATGATTTAAACATTTTAGGAACCCATTTGAAGTTAGCTGTGTTTTGTAACCAACGTTGCCATGTCCAACTAGTTTCTGCTTTCTTCCTAATAAATGTGCCAAGTGGTTTGTTCTTTTTGGCTATTGGTGCTTCTATGTTTTGCTCTGAAACTACTAGTGGTGGCTTCCCTAAAATGGACTTGGCAACTATTTTGATCCTAGATGAAGGGCCACTAGTTTGTTTCGTTCTTCTTTTTAACAAAGTTTTAGCTATGCATTTAGAGTGATCACCAGAAGGTATACTAGTACGACAGAAAACACAAGTAGCATCAACTAAAACATCATCTTTAACATTCATAGAGTTAACGTTTGTTACATCATCACTAGAACTAGGACTAGATTCTATTTCTGACATTACATTCATTTTATTCTCCCTACTTGCACTAACTTTTGTTTCTTCAGACTTAGATGTGCCATTTCTAAGTTTCGAGACTCTATTCTTCTTTGATTTCTTTTTGGTCTTGGAGCTTCTATCCTTAGAATTGGGTTCTAATCCTGTGGAAGTCAGATTGAGTGCATTAGTGGTCTGCTTAGATGCTTGGACAACTGTTTTTTCTACAGCATACATTCCTGGTGCAATCTTATGAACATTTGTTTTGCCTTTTTCTAAAACCTTGAGTTTCTTTCTCAAGTCAACAATGATGTGTTGTAACTCTTGATTTTTTGAATCCAAACTTCTATTTAGACGAAGTGTTTCATTTCTGTTATTACTGATTTCATCAATCTCATTTTCATACTCAAACAGTTTTTGTCTTATACAAAAATTGATTTTAACAATTTAATCCACAAGGAGAATTGCAAAGGAAATATGCAAGACCCGAGGTTCGTTTTCCCGTGAAGGTGTGAATGGAATTTCGTGTTTTCGGAACGTGAAACGTGTTGTGAATGGATATAAAAGTGAGAGATTTGGTGTTTTACACTACGAATGATGGAATATCAAATAAAAACAACTAATAAAGCTACGAGTACAAATAATCTAAGCATACGAAATCTAAAACGAAAATTTAAATTAAAAACGTACGTTACGAATTTTAAAAAACGTAAATAAAAGTGATTTTCTAAATTCTAAGTCCTAAAAATATAAAATAATTTTTCTTAAATTCTAAATATAAAAAGAAAACTTTGTAAAAAAGAATTAGATTTTTTTGACTTTTTAATAATTTTTTATAAATTAAAAACTATTTAAAAGAAAATAATTGATTAAAAATGCTAAATGGAAAAAGAAAATTCTGAAATTTTTTTCTAAAATACTTAATACTAAACTTGAGCTATGAAAAATATAAAAAGTGAAAATGCTTTTTTAAATAAGCCGAAAATAAGCAAACAGCTCACAATAAGCTAAAAAAAGGAAAAGAAAATAAAAGGGTTTTAATTAAAATTTTGTAAGGTTTAACTAAAAAGAAAAGTGAGTGCAGTGGTTGGGTTGCTTGCTTATGAGCTAACTGTCCTGGGTTCGAACCCCAGGACTGTCAAATTTTTTTTTTTTTTTTTTTTTTTTTTTTTTTTTTTTTTGATATTTTCTTTGACAACAACAAAATCCTAACTACTAAAACTGATAAACACAAAATCAATAATCCTACTGAACTACTAAAATCATACTACTAAAACTGATGCAATAATCCTACTGAACTACTAAAACTACTAAACTGATATTAAAAAAAACTGATGCAATAAGCACAAAATGCTACATCTACACTAACAACATTCACCACATAAGCAACTAAAAGCAGAACAAAAAAAAAAAAAAAAAAAAAAAACCAAGAGCAGTAATAAGCAAACTACCCGTTTGACTCAAAAAGTCAAACACCTTTATAACACTGATTATAAGATGACAATAGCAAGACTAAATTAAACAGATCAGCAAATAAGCATACCGTATAATTAAACAACAACAAATAAGCAAGGTAAAAAAAAACATGATAATCAACAGGCAAGCAAATTAAGCTATACTAATTAGACTTTCAAAAAAAGAAAAAAACTGATATTAAAATAAGAGTAGATTACAACTGAAATAAAATTACAAAACCTTAAAAAAAATGCTAAAAAAAACCTACCACAACTACACTACTACTCGACTATTTATACTAAAAAAATGTAAAACCCTAGTTTCATCGTGTGCTTCTTTTGTGAGTGTGTCCCTCACTTGTGCTTCTTTGCAATCTTCTTGACCCTTGGATCTAACTTGCTCCCCACAACATTAACTCTTGATCGTTGATCTTCTTTGTAGCCCTCGGATTGATGAGGTGGAGGGGAGGGGACCAAAGACAACACCATGTGATGGTTTGGCTTGTAGCGAAGGTGATGGTGATGGTTGGGATTAAGAGGCGGATTAAGGAGGAAAAGAGGGAGTGCAGAAGATAAGTAGTGGGTTGCCTGAGTTTACTTAGGGATTTTGACTAAGTGAATTGGGGGTTTGACCGAGTTTTAGCTATTAGTATTAGGATGGGTCGGGTTTTCAGATGGGGTTGGGCCTTGGGGATGCGGTTAGTGAATTGGGCCGGTGGGATAAATAGATGGGTTTGGGTGGATAGTGGGTATTTGGGTTTGGTTATTTCTTTTGGATCCGGTTAGTGTTTAGAAAATAGGGTAGTTAGTTTAGGGACAAAAGATGTAAATCTAGAAATTGTAGGGACCATGGCTGCCATTTCTTCAAAATTCATCAACGGACCAATTTTGCCAATATTAAATAATCCAAGGGCCATTTTGATATTTCTTGATCTTGAATCAAATCCGCATGAAAAATGACTTTCCCGGCTTCGGTTTTCGGCTCTTTTAAATACTCTTTCCCAATCTCGTGCTCGGTTTTTGTTGTTTTTTCTTCGTTTTTGTCCTTTTTTCAGGATATCCGTACCTGCATATTAACAAACACAAAAACACAAATATCTTTGGCATTTTGGTCAGTTTTTGGTTGTTTTGGTCTTAATTTGGTCAAGAAAAGGTATGTGTTTAAGCACATACCATCTTAAAATATCAATGTCACTCAAGTCAAGACTGTTAGGGTCATGACTATTTTGAAATGACGAGGACATTTTTAGATTTTGGAGTTCAGTTTCAAAATGAGCACTTTGGCTTTGACACCAGTCAAGCCTTTTCTGAAGTTTAAAAACTTTATTTTCCACATCATTGTTAACTCGGTGAAGATTCTCATTATCTTGAACTAGATTCTCAATTTCCATGTGCAACAACTCTTTATCAACAGCATGATTTTTCACAAAACATTCATTACCACATTCATAAAGTGCATTCATCAGCACAGAAACGTCACAAAAAAGAACATTTTTCAAGAGTCGATCAACTTCTTTTTCCAAATTTTTCTTTTGAAGTTTTTGTTTGTGAATTTTGATGTCTTTTGCTTTAAAAATGCACTTCATTGATACAACCTCTGTTTGTAAATCTTCTTCCCACTTTGTTGCACCTTTCTTTAGATGTTTGACATGTGGTAAAATTTTCTTTTTGAGAATGTCTCTCTTTTCTTTCTCTACTGGAGAAAGAAAAGTGGAGACAGTGATTTGTGAGTGAAACTCAATTTCATTCTCCAAAAGAGTGATGTCTTCCATAAATGTCTCAAAGTGTTTAAGAATTTTAAATGCTTGAGGCATTTGTGGATCATCATTTTCCTTTGTCAAAGAATCATCAGATTATGTAGCAGATTGGGAAACAAGTTTCACTGGAGAAGATGTATGAATGTTGGTGTTTAGCAACGTTTGTTCTGGTTTGTCCTTTGGAGGCACAAACGATTTGCTTATGTGTGGTCTTGCATTATAGTCATAACGAATGTTTGAATAATCTTTGTCAGATTTTGAAAGAATTTTGTTGGATCGACCCTCAATTCTTTTTAGATGTTCAAGATAGTCAATTTCCTCATCATTACCATATATAACAACATGCTCAAAGGTATCATCAAGCAACAATTCTGCATTGTACAACTTGGGATTTTTACAGAGTACTTTTGAGAGAAAACGTGGTTGATCACTTCCAATAGCAAATCCATATCCTTTCGGATTTGGTTTTACTATTAGTCGTTGGATTTGAGTGATTGATTCACCATTTTTATACACGATCGTTTGAAAGTCTTTAAGTTTCTTTTCCAAAGTAACGATTTCTTCAAGGTATGAACTTACACGTTTGCTTATAGCTTGCTTTTCCTGAAGGAGATTATTGTGTGATGTTGAAAGCTCAGATTGAGTTTTTAACAACTCAGAATTTAAAGCATCAATTTGAATTTTGAATTCAAGTTGATCCTTTTCTCTTTGAGAGAGAAGCTCAGCCTTTGCAATGGTTAATTCATGCACTTGATTTTGCAAATCTTGAACTTTTACATATTCCTTTTGGAAAGCAATTTCAAATCCTCGTTCACTTTTTCTTGTTTTTGATATCCCGAAAGTTGTTGTTTGTAGCACTCATTATCCCAAGTTAACAATGCAATTTTGGCTTTCAAGTTCTCATTAATTTCATTGCACTTCTCTATCTGTGACTATTTGGACATTAACAGGGCCTGAAGCTCTGACTCTTGATCAGTCAAAGGAATATTTTGTTCAATCTGATCATTATTTTCATCTGCAATAAGATCATCAAATGAAACAACTGTTTTATCATCATCAAATGATAAGATAGTGTTTATTTGATCATCTGTTGGAGATGAATATGATGATGCATTTTGAACAAAATTCTCATTTGTTGATGAAGATGCAGATGGTGAAGCAATCTCATGTATTAAACAATGTAGATCATGTACCTGAGACAGACCATCGGTGTCATAGACCGGGCCCCTCTTGGATATGTTGACTTCCTGCATATTAGCCATGAGCATGACAGCTGCGTTTGCCTCAAGATCTTCCATTTCATCATCGGAGTTTGCATTGGCCATGAAGCTTTGTTCTTTTGCATTCATTGAGCTTCCTGTTTCATCCTTTAATGCCATCAACAGAGCTTCTTTATGGTATGCACTGCCCATAGTCCGAGGCCTTGGACATGCATTGGCCATGTGACCATTCCCTCCACAGTTGTAGCATGTGATTGAAGTGTTAGCAATGCCCTTTGGTTCCTTTCCACTCATTTGATTCCTGTTCTGATTTGTCCCCATGTAGTTTCTATTACCCCTAGATTGAAACCTTTGACCTCCAGATTGAAACCTCTGATTTCCATA
Organism: Artemisia tridentata subsp. tridentata; assembly: GCA_021014915.2. NCBI lineage: Eukaryota > Viridiplantae > Streptophyta > Magnoliopsida > Asterales > Asteraceae > Artemisia > Artemisia tridentata. Next base: position 389,994,220 of record CP139505.1, read on the forward strand.
ACCACCTGTATTACCAAATCTGCCTGAAGACCTGTTCTGTATCTCAACTCTGCCATCATTAACAACTGCCTGATTCCTAGTGTTTGAAGATGAGCGAAGTCGGTTGTTTGATTTGTTTGTGAATTTTCCAAAAGCTTTAGGAATCAACCCAAATGCTTCATTGAGGGAATTGAAAGTATCTTCTTCTTCATCATAATCAGCATTTGAGTACATGACAGAATCGGTGTTGTTGTAGGTAACCATTTGGTTTTCAGAGTGTTGATTTGGTGCTTCGTACGGGACAAGTTGGTTTTGTGGTTGGAAATTTGGTTTGTGAGAAAGGTTGTTCAAATTCCGGTGAAGGTAGTGCAAAGTTTGGTTGAGCCATGAGAGCAAGGGAATTAGAAGTTGGTGCTGCTAGGAATCCACCTCTTGCTGCTACTTCTTTGTCTACCTCAGACTGGTGTTGTTTCAAATAATCATAAATCAACCCATATTTAATTTCACCAATCTTCTTGGTCTGTCTGACGAAAGTTGCATACTTTTGCCATTCAGGACCGAGACATCCTAGGAATTTGGAGTTGATAGCCATCCTTGGAAACTTCATGTCATGACGATCGAGATCATTTACGACGTTGGTAAAGCGGTGGTAGTAAGATTCAATAGTCTCTCCTGGTTCCATGACAAAGTTGTTGAATTCCATATACAATTTTGACTCAAGGTCTTCTTGATTGAGTTCAGTTCCCTCCATCAGAAGATGCACATGCTCCCACATGTCTTTAGCAGTCTTCTGGGCATCAACACTGTGGTATATTGGATTAGGAATCCCCTGAAGTATGAATGCCATGGCCATTCCATTAGCTTCTTGTCGTAGAGTTTGTTCAGTAGAATAATTGGAAACAACAATGGGAGTTGATGTTTCTTCTCTCTCTGGAGTTGCTGGAACAACATTAACTGGAGGTGGAAAGGGTGCCTCAATAATGACCTGCTTAAGATACTTGCCATGTGGTTTGCGGAGTTCAACGAATCTTAGAAACCTACTAGTCCACTGCACATAGTTTCCAGGTGTAAGCATGGGTGGAGTTTCTTGATTTCCAGCCTCATGACGAGATTGTTGACTACTGATGGCCTCACACATCTTATGAAACCAGTGAGGTTCCCTGGAGATTGAAGAGTTGTTCTGAAGATAATTTTGTTGCATTATTTGTTGTGGAGATAGTTGTGGTGGAGGAAGGAGTTGATGTTGTTGCACAAATGCATGGTGCTGTTGATATTGCTGAGGAAATTGCTGTTGTTGAGAGTATTGCTGTTGTTGTTGAGGATATTGCTGTTGTTGTTGAGGATATTGCTGTAGCTGGTAGTAATAGTTGAAGTGTGGTGGTTGAGACATCCTTGGATCTTTAAGATAATTAAGATTTGTGTGATGAGTTATGTGAAGTTGGTTTTGGTTGTCTGAAGATTTTGTCCAAATGCGATAGTTACTGTTCACCCAATTGCGATAATCTTCAAATAACGATAAAGAAAGAAGAAAATGCGATAAAATTTAGAATTGCGATAAAAAATAACAATTTGAATAAGTTATCTTAAATTGCGATAATTTATGGCGAAATGCGATAATTTAAGGCAATTTGCGATAAGATATCAAAATGCGATGATTTATGGCAATTGCGATAATTTTATCTCAATTCCAATTTCAATAATTCTCAACTCTTATACAAGAGAAGAGAAGCAACCAAGTCGAAGTATTTGCACTTTCTTATACAAGGAAGTGAGATACTGAGTCCCAATGCCGATAACTGAAGATCTGCGATAAATTGTCTGGATTGCAACTGCGATAAACCCTAACTTGTCGAAGTTCAAACTGCGATAAACCCTAACTTGTCTTGATTCGAACTGCGATAAACCCTAACTTGTCGAAGTTCAAACTGCGATAAACCCTGATGCGTGGTTTTGCGACCTTACAACAGGTTTTACCTCTCGAGGGATCTCAAGAGGCTTACAACCCCACCAGGCAGTGTACCTGACCGATGTAGTATAGTGTAGTGGTAAGTACGGGGGATTGATCGTTCTCCACAGGGAATAGTGTTCGTTAGGTATGAAAAACTACTCTAATTAGGTCTAAGGGTGAGGGAAGATTCTTTTTGTATTTTTATGAAAGCAAGTAAAATCTCGGTTTTGAAGGAGTGGGCGGAATTAGTTGCTAGTCAACTAACCCAAATAACTACAAATGCAAATAAAATAAAATAACTGAAAATGAAAAGGTTGTGAAACTTATATGGAGAGAAATGTGTTTACTTAGATTTCCTTACTCCCTAACTATCTTTTACCGGTTGATTAGTGTGTATTAATTGCGTGGATGACGGGTGTATTCCTTAATACCAATCGTGGGGTGGCGTACGTACTTCCCCAACTCTACAAGCTCCTACTTCACTCCTATGTCGAGCCGGCTAGGAAGCTCCTAACATGGGATCACTAGAATTCGCTCATGCATTAAATACAACCATATAAACCTAGTACGCATTGGTTCATGTTTCTTAAGACGTTCAAGCAAGTTACCGTATAGGAAGTTAGCCAGTTTTCTTAAGCCTAACATCGATAAACAATCATCCAATACAATTAATAACACACTAATAACCGATAATCAATAGTTAGGTTTCATTAGATCTAAGCAAACACAAGATAAATCTAGCCTAGCATGTTAATCAAAAGACAAGAACAAGATATAATCAAACAACACATAGACATATTGATTGATTAAGTGATTACTTATCTTCAATTAAACATGGGAGATCCAAGGGTATGAAAACCCTTAAAAATGGCAGAAATTCGTCTTAGGGTTTCTCCTCACAAAGTTGCACACCAATGACAAAAAATTGCAAAACTATATATAGAGTTTAAGGGCTGACGGCGTCACGTTGTAGATCTTGACGCCGTCACCTCGCCGTGTCTAGGGTTCCCGGATGGCCTTCTTGACGCCGTCCCTCTTTAGTGCTCCAAAATCCGCTCTGGCTTATCAAAGGTTGACGCCGTCAGAAATGGGCTTGACGCCGTCCCTCTTTAACTTAAACCGTAATGGCCTTGATCACCTTAAAGGGTGACGCCGTCAGACTTTACATTGCAAAACTCTCTGGCTTATCATGTGTATTTTTCATATCCACCTCTTTTGCCAAGCCATGACGCCGTCAGGAGCAATCCTTGACGCCGTCAAAGGTACTTTTCCAGCCGATTTTTGAGACTTTGTCGTTTTCTTCACTTTTATGCTCCAAAAACGTCCAAAATGCTTCCTTTTCCAGATTTCTTCTCCAAAGTACCTAAAATGACAAAAGGAACGATTTAGGGCAATATTTGATCAAATAAATACGATTTAGGGCTTAAATGACCCCCTAAAAGCGTTACACTTTTTGCTTCATCAAATACCCTTACACTTGAGATTTGCTTGTCCTCAAGGAAATGCGCTTTTATTCTAATCAAAATACAAGTTAGGGGTCATTTAACGCTAATATAAATGTAATTACAACAAATAGTCGTTCCACTTTAATCATAATAAGCACGGAGATTACAAACTAGCACCTCACAAGTAGTGTTTAGATACTCACATCTCTCAGGTGTCATAAAAGTATATCTCATACATGAAAACGGATAATATCTCTCACTACCTGTCATAGCAAATAGATTACCATAGGCTTGGGAAAGGATCAAAAACCTCCTCCACTAGGCGTAAGCACCTAAGATAAACTATCAAAGAGGGCTTTTACATGGGTTATAACGTGAGGTGTAGGGATATGATAAACACGGATTTGTTGGATAAGGGATATTTTACTGGTGGCGAGTTAAAGATCTTGATTAATTACATGTAAAATATGGCGTTGCTAAGCCAAGACTAGACTCGACTTAAGCTAAAAACAAAATAACAAAAACATAAAATGAACATAAAATGAAACGGAATGGTAGTCCGTATGTTTTTTCTACTTTTCTTTTTCTCATTTTTTTTTTGTATTTTTCTTGATTTTTTTGATTTTTTTGATTTTTTTGATTTTTTTTTTCATACACTCTTGCCCTACCATCCAAAATAATACATCATAGGGGCGTTGCATTCCCCTTACACTTGAACTTTTACATAACTTTACAAATAACTATTCTAATGACTCGAATTAAGATAATCGAAACACTTGGAGTACTTTTAAAATATTTAGCACATATGGGGGTAATAATGTTGTTCTTCCCCATTACTCCATTACACTAGTACTTTACCCATGAGTCCCAATCGTCCCAAAACAATATGTACAAGGATATGACTCGACTTAGCAACCATGTAATCAATTAGATAATTAACTAAGGGTTTAAACAAATGTTGTCACAATAATGCACTAAAAAATGAGTGCATACAAGGTAGGCTAAGGCGATTTGGGTGTACATTTAAGTGGGGTGTAAAAAAAATTCTTCCTTTAAGTAAAATGCTTAAAGGTCGAAACGAAAAGATAGGCTCTGAGGGGTGTACTAGGGGTATCGTGTACTAAAAATGAGTACAACGCAACGGGTGTGGGAGAATTACTTGACCAATGTATCCAATGTAATTATAACAAAAACACAGGTGTAAAACAATGGGTTAATCCTAATGCCTCTTATCATGTAGTAAATCTAACTACATGAATGTAGTCTCACTTGTGGCCTCGGAATGGTCCTAACGCAAGTTCTAGAATCTAAGTGCTACCGGTACACACATCATAGCATAAATGCTTTTCCTACCAATTCTAGGGGCGAACCTCACATATTTGGGGGTGGAAAATTTTTTAGTGGTACGGTTTTTGTGCTAGTCATATAACTCCTATCCATGAGACGCTCATTAAGACCAAAGTTTCACTCCTATATGTCGTAAAAAAATTTAAATTTGGCACTAAAATTGCCCTAACAGGTATTTATCTCAGTTTTATTACACATCTACCATCAAACAAACAAAAATCAAGTGCAATTGTATTCTCTAAAGTATCGTATTTTTACCCCCCCTTACACTTAAGATGAACATTGTCCCCAATGTTCAAATAACAAGATGTAAAAGTAACAAGGTAAAAGAATGAAATCAAATACTCCCCTGATTCGTTTGGTGGATAAAGAGGTAACATGGTCAGATCTTCTTCCAAAAGAATGTAGAAGCTCCAAGACTAATGCATCGCCATAAGCTTGATTCCACATACATCTCCTTGTCCAAAATAACCTGTTAAACCTGAGAAAAAAAAACACAAAAACCTGCATAACATCGGCGGGATAAATTCTATATAAGGATATAACGCTTGTGGAATGATTATTTTGCAGATTCCTGGAGTTTATAAGTTAGAGATTTAATAAAAACGTTTTATGAAAACAAAACTTTCAAAAATTTCAGAAAATTAAAACCTGACGCCGTCAGGTTGTAAAGCCTGACGCCGTCAGAAATGATCTGACAGAATTCTCATGTTAAGTTTCCAGAAAATTTCTGGAAAAACCTATACCTTACTTCCTGGAAATCCTGCAAAACATCATTATGACTCGATACAAGCATTTGACTCAAACAATTACTAATATGTATGTTAATTTAATATTATTACGATTCATGTTCATTTGTTCTCATCAACCGATTTGGATTTCCCTTACACTTATCTTTTGCAAAATACCTTTATATGTAGTTAAGACGAAGTTAAAAACAAGATAAAGCATTTTCACAATTTACTTTTGAACATGAATCAATAATAATAAAAATTAAACATACATACGGAAGCAAATAAAATCAAACAAACAAATAAATTAACACACAAAGCAAATAAAGCTTGGGTTGCCTCCCAAGAAGCGCTTTTCTTTATTAACGAGTCTTGTAGCTAGACTCAAAGTCCTTCTACCCTATGTAAGTGAGCTCGTCATCGAGGACGTCTTTAGGGTTAAGCTTGGATTGAAGTTTCCTATTGGTCCGCTTAGTACAATATATCTTTTCAAACTTCTCTCCATCCGGGTCATACAATGTCATCTTAATATGCCATGACCCATCTCCATCTTTGGGTGGTTTGTCCCAATCCCACTTTTGATTATCGTCCTCACAAGTCCACTTATTCATCCCTAGGTTAATTGGCAAAACTCCTAGGAACTCAATCATCTTCCTAAAAACTAGAGGGTCTTCAAATGGATCCAATTCGGTGTCCCTAGCCAAGAGTTGCTCTACCGTATGTGTTCGGTTCACAAAGTCCTCTTCTAGGTAAAATGGGCGTTGGGGTCCTATGAAGTCTCTATCGATCCAAGGTCCATATCTAGATGGTCTCCTATTTAATTCTAACCAATGGGGTGTTGGTTCCTCACTAGTATCATAGGCATGTTTCTTCACATCATAGACTGACCAAGTATCACCTTCTCCTACCGCTATCTTAGATTCCTTACAATCAATCATAGCACTAGCGGTCGCCAAAAATCCTCTACCTATCAACAAGGGGCATGTAGGGTCGCTAACCATATCAAGGACGTGGAAATCGGCTAAAATGGTTAGTTTTCCAATGTGTACTAACACGTCTTTGACTACTCCAATCGGGTAAGAAACACTTCCATCCGCTAAGCCTATTATTACCTCGGTCTCTTCAAGTTTTCCTAGTTTTAGAGAGGTGTAGAGAGGTAACGAAAGTAGGTTAAGGCTTGATCCAAGATCGGCTAATGTGTCATAAGCCTTCGAATTACCGATCTTGCAAGGTAGAACAAATAAGCCCGGATCATCTAACTTCTTAGGTAGCTTGTTTTGAACAAAGGCGGTCCCTTTTTCGCCTATCTTGAGCTTCTTCTCATCCAACACATCAATAACCGGACTTTCAAGGTGGAGCTCCTTGAATTCATTGTCAAGGTTTTGAGTAGGAGGTGTTTCAACTATATTGTTGACCAATTTGGATATCATAACTTCTTGGTCCTTTTGAACGACTTGGGTTTGTTTGAAACACGAGCTCATGGAATTGACCGAATAATATTGTGGACAAGAACTAGGAGACGAAACCGACGAGATGGCGTTGACGTTTAGTTTCGGGTTCTTGACTGTGTTGCTAGGGAGTGCTCCCATTTCTCGGTCATTGAGGGCTTTCAACAAAGTGTCAATCTTATTGGTCATCTCGCTTTGTTTTTGTTTGAAATCGGCTTCAAACTTGGCCAAACGAGCTTCTTGAGATGCCATAAATTGAGACATCAATCCTTCAAAGTTATTGGTACTACCATTGCTGGAAGGATTGTTGTTGAAAGTACGGTTCGAGTCGGAACCGCTTGATTGGAAACGATTAGGTGGGTGGGAAGAATTGGTTTGTTGTGCGTTTTGGTTTTGTTTCCACCTAAGGTTTGGGTGATTTTTCCAGGAGGGGTTGTATGAATCACCGTAGGGGTTTGGCTCGGGTTTGAAAGTGTACCACTTGTCTCCCGCTCCGTCGGTACGCGAGGATGCGTAGTCCGCAAAAGCTTGTTCGGGGAGTTCCATGCAATCACGAGTGTCGTGGGGACCACTACATAATTCACATGAAGAAGTGATTTTGTTCACTTGGCTTGAAGGTTTAGGAGCCTCGTAGGATTTCATAAGAAACTTGACTTGGTCTTCAAGTTCTATGATCCTACGGTCGAAAGTGCTTGAATTGTTCGAAGGCAAAGATATTGCCTTGACCGTTTTATTCAAATCACGGGGATCACTCCAACTTTCGTTGTCATAAAGAGCAAGATCTTCTAGGAGAGTCCATGATTGTTCCGCACTTAGATCACGTAGCTTACCACCGGCCGATTGGTCAATGGTTTGCCTCGTGGAGAGATTGATATGGTCATAGAAGATTTGGACTTGGAGCCAAAGTTCTATGCCATGGTGAGGGACTTTTTGGAGTAAGTCCTTGAATCGAGTCCATGCCTCGTAGAGGGTTTCGCCTTATCGTTGTTGGAACATCAAGATATCATTCCTTAGCTTGGTAGTTCTTTCTGGTAGGAAAAACTGAGCAAGGAAACGAGTGGTGAGATCATCCCAAGAGGTGATGGATCCTGCGGGTAGACGCTCTAGCCATTGACTAGCTTGGTCCCGCAGAGAGAATTGAAAGAGACGCAGTCGGGTCGTCTCTCGAGTGGCAACATCAAGATCTATGGAGTCTACAATTTTGAGAAAGTCCTTGAGATGTTGATTAGGATCTTCGAAACGAAGTCCATGGAATGCGCATCCACTTTGCACCAACCGGATGGTGTCGGATCGCAAGGGAGTGACATTGGCTCCTTGAGTGAGCTCAATGGTGTTTCGATAGCCATGGTGGCTAGGACGGGAGTAGTCTCCTAAGGTACGGGCTCTAGGAGGTGGGTGTTGTTGTGGTGGTGGGTTGTTGGGATCAAGGATATTACCACCTTCCATGATGTCGGATGGTAATGGTTACGAACAAAGAAACGAAGAAAAAAGATAGACTAAAGAAAACCTAGAAAAATAAAATAAAAAATCTCACTAGAAAGGAATCTAGTGAGTAGACCTAATAAAATAAAATTTCAACCTAAACAATAACTATTCCCCGGCAACGGCGCCAAAAACTTGATGCGTGGTTTTGCGACCTTACAACAGGTTTTACCTCTCGAGGGATCTCAAGAGGCTTACAACCCCACCAGGCAGTGTACCTGACCGATGTAGTATAGTGTAGTGGTAAGTACGGGGGATTGATCATTCTCCACAGGGAATAGTGTTCGTTAGGTATGAAAAACTACTCTAATTAGGTCTAAGGGTGAAGGAAGATTCTTTTTGTATTTTTATATTTTTATGAAAGCAAGTAAAATCTCGGTTTTGAAGGAGTGGGCGGAATTAGTTGCTAGTCAACTAACCCAAATTACTACAAATGCAAATAAAATAAAATAACTGAAAGTGAAAAGGTTGTGAAACTTATATGGAGAGAAATGTGTTTACTTAGATTTCCTTACTCCCTAACTATCTTTTACCGGTTGATTAGTGTGTATTAATTGCGTGGATGACGGGTGTATTCCTTAATACCAATCGTGGGGTGGCGTACGTACTTCCCCAACTCTACAAGCTCCTACTTCACTCCTATGTCGAGCCGGCTAAGAAGCTCCTAACATGGGATCACTAGAATTCGCTCATGCATTAAATACAACCATATAAACCTAGTACGCATTGGTTCATGTTTCTTAAGACGTTCAAGCAAGTTACCGTATAGGAAGTTAGCCAGTTTTCTTAAGCCTAACATCGATAAACAATCATCCAATACAATTAATAACACACTAATAACCGATAATCAATAGTTAGGTTTCATTAGATCTAAGCAAACACAAGATAAATCTAGCCTAGCATGTTAATCAAAAGACAAGAACAAGATATAATCAAACAACACATAGACATATTGATTGATTAAGTGATTACTTATCTTCAATTAAACATGGGAGATCCAAGGGTATGAAAACCCTTAAAAATGGCAGAAATTCGTCTTAGGGTTTCTCCTCACAAAGTTGCACACCAATGACAAAAAATTGCAAAACTATATATAGAGTTTAAGGGCTGACGGCGTCACGTTGTAGATCTTGACGCCGTCACCTCGCCGTGTCTAGGGTTCCCGGATGGCCTTCTTGACGCCGTCCCTCTTTAGTGCTCCAAAATCCGCTCTGGCTTATCAAAGGTTAACGCCGTCAGAAATGGGCTTGACGCCGTCCCTCTTTAACTTAAACCGTGATGGCCTTGATCACCTTAAAGGGTGACGCCGTCAGACTTTACATTGCAAAACTCTCTGGCTTATCATGTGTATTTTTCATATCCACCTCTTTTGCCAAGCCATGACGCCGTCAGGAGAAATCCTTGACGCCGTCAAAGGTACTTTTCCAGCCGATTTTTGAGACTTTGTCGTTTTCTTCACTTTTATGCTCCAAAAACGTCCAAAATGCTTCCTTTTCCAGATTTCTTCTCCAAAGTACCTAAAATGACAAAAGGAACGATTTAGGGCAATATTTGATCAAATAAAATACGATTTAGGGCTTAAATGACCCCCTAAAAGCGGTACACTTTTCGCTTCATCAAACCCTAACTTGTCGCAGTTCACCCAGAAGCCGAAATAACACTTTTCATCAACTTTTTCACACGCTAATGATTCTGATTGCCCATAAACACCTAGAAATCCTATAAAACTCGATTGTTTTTGACTTCTAATATTTAGTAAACACTAAATCTATGAAAAAACAAGGAACTTTAACGTGAAGAAACTTAGATTTGATGAACTTTTAAAGCATATTTTCACTAAATGAACACGAAACCAAAAGTAGAGTTTAAACGACTAACTTTTGAACAAAAAACCTTTTCTAAACCGTAAAAAACCAACTAAGATTAAGTTTAAATCGACTCAATCGCACTATCCTAATAATCCTTGGCGAATGATACCACTTGTAGGTCGTGGAAATCTCAAACTAACACACGTAAAACACTTAATACTCTACTACTACTTTACTCTAATAAGCTACGAAATAAGATCAACAAGAGAATAAGCAATAGAGAAGAAGGAGAATAAGAAGAAAGAGTGGGAGTCTTTCTATTCGAATGTCACACTAACAAGGCTTATGCACCAAATGAAGAAAACCAACATGAAATATGTTGCCCCATGCCTTCAATTTATAGGCTAATTCTTAGGGCAACACTTACAATCAATCTTCTAGAAGAAATTTACAAATATGGGCGGTCCATGGGCTTCTAATGGACCGCACCATTAAACAAACTATAAAGCCCAAATAATCAACATATTTTATCGCATTTGATCAAGACTTGAATATTACAAAACATGTTCCTAACAAAATTAACGTAAAAAAGTTTTTAATCGGAAGATCCTGTTTCTACGCAAATCACTCTAGAACCAATTTACAACTTGAAAAATGATCAAAGATGTGAATTTGTGTTTTGAGAGTTTACATTTTAATAGGACAAAACATTTTTTCAAAAATACACGTGACAAATTATTTTTGAATTATTAAGAAATGTTTTAATGGGAAAGTAAGTTTGAAAATCACAATAGCTATTCCCCCCCCCCAAATCAGCTCCAACCTTCCCCAAATAAGTTTTCACCAGAAAAGACAAAATTTGGAGCGTCTTTGTCTGGGACGGCTCTACGGTTCCACTAAATTTAGTGGAGCTGTGGTGTATTTGGTGGAGCCGTCCGTACAATTTTTTTTGTAACGTTCAGATTTTCCTTGCCTATAAATACCAACTATAGGATCGAGTGCTTGCTTGATCTATGAGATTGGTTAATCTGTTTATGTAAACACAAACAACTTGGAGAATCTCTATGGTAAGACTTGTTGTTTATGCAGAAACTAAACAAACAAGAATGTAAAGAAGAAAAGAACTAAAGACAATGATCCTCTATGGATCGTGTATAAACTAAATGATATGTTATTGAAAGTAAAACTGTCAATCAGGTACATAAACCCTAGCTAAAGGTTTCTTATATATCGTAGAAACCCTAGTACAGCATAACTAAGAAAACGTGTAAAGAGATAACTATGAATCTCTTTATAAAATAACTCTAACAAGATACTAAAAATACTCTACGACCAGCAGCAACAATCACTGCCAGCAGGAACACTCCAATGCTACCAGCAGGAACCATCTTTAGTAACAATGTACACTACCAGCAGGAACCACATCGTACTAAAAGCAGCAATGGAAAATTATAAAATTCCCTACAATCCTCCCCTAATCTTGAAGTTGACTAGGTTAACTTGCAAGATTCCCTTGAAGCGCTTTGAAGTCCAGAGGATTGAGCTATCAGCAGCATCAGGAAGTAACCAGCAGCAACATCTTTAAGGATTCCAGCAGCAACAGATAGAAATCAGCAACAGCAGGAACATTTTTCAAAACATAACTTGGTTACCCCTGACTTGATCTTTCCAGCAACCATGACATATTGTACATCAAAACATTAAGTTTCATACTATTCTCATCACTTCTAGGTGTGTTAACTCCTGTGAGAGGTGAATCATTGAAAATTAATGGATTTGATGTCTCTTTACCAATAGCCATCACTACTGGAGTAGCCAATGTTTAGGTGTGTAAGACCATGGTTGATGAAGCAAAAAGTGTACCGCTTTTAGGGGGTCATTTAAGCCCTAAATCGTATTTATTTGATCAAATATTTCCCTAAATCGTTCTTTTTGTCATTTTAGGTACTTTGGAGAAGAAATCTAGAAAAGGAAGCATTTTGGACGTTTTTGGAGCATAAAAGTGAAGAAAATGACAGAGTCTCTAAATCTGCTGGAAAAGTACCTTTGACGGCGTCAAGCCCTAGTGTGACGCCGTCAGCCCTTGATAAGCCAGAGAGGATTTTGGAAGATTAAAGGGGGACGGCGTCAAGAAGGCCGTCAAGCCTTGATAAGCCAGAGAGTATTTTGGAAGATTAAAGAGGGATGGCATCAAGAAGGCCATCAAGAAACCCTAACCACGGCGAGGTGACGGCGTCACGACCCAAAGGGTGACGCCGTCAGATCTGTTTTCCTATATATACTTTCATAATTTTTAGTCATTAGGGTGCAACTTTGTGAGGAGAAACCCTAAGACGATTTTTCTGCCATTTTTAAGGGTTTTATAGCCTTGGATCTCCCATGTTCAATTGAAGATAAGTAATCAATTAATCATTCAATATGTCTATGTGTTGTTTGATTATATCTTGTTCTTGTCTTTTATTTACCATGCTAGGCTAGATTTATCTTGTGTTTGCTTAGATCTAATGAAACCTAACTATTGATTATTAGTTGTTGGTGTGTTATTAATTGTATTGGATGATTGTTTATCGATGTAAGGCTTAAGAAAACTGGCTAACCTCCTATACGGTAACTTGCTTGAACGTCTTAAGAAACATGAACCAATGCGTACTAAGGTTTTTATGGTTGTATTTAATGCATGAGCGAATTCTAATGATCCCATGTTAGGAGCTTCTTAGCCAGCTCGACATAGGAGTGAAGTAGGAGCTTGTAGAGCTGGGGAAGTACGTACGCCACCCCACGATTGGTATTAAAGAATACACCCATCATCTACGCAATTAATACACATTAATCAACCGGTAAAAGATAGTTAGGGAGTAAGGAAATCTAAGTAAACACATTTCTCTCCATATAAGTTCCACAACCTTTTTTATTTTCAGTTATTTTATTTTATTTGCAATTGTAGTTATTTGGGTTAGTTGACTAGCAACTAATTCCGCCCACTCCTTCAAACCTGAGATTTTACTTGCTTTCATAAAAATATAAAAAATACAAAAAAGAATCTTCCCTCACCCTTAGACCTATTAGAGTAGTTTTTCAATCCTAACGACACTATTCCCCTAGAGAACGATCAATCCCCCGGTACTTGCCACTACACTATACTACATCGGTCAGGTACACTGCCTGGTGGGGATTGCAAGCTTCTTGAGATCCCTCGAGAGGTAAAACCTGTTCTAAGGTCGCAAAACCACGCATCAAGTTTTTGGCGCCGCTGCCGGGGAATAGTTATTGTTTAGGTTGAATTTTTATTTTATTAGGTCTACTCACTAGATTCCTTTCTAGTGAGATTTTTATTTTATTTTTCTAGGTTTTCTTTAGTCTATCTTTTTTCTTCGTTTCTTTGTTCTTAACCATTACCATCCGACATCATGGAAGGTGGTCATATCCTCGATCCCAACAACCCACCACCACAACAACACCCACCTCCTAGAGCCCGTACCTTAGGAGACTACTCTCGTCCTAGCCACCATGGCTATCGAAACACCATTGAGCTCACTCAAGGAGCCAATGTCACTCCCTTGCGATCCGACACCATCCGGTTGGTGTAAAGCGGATGCGCATTCCATGGACTTCGTTCCGAAGATCCTAATCAACATCTCAAGGACTTTCTCAAAATCGTTGATTCCATAGACCTTGATGTTGCCACTCGAGAGACGACCCGACTGCGTCTCTTTCAATTCTCTCTGCGGGACCAAGCTAGTCAATGGCTAGAGCATCTACCCGCAGGATCCATCACCTCTTGGGATGATCTCACCACTCGTTTCCTTGCTCAGTTTTTCCCACCAGGAAGAACTACCAAGCTAAGGAATGATATCTTGATGTTCCAACAACGTCAAGGCGAAACCCTCTACGAGGCATGGACTAGATTCAAGGACTTACTCCAAAAAGTCCCTCACCATGGCATAGAACTTTGGCTCCAAGTCCAAATCTTCTATGACCACATCAATCTCTCCACGAGGCAAACCATTGACCAATCGGCCGGTGGTAAGCTACGTGATCTAAGTGCGGAACAATCATGGGCTCTCCTAGAAGATCTTGCTCTTTATGACAACGAAAGTTGGAATGATCCCAGTGATTTGAATAAAACGGTCAAGGCAATATCTTTGCCTTCGAACAATTCAAGCACTTCCGACCGTAGGATCATAGAACTTGAAGACCAAGTCAAGTTTCTTATGAAATCTTACGAGGCACCTAAACCTTCAAGCCAAGTGAAAAAAATTACTTCTTCATGTGAATTATGTAGTGGTCCCCACGACACTCGTGATTGCGTGGAACTCCCCGAACCAGCTTTTGCGGACTACGCATCCTCGCGTACCGACGGAGCGGGAGACAAGTGGTACACTTTTAAACCCGAGCCAAATCCCTACGGTGATTCATACAACCCCTCATGGAAAAATCACCCAAACCTCAGGTGGAAACAAAACCAAAACGCACAACAAACCAATTCTTCCAACCCACCTAATCGTTTTCAATCAAGCGGTTCATCCCCAAACCGTACTTTCAACAACAATCCTTCCAACTATGGTAGTACCAATAACTTTGAAGGGTTGATGTCCAACTTCGTGACATCTCAAGAAGCTCGTTTAGCAAAGTTTGAAGCCGATTTCAAACAAAAACAAAGCGAGATGACCAATAAGATTGACACTTTGTTGAAAGCCCTTAATGACCGAGAAATGGGAGCACTCCCTAGCAACACAGTCAAGAACCCGAAACTAAATGTCAACGACATTTCATCAGTTTCGTCTCCTAGTTCTTGTCCACAATATTATTCGGTCAATTCCATGAGCTCGTGTTTCAAACAAACCCAAGTCGTTCAAAATGACCAAGGAGTTATGATATCCAACACTAAATTGGTCAACAACATAGTTGAAACACCTCCCACTCAAAACCTTGATGAAGAATTCAAGGAGCTCCACCTTGAACGTCCGGTTATTGATGTATTAGCACGAGCCCCCTATTATAATGCCCTCTTAGAAAAATATGAAAAGAAGCTCGAGTTAGGTGACAAAGGGACCGCCTTCGTTCAAAACAAACTACCTAAGAAGTTAGATGATCCGGGCTTATTTGTTCTACCTTGCAAGATCGGTAATTCAGAGGCTTATGACACATTAGCCGATCTTGGATCAAGCCTTAACCTACTTCCGTTACCTCTCTACACCTCTCTAAAACTAGGGAAACTCGAAGAAACCGAGGTAATAATAGGCTTAGCGGATGGAAGTGTTGCTTACCCGGTTGGAGTAGTCAAGGACGTGTTAGTACACATAGGAAAACTAACCATTTTAGCCGATTTCCACGTCCTTGATATGGTTAGCGACCCTACATGCCCCTTGTTGATAGGTAGAGGATTTTTGGCGACCGCTAGTGCTATGATTGATTGTAAGGAATCTAAGATAGCGGTAGGAGAAGGTGATACTTGGTCAGTCTATGATGTGAAGAAACATGCCTATGATACTGGTGAGGAACCAACACCCCGTTGGTTAGAATTAAATAGGAGACCATCTAGATATGGACCATGGATAGATGGAGACTTCATAGGACCCCAACGCCCATTTTACCTAGAAGAGGACTTTGTGAGCCGAACACATGCGGTAGAACAACTCTTGGCTAGGGACACCGAATTGGATCCATTTGAAGACCCTCTAGTTTATAAGAAGATGATTGATTTCCTAGGAGTTTTGCCAATTAACCTAGGGATGAATAGGTGGACATGTGAAGACAATGATCATAAGTGGGATTGGGACAAACCACCCAAAGATGGAGATGGGTCATGCCATATTAAGATGGCATTGTATGACCCGGATGGAGAGAGGTTTGAAAAGATATATCGTACTATGCGAACCAATAGAAAACTTCAATCCAAGCTTAACCCTAAAGATGTCCTCGATGACGATCTCACTTACATAGGTTAAAAGGACTTTGAGTCTAGCTACAAGACTCGTTAATAAAGAAAAGCGCTTCTTGGGAGGCAACCCAAGCTTTATTTGCTTTGTGTGTTTATTTATTTGTTTGTTTGATTTTATTTGCTTCCGTATGTATGTTTAATTTTTATTATTATTGATTCATGTTCAAAACTAAAATGTGAAAATACTTTATCTTGTTTTTAACTTCGTCTTAACTACATATAAAGGTATTTTGCAAAAGATAAGTGTAAGGGAAATCCAAATCGGTTAATTAGAACAAATGAACATGAATCGTAACAATAATAAATTAACATACATATTAGTAATTGTTTGAGTCAAATGCTTGTATCGAGTCATAATGATATTTTACAGGATTTCCAGGAAGTAAGGTATAGGTTTTTCCAGAAATTTTCCGAAAACTTAACATGAGAATTCTATCAGATCATTTCTGACGGCGTCAGACCCCAGTCTGACGGCGTCAGGTTTTAATTTTCTGAAATTTTTGAAAGTTTTGTTTTTCTACCGGAATCATAAAAAGTTTTTATTAAATCTCTAACTTATAAACTCCAGGAATCTGCAAAATAATCATTCCACAAGCATTATATCCTTATACAGATTTATCCCGCCGATGTTATGCAGGTTTTCGTGTTTGTTTTCTCAGGTTTAACAGGTTATTTTGGACAAGGAGATGTATCTGGAATCCAGCTTTTGGCGATGCTTTAGTCTTGGAGCTTCTACATTCTCTTGGAAGAAGATCTAACCATGTTACCCCTTTATCCGCCGAGCGAATCAGGGGAGTATTTGATTTCATTCTTTTACCTTATTTACTTTTACATCTTGTTATTTGAACATTGGGGACAATGTTCATCTTAAGTGTAAGGGGGGGTAAAGTACGATACTTTAGAGAATACAATTGCACTTTATTTTCGTTTGTTTAATGGTAGATGTGTAATAAAACTGAGAGAAATACCTGTTGAGGCAATTTTAGTGCCAAATTTAAATTTTTTTACAACATATAGGAGTGAAACTTTGGTCTTAATGAGCGTCTCACGGATAGGAGTTATATGACTAGCACAAAACCGTACCACTAAAAAATTTTCCACCCCCAAATATGTGAGGTTCGCCCTTAGAATTGGTAGGAAAAGCATTTATGCTATGATGTGTGTACCGGTAGCACTTAGATTCTAGAACTTGCGTTAGGACCATTCCGAGGCCACAAGTGAGACTACATTCATGTAGTTAGATTTACTACATGATAAGAGGCATTAGGATTAACCCATTGTTTTACACCTGTGTTTTTGTTATAATTACATTGGCTACATTGGTCAAGTAATTCTCCCACACCCTTTGCGTTGTACTCATTTTTAGTACACGATACCCCTAGTACACCCCTCAGAGCCTATCTTTTCGTTTCTAACTTTAAGCATTTTACTTAAAGGAAGAATTTGTTTACACCCCACTTAAATGTACACCCAAATCGCCTTAGCCTACCTTGTATGCACTCATTTTTAGTGCATTATTGTGACAACATTTGTTTAAACCCCAAGTTAATTATCTAATTGATTACGTGGTTGCTAAGTCGAGTCATATCCTTGTACATATTGTTTTGGGACGATTGGGACTCATGGGTAAAGTACTAGTGTAATGGAGTAATGGGGAAGAACAACATTATTACCCCCATATGTGCTAAATATTTTAAAAGTACTCCAAGTGTTTCGATTATCTTAATTCGAGTCATTAGAATAGCTATTTGTAAAGTTATGTAAAAGTTCAAGTGTAAGGGGGATACAACCCCCTCTACGATGTATAATTTTGGATGGTAGGGCAAGAGTGTATGCAAAAAAAAAAAAAAAAAAAAAAAAAAAATGCAAAAAAAAATGACAAAAAGAAAAGTAGAAAAAACATACGGACTACCATCCCGTTTCATTTTATGTTTATTTTATCTTTTTGTTATTTTTTTTTCATTAGCTTAAGTCGAGTCTAGTCTTGGCTTAGCAACGCCATATTGTACATGTAATTAATCAGATCTTCAACTCGCCACCAGTAAAATATCCCTTATCCAACAAATCCGTGTTTATCATATCCCTACACCTAACGTCATAACCCGTTTTAAAAGCCCTCTTTGATAGTTTATCTTAGGTGCTTCCGCCTAGTGGAGGAGGTTTTTGATCCTTTCCCAAGCCTATGGTAATCTATTTGCTATGACAGGTAGTGAGAGATATTATCCATTTTCATTATGAGATTTATTTTGATGACACCTGAGAGATGTGAGTATCTAAACACTACTTGTGAGGTGCTAGTTTGTAATCTTCGTGCTTATTATGATTAAAGTGGAACGACTATTTGTTGTAATTACTTTTATATTAGCGTTAAATGACCCCTAACTTGTATTTTGATTAGAATAAAAGCGCATTTGCTTGAGGACAAGCAAATCTCAAGTGTAAGGGTATTTGATGAAGCAAAAAGTGTACCGCTTTTAGGGGGTTATTTAAGCTTTAAATCGTATTTATTTGATCAAATATTGCCCTAAATCGTTCCTTTTGTCATTTTAGGTACTTTGGAGAAGAAATCTAGAAAAAGAAGCATTTTAGACGTTTTTGGAGCATAAAAGTGAAGAAAACGACAAAGTCTCTAAATCTGCTGGAAAAGTACCTTTGACGGCGTCAAGCCCTAGTGTGACGCCGTCAGCCCTTGATAAGCCAGAGAGGATTTTGGAAGATTAAAGGGGGACGGCGTCAAGAAGGCCGTCAAGCCTTGATAAGCCAGAGAGGATTTTGGAAGATTAAAGGGGGACGGCGTCAAGAAGGCCATCAAGAAACCCTAACCGCGGCGAGGTGACGGCGTCACGACCCAAAGGGTGACGCCGTCAGATCTGTTTTCCTATATATACTTTCATAATTTTTAGTCATTAGGGTGCAACTTTGTGACAAGAAACCCTAAGACGATTTTTCTGCCATTTTTAAGGGTTTTATACCCTTGGATCTCCCATGTTCAATTGAAGATAAGTAATCAATTAATCATTCAATATGTCTATGTGTTGTTTGATTATATCTTGTTCTTGTCTTTTATTTAACATGCTAGGCTAGATTTATTTTGTGTTTGCTTAGAACTAATGAAACCTAACTATTGATTATTAGTTGTTGGTGTGTTATTAATTGTATTGGATGATTGTTTATCGATGTTAGGCTTAAGAAAACTGGCTAACCTCCTATACGGTAACTTGCTTGAACGTCTTAAGAAGCATGAACCAATGCGTACTAAGGTTTTTATGGTTGTATTTAATGCATGAGCGAATTCTAATGATCCCATGTTAGGAGCTTCTTAGCTGGCTCGACATAGGAGTGAAGTAGGAGCTTGTAGAGTTGGGGAAGTACGTACGTCACCCCACGATTGGTATTAAGGAATAAACCCGTCATCCACGCAATTAATACACATTAATCAACCGGTAAAAGATAGTTAGGGAGTAAGGAAATCTAAGTAAACACATTTCTCTCCATATAAGTTCCACAACCTTTTTTATTTTCAGTTATTTTATTTTATTTGCAATTGTAGTTATTTGGGTTAGTTGACTAGCAACTAATTCCGCCCACTCCTTCAAACCCGAGATTTTACTTGCTTTCATAAAAATATAAAAAATACAAAAAAGAATCTTCCCTCACCCTTAGACCTATTAGAGTAGTTTTTCAATCCTAACGACAGTACTATTCCCCTAGAGAACGATCAATCCCCCGGTACTTGCCACTACACTATACTACATCGGTCAGGTACACTGCCTGGTGGGGATTGCAAGCTTCTCGAAATCCCTCGAGAGGTAAAACCTGTTGTAAGGTCGCAAAACCACGCATCAATGGTACATTGATAACCATCTGATTTTTAGTAAATCAGCAACTATAAACGGATTTGACATGTCTTTACCTGTAACCGTTTGCTCAGGACTAGCCAATTCTTAAGTTGAAGGTAACCTTGGTGAATTGATAACCAAATATGGATGTTCAGCAGCCTTTACCACAAGCCATATACTTGTGGGCTAGCCAATTCTTTGGTAACCCCAAAAGGAGTAAAATCCATGGTGAATTGAAAACCATTCAACTCTCAGGAATGAACCATGGGTGAGTTGAGTACCCTATAGCTTTGAGCAAGCTATTACAGCTATGAACAGATTTGATAGTCACACCAGAGCTGTACCCTCATGGTGAGTCAACTTTTCTTTGTCTGTGAGACATGGTAAGTTGATTACCATTTGTTGTGGAGGTGTAAACACCTACACTGTACCTGCAAAGGGTTGTAGCTCAAAACCATAAAAGTTAGTACAACATAATATACAACAGTATTTTTTTTTAATTATTATTTTTTTAAACTAAAGAAAGAAAATAAAGAAAAAGAAAGTATACAACATAAATATAAATCACACCAATACCATAGCATCAAGTGACTCTCTTGGTTCTGGATTTCACAGTTTGTGCCAAGTCATAATTTTTTCTATACAAAGTGGATGCCATCTCTGATCTTCTGTCTATTTGCATATTTGTTTCTACCAATGCTAACAAGACAGCAGGTTTAAGTGGATAATCTTGTTCTACAAACATATATATATCTCAACACTACCATCCTTTGTTGACACTCTGTGAACTCCACAAGAATTAAATAGTTTCCATAATACATGATTAATAGGTGCCTGAAATCTCCACATAGGTTCCCCCTCATTAGGACAATAAAGTCTCTTGAGTTGAACCCACAACTCCTTATCTTTGTCTTCAGTGGGATCTTTTAACTTGAACTTTTCCATTACCAAAAGCCACAGCTGGTTAAGGTCTGGTCTGTCTAATCCTTTAAGTAGATCTTCAAATAACTGATATCTCTCAAAATGACCACCAACCCTCATGATCTCCCATCCTTGCAAACTACCATCTGAGAAGACTTTCCATCCACTAATAGGATACTTAACTACCAATGGTTGGAAGGGTGCATCTTCTGGAACTACAACCATCCTTTGCTCTATCAGTTCATCAGTCAGAACCTCAGACTCTAAAGGATTAGTATCTTCTTTAGATGTATCCTTAGAAGGAACAGCTTCAGTGACACCAGCAGGAGATGAGTGTGTGTCTGGTTGTAAAGAAGAGACAGGGTCAGCTAGAGTAGATTGACTAGCATCCTGAGAGGTTGCAGCTGGTTGTATATTGGAGACACCAGCAGGATCAGATGTATCATCAGCAGCAATAGACTTAGAAGCAGATGTATCAGCAGGAACATCAAGTTTCAGTCTTTTTGAATCAGATTTCTCTAAAGTAGCTCTCTCCTGTGTTAACCTCTTATCATACATAATCTTGTTATAATGAACTTTAAGCTCCTCAAATGACATCTTCTTTACATGTGCCATAGTCTAGCCAACAGAGTAGATAGCAGAACTTTGATTCTTTACTACACGCATCATATGATCCCTCTGTTCAGCCTGAGTAAGAGGTTTATCCCTCTTTGCCTTTGCTTTCTGTTCTGCTATAGCCAGCTTTTTCTTTCTCATGAGTTCAACCATTTTGGTAGGAAAATCATCATCAGAGATATCAACCCCTAATATCTCTCTTGAAAGAGCAGGATTGGCTGCCACCTGAGACTGAATATTTCCCCAATCTGCTTCATTAAAGTTCAGAGATGCAGCATCTACTTCTCTCTGTCTTTCTGGAGGTAAAGAAGTTGAAAAGGGCATATGGTCCCTTGCAATGTCTTCTTGCACTTGTTTGGCTAATTCATGTCCTTCCTTCTCATCCTCTAGATTCTTGAACAATCTCTCTTGTGCAGCTTTCTCTTGTTCTGACACAAGATCCCCAAGATCATCTGTAGCAGCAGAGGAACCACCAGAGGTAAAAAGATCATGTTCAGCAGCAACACTTTCAATACCAGCAGAAATAGCAAGACCACTTGAAGTATTAGTTGCTGCATCAGATGTGTGCTCTGTCACATCTACATCATCTGAAACATTCTTGGGAATATTTTCCCTAGTTGGTTTTCTAGTTGTCTTCTAAAATTTGGACAAATACTTTCTTCTGTGAAACACCTTTGGAGAAGTATCCTTAGAGACTTTAGTATCACCTCCTGATGTGGTGGCATTAGCCAAGGAGAGACTAGCCAACATATGCAGTCTATCTAAGTTAAGAGACCCTTGGTGCTCAGTCATTTCTGGTTCAGAATCAGACAAAATTACCCTCCTTTTCTTGTGGTGAGTTTGAGCTTCCAAGGTGGTGATTCTGTCAGTGAGCTTGGTGATAGTCTCACCAAGTGACTGTTTTGTCTCTTTCAACTCCTTTTCCAAGCTATCCTCCTTTTCAGCGAACTTCTTCTTGATGTCCTTAAGCTCAGATTCCAAGAGTTTCACTTTCTGCACATACCTGTCAATAACACTAGACATAGATGTGTGGTCAGAAGGACCCTCAGCTCCACCAGCAGGTTGACCTGTGGTGTGAGGAGCTTTATAGGATCTAGGTGGAGAGGTATACGAGTCTCCACCAAAAATGGTGTCATCTAGATCTGGCTCTCTAGTAGGACTAGGAGTGAGCAGTCTGCTTGATGTTGGTTGATCAACACTAGTATTGGTGGTCACATGCTCAGGGATAGGGACAGGTGAGGTAATAGGCCTAGGAGATGGTGGCAATGGCACCTCAGCAGCAACAGATGCACTTGCATCAGCAGCAACAATTGTGCCTTCACCAGCAGCAATAGATGCACTTGCACCAGCTGCAATGGGTGCTGGCTGGACATTAATATTACCAGCAGAATCAGGATTACCAGCAGCATTGGCATTGGCCAACATTGCAGGTAACAATGGCAGGTGAGGTCCTTCAAAGTTCATCTTTATATTGGCAAATAACTTTGCAGTCAACCTAGTTACTATCTTATGGGTTGTGTCAGTGGTTTGAATTCCCAAAACAATTTGAAGAAACCTTGGGTACATCAAAAATTTGTTTTTCCCAGCTGTAACATTGTCTGCCATTCCATTAAAAATATGTTTGGCCCAATTGTACACCCTACCCTGTGACAAAAAAATTAAACCTGATGCAATAGGGCTTCCAAATTGATCCCAACCACCTATTTTTAACACTCATACATTGCAATAAAGTATGAACAAGAAATCTCCATTGTGGAGAGAGCTTACTTTTATAAAAAGTAAAGTTACCAGAGACAGGTTATCCAATAGCAGTCATACCATCAAAGATTTCCTGTTTGGGAAGATCAAACACTCCTTCCTCTTCAGGTAGTTGTAGTCGAGTACGGACCATTCCTTCATTGATGTTGTATTCCTGTCCATCAATGGTTGCTACAATTTCTTTCGGTCTCCCACAATATTTTGTACTCTAGCAGATGCCCAAAATTGCTTAACAAGAGAGTCGTACACTATATTTGGACAATATGTGAGAGCATATTGAATTGATGACCCACGTAAGAAAGCCAACACTTCATCGTATCCTATGCTGCGATCAGAAGACTCTACATGAGCCACCTTGTTGTGCTCATCTTTGTATTTGAGTATCGCCATTGTATTAGGTGAGTGATCTAGGGTTTGAAGATAGAGATGTTGAACTGGGATTCGAGAGAATATTGATGTTTCAAGGTGTGAGAGAACAATTTTAGGTTAGTTATGTTGATAAAGTTATACGGTTGCCAAATTTAGCTATTTGAATTGCAGAAATTTCGCGCACGTATCTTTGACCGTTTGACTTAATCAACTTCCCCAAATTCAATGAAACCAGCAGCAACCACTGGTCAATCAGCAGGAATGCATGGTCAATCAGCAGCAATGAACTACTTTGACCAAAGTCAACATACTGAATCCGGTCATTAATGACAAATCTAACCCAAATTATTTTTACTATCAATCCATCATTAACTTCCATACTCACCCTGAGGCCTATAAAGACCATCCCAATTATTCCAAAACTCACACAAACCCTAGACTTCAATCGAAGAGAATGATCAATCCAAATCCAAACATCATTGAGATTTCATCCTATTCAGACTCGAAAAACTGGCAGGATGTCTTCACCCCAAATCTGGTCTGGATGGGACCAGGTGAGGCATCAAATTGGGTACCAACTGAGGATCTTCCCACTTATTCTTCATTTGAATACTCTAGCACTGATGAGGAAGCATCATCATGGCCAAAGTCCATGACTTGCTACCAAGGAGAAAGGGAAGTAGACCCTCCAGACAATCCCATTTCAGCAGAACTAACTCGAGAGATGGAGAAAGCTGTGGCTGCCTTCTATGAACTCTCAGTTCCTAGGCCTAGTCAACCATTCCCTAGGTTACGCCCTAAAGCAAGTCAGTCACTCCCTACCCCAAGTCATTTAATTTCAACGAAAGGTCAATCACTCCCTAAGCCAAGACTGCTACTCCCTGTGGTGTTGGCACTTGCAACCCTAAAGATGTATGGTGACACTGGTGGCAAGAAAGTGCGCAAAGGGATGCCTGATTTCCAAGGGAAAGGCAAAGGGAAGATGAAGTAATCACTAAGATGAATGAGTGATGGTGAGGAATGTGTGATGGATTAGGTTGGTTTCAAGATTAACAGATGATATGAAGATTTTGTGTATTGTCTCTGAATGTAATTATTTTTATGAATATGAATGAAAGCATTTCCTCTTTTGTAATAATTCCAAGCATTGTGACACACAGAACTGCAAAACAAATTTAGATTACAAAGCATGCTAAAACCTGCAAAACAAAGTTAGTAAACATATCACATAAAAATTGAGTAACAAGACACAATTACAAGAATTAGCCTCCCCTTAGGCTAATGCCTCCCCTCAATACAAGAATTAACAACAAAAATAGACAACCAAAACTATCACCATGGAAACCAAGGATAGTAATACAATCCCTCTTCAGGTATTGGCTCATAATACTCAGGCCTATAATTTTGAAAATAAGGACTTGAGGGTCTATAGAGTGGTTGAGCACCATTTCTTTTCCAAACAGCAGAATTGATTTGACCAGCTGGAATGGTTGCATGTTTGCTATGCCCACCATCAGCAACAGGTTTAGTACTACCAGCAGGAAATGTTGCTGCCTTAGGCACATAAGAGGGTATCTTTTCCACATTTTTCCACAATGGTCTAGTCCCTTGTTGCCTAGCATTTACTCCCATTCTCTTCTCATGATAGTCACAATCTTTGATGAGATGAAGTTTACTACCACATACAAAGCATGATTTCCTCTTAACAGACTTGGTTTTAGCATACTTTATCTTATCACAAACAATGTTGTCACTATAGGAACTAGAGACACATTTGTTTTTGATGAAGCAAAAAGTGTACCACTTTTAGGGGGTCATTTAAGCCCTAAATCGTATTTATTTGATCAAATATTGCCCTAAATCGTTCGTTTTGTCATTTTAGGTACTTTGGAGAAGAAATCTGGAAAAGGAAGCATTTTGGACGTTTTTGGAGCATAAAAGTGAAGAAAACGACAAAGTCTCCAAAGCTGTTGGAAAAGTACACTTGACAGCGTCAAGGATTGCTCCTAACGGCGTCATGGCTTGGCAAAAGAGGTGGATATGACAAAATACACGTGACGCGCCAGAGAGTTTTACAATGGAAAGTCTGACGGCATCACCCTTTAAGGTGATCAAGGCCATCACGGTTTAAGTTAAAGAGAGATGGCGTCAAGCACAATCCTGACGGCGTCAACCCTTGATAGGCCAGAGCGGATTTTGGAGGACTAAAAAGGGACGGCGTCAGGAAGGCCATCCGAGAACCCTAGCCACGGCGAGGTGACGGCGTCAAGATCTATAACGTGACGCCGTCAGCCCCTAAATTCTATATATAGTTTTGCAATTTTTATTCATAGTGTGCAACTTTGTGAGGAGAAACCCTAAGACGAATTTTCTGCCATTTTTAAGGGTTTTATACCCTTGGATCTCCCATGTTTAATTGAAGATAAGTAATCATTTAATCATTCAATATGTCTATGTGTTGTTTGATTATATCTTGTTCTTGTCTTTTAATTAACATGCTAGGCTAGATTTATCTTGTGTTTGCTTAGATCTAATGAAACCTAACTATTGATTATTGGTTATTAGTGTGTTGTTAATTGTATTGGATGATTGTTTATCGATGTTAGGCTTAAGAAAACTGGCTAACCTCCTATACGGTAACTTGCTTGAACGTCTTAAGAAACATGAACCAATGCGTACTAAGGTTTTTATGGTTGTATTTAATGCATGAACGAATTCTAGTGATCCCATGTTAGGAGCTTCTTAGCCGGCTCGACATAGGAGTGAAGTAGGAGCTTGTAGAGTTGGGGAAGTACGTACGCCACCCCACGATTGGTATTAAGGAATACACCCATCATCCACGCAATTAATACACACTAATCAACCGGTAAAAGATAGTTAGGGAGTAAGGAAATCTAAGTAAACACATTTCTCTCCATATAAGTTTTACAACCCTTTTCATTTTCAGTTATTTTATTTTATTTGCATTTGTAGTTATTTGGGTTAGTTGACTAGCAACTAATTCCGCCCACTCCTTCAAACCCGAGATTTTACTTGCTTTCATAAAATATAAAAATACAAAAAGAATCTTCCCTCACCCTTAGACCTATTAGAGTAGTTTTTCAATCCTAACGACACTATTCCCCTAGAGAACGATCAATCCCCCAGTACTTGCCACTTCACTATACTACATCGGTCAGGTACAATGCCTGGTGGGGATTGCAAGCCTCTTGAGATCCCTCGAGAGGTAAAACCTGTTGTAAGGTCGCAAAACCACGCATCAAGTTTTTGGCGCCGCTGCCGGGGAATAGTTATTGTTTAGGTTGAATTTTTATTTTATTAGGTCTACTCACTAGATTCCTTTCTAGTGAGATTTTTATTTTTATTTTTCTAGGTTTTCTTTAGTCTATCTTATTTCTTTGTACTTTTGTTTGTGACACCTTCCACCTACCTCATGAGTAATAGTGATCGCTTGATCCCTGTTATTCGTATTTTCCGCCGTGCAAATTTCCAACTACCCGTTCCCGCCCCCATCGTAGAAAACAACAACCTTTCACCCGACCACCACTTTGGTAACAATTCTGAGATGGAGGAGTCTAACCATGAGAATGACTATGCAGTTAGTCCATTTTACGACTCAGACTCCGATGAGGATGCTGGTAATGGAGAAGTAGTTAACGAGGAATGGAGAAAAGAGGAAATTGATCCCTTTAAGTATGTTGACCCTAGGACTAAGATCGAAAAGGATAGCCTCTTTAACATGCAATTTCCGTGTAAGATTGGTTATCATAGTTTTCATGCTTATCTTAACTCATCTTTGCCTATGAACATTATCTCTCGCGCTAATTATAATAAAATCATGGTAGATGAGCTAGAATATCAAGGAGATAACATTGTTGCTAGGATTAAGCCACTACATGTATTCGTAGGAAGTTTTGTGTATTTGGTGGATTTTATGGTTATGGAGAACTTAGGAGAATTTATTGATAACAAATTAACCCAAGTCATTTTTGGAGAACCCTTTAAAAGGTTGACCAACCTTGACGAAAAACTTGTGGACGGGTTAATTACATTCTCGGATGGGGATGAAGATTTTGTTTACCAAATGCCCCGATCACATCCTAGGTTTAAGAACTTCTCCATTGAATCTTGCAATAGACTTTTGCCTATTGACTTGCTAAGTGAGAATGATAAGAAAAAGGGGCTCAAATATCCACATGAGAAAAATAAGAGATATTATCATGGATGTCTGGAGCTGAGTGATGAATACAAGAAAGATGAGGCAACAATTAGATGGCTCACACTCGGATATGTGAGCATAAGCGACACTAGATAAGCCTAACTTTGAGTCTAGCTACAAGACTCGTTAATAAAGAAAATTGCTTCTTGGGAGGCAACCCAAGCTTTATTTGCTTTGTGTGTTTATTTATTTGTTTGTTTGATTTTATTTGCTTCCGTATGTATGTTTAATTTTTATTATTATTGATTCATGTTCAAAACTAAATTGTGAAAATGCTTTATCTTGTTTTTAACTTCGTCTTAACTACATATAAAGGTATTTTGCAAAAGTTAAGTGTAAGGGAAATCCAAATCGGTTTATTAGAACAAATGAACATGAATCATAACAATAATAAATTAACATACATATTAGTAATTGTTTGAGTCAAATGCTTGTATCGAGTCATAATGATGTTTTGCAGGAATTCCAAGAAGTAAGGTATAGGTTTTTCCAGAAATTTTTCGGAAACTTAACATGAGAATTCTGTCAGATCATTTCTAACGGCGTCAGGCATTACAACCAGACGGCGTCAGGTTTTAATTTTCTCAAATTTTTGAAAGTTTTGTTTTCATAAAAAGTTTTTATTAAATCTCTAACTTATAAACTCCAGGAATCTGCAAAATAATCATTCCACAAGCATTATATCCTTATATAGAATTTATCTCGCCGATGTTATGCAGGTTTTCGTGTTTGTTTTCTCAGGTTTAACAGGTTATTTTAGACAAGGAGATGTATGTGGAATCTAGCTTTTGGTGATGCATTAGTCTTGAAGCTTCCACATTACCTTGGAAGAAGATCTAACCATGTTACCCCTTTATCCACCGAGCGAATCAGGGGAGTATTTGATTTCATTCTTTTACCTTATTTACTTTTACATCTTGTTATTTGAACATTGGGGACAATGTTCATCTTAAGTGTAAGGGGGGGGGGGGGTAAAGTACGATACTTTAGAGAATACAATTGCACTTGATTTTTGTTTGTTTGATGGTAGATGTGTAATAAAACTGAGATAAATACTTGTTAGGGCAATTTTAGTGCCAAATTTAAAAATTTTTACAACACATAGGAGTGAAACTTTGATCTTAATGAGCGTCTCACGGATAGGAGTTATATGACTAGCACAAAAACCGTACCACTAAAAAAATTTTCCACCCCCAAATATGTGAGGTTCGCCCCTAGAATTGGTAGGAAAATCATTTATGCTATGATCTGTGTACCGGTAGCACTTAGATTCTAGAACTTGCGTTAGGACCATTCCGAGGCCACAAGTGAGACTACATTCGTGTAGTTAGATTTACTACATGATAAGAGGCATTAGGATTAACCCATTGTTTTACACCTGTGTTTTTGTTATAATTACTTTGGCTACATTTGTCAAGTAATTCCCCCACACCCTTTGCGTTGTACTCATTTTTAGTACACGATACCCCTAGTACACCCCTCAGAGCCTATCTTTTCATTTCTAACTTTAAGCATTTTACTTAAAGGAAGAATTTGTTTACACCCCACTTAAATGTACACCCAAATCGCCTTAGTCTACCTTGTATGCACTCATTTTTAGTGCATTATTGTGACAACATTTGTTTAAACCCCAAGTTAATTATCTAATTGATTACATGGTTGCTAAGTCGAGTCATATCCTTGTACATATTGTTTTGGGACGATTGGGACTCATGGGTAAAGTACTAGTGTAATGGAGTAATAGGGAAGAACAACATTATTACCCCCATATGTGCTAACTATTTTAAAAGTACTCCAAGTGTTTCGATTATCTTAATTCGAGTCATTAGAATAGTTATTTGTAAAGTTATGTAAAAGTTCAAGTGTAAGGGGAATGCAGCGCCCCTATGATGTATTATTTTGGATGGTAGGGCAAGAGTGTATGAAAAAAAAAAAAAAAAAATCGAAAAATCAAGAAAAATACAAAAAAAAAAAAAAAAGAGAAAAAGAAAAGTAGAAAAAAAACATACGGACTACCATCCCGTTTATTTTATGTTTTTGTTATTTTGTTTTTAGCTTAAGTCGAGTCTAGTCTTGGCTTAGCAACGCCATATTGTACATGTAATTAATCAGATCTTTAACTCGCCACCAGTAAAATATCCCTTATCCAACAAATCCGTGTTTATCATATCCCTACACCTAATGTTATAACCCGTTTTAAAAGCCCTCTTTGATAGTTTATCTTAGGTGCTTACGCCTAGTGGAGGAGGTTTTTGATCCTTTCCCAAGCCTATGGTAATCTATTTGCTATGACAGGTAGTGAGAGATATTATCCATTTTCATTTATGAGATTTATTTTGATGACACCTGAGAGATTTGAGTATCTAAACACTACTTGTGAGGTGCTAGTTTGTAATCTCCGTGCTTATTATGATTAAAGTGGAACGACTATTTGTTGTAATTACTTTTATATTAGCGTTAAATGACCCCTAACTTGTATTTTGATTAGAATAAAAACGCATTTGCTTGAGGACAAGCAAATCTCAAGTGTAAGGGTATTTGATGAAGCGAAAAGTGTACCGCTTTTAGGGGGTCATTTAAGCCCTAAATCGTATTTATTTGATCAAATATTGCCCTAAATCGTTCCTTTTGTCATTTTAGGTACTTTGGAGAAGAAATCTGGAAAAGGAAGCATTTTGGAGGTTTTTGGAGCATAAAAGTGAAGAAAACGACAAAGTCTCCAAAGCTGTTGGAAAAGTACACTTGACGGCGTCAAGGATTGCTCCTGACGGCGTCATGACTTGGCAAAAGAGGTGGATATGACAAAATACACGTGACGCGCCAGAGAGTTTTACAATGGAAAGTCTGACGGCGTCACCCTTTAAGGTGATCAAGGCCATCACGGTTTAAGTTAAAGAGAGACGGCGTCAAGCACAATCCTGACGGCGTCAACCCTTGATAGGCCAGAGCGGATTTTGGAGGACTAAAAAAGGACGGCGTCAGGAAGGCCATCCGGGAACCCTAGCCACGGCGAGGTGACGGCGTCAAGATCTATAACGTGATGCCGTCAGCCCCTAAATTCTATATATACTTTTGCAATTTTTATTCATAGTGTGCAACTTTGTGAGGAGAAACCCTAAGATGAATTTTCTGCCATTTTTAAGGGTTTTTTACCCTTGGATCTCCCATGTTTAATTGAAGATAAGTAATCATTTAATCATTCAATATGTCTATGTGTTGTTTGATTATATCTTGTTCTTGTCTTTTAATTAACATGCTAGGCTAGATTTATCTTGTGTTTGCTTAGATCTAATGAAACCTAACTATTGATTATTGGTTATTAGTATGTTGTTAATTGTATTATATGATTGTTTATCGATGTTAGGCTTAAGAAAACTGGCTAACCTCCTATACGGTAACTTGCTTGAACGTCTTAAGAAACATGAACCAATGCGTACTAAGGTTTTTATGGTTGTATTTAATGCATGAGCGAATTCTAGTGATCCCATGTTAGGAGCTTCTTAGCCGGCTCGACATAGGAGTGAAGTAGGAGCTTGTAGAGTTGGGGAAGTACGTACGCCACCCCACGATTGGTATTAAGGAATACACCCGTCATCCACGCAATTAATACACACTAATCAACCGGTAAAAGATAGTTAGGGAGTAAGGAAATCTAAGTAAACACATTTCTCTCCATATAAGTTTCACAACCCTTTTCATTTTCAGTTATTTTATTTTATTTGCATTTGTAGTTATTTGGGTTAGTTGACTAGCAACTAATTCCGCCCACTCCTTCAAACCCGAGATTTTACTTGCTTTCATAAAATATAAAAATACTAAAAGAATCTTCCCTCACCCTTAGACCTATTAGAGTAGTTTTTCAATCCTAACGACACTATTCCCCTAGAGAACGATCAATCCCCCAGTACTTGCCACTTCACTATACTACATCGGTCAGGTACACTGCCTGTTGGGGATTGCAAGCCTCTTGAGATCCCTCGAGAGGTAAAACCTGTTGTAAGGTCGCAAAACCACGCATCAGTTTTTAATAGAATCACTTGATCTGTTGTCTGAAAAACCTGTTTTGGAAGCAGATTCATCACTATTTTCTTTTGAGGAGGAATGGTGAGTCTTGGGAGAAGATATCTCTTCACTTGAATCACATGAAACAAAGTCTTTGGACTCAGCTTCTGAGGACTTGTCACTTGTGGAACAAGAGTCAAAGTCATCAGGTTCAGATAAGTCTTTGGACTTTTTACCATAACTCATGTGTGATTCATCTGAGTCAAGGTCAGAGAGAGAGAGTGAACATGGGCAGGCATAAAAACTCCTCTGATAGGTGGATGAACTGCATTCATTCCTCCTTCTTTAACAAACTTTACAGGAACTTGGTAATTTGCAGGTTCAGGGTCAAAAACACTATACTCATTAGGGTCATAAAATTGATCTTTCCCTATGTAGTCACCAAACCCTAAACCAATTTTAGTTCTCATAGACATAGAACTATCAACTAACTTGTTTAGGTTTTTAGATGAATCTTTCCATTTATCAAACCTAGCCAAGGCATTGTCTAGCTTAGTCTGCATATCCTGTTTTTCTAATTTGGACTTATCATTTTGAGATTCAGAATATTTAAGCTCATTTGTAGTATTTTCTAAATCTCTCTGTAATACTTTAATCTTTTCTTCATAAGCTAACTGATTCTTTTGGTACCAGGTCTTTTGCTTTTCTAATGTATTAACAGCATTTTTATAAGCTTGGACCTGTATATAATAATCCTTATATTGAGATTCCATGTCATCATATTCTTTCTTAAGATTTGAGTATAATTCATGACAACCAAGATGACATTTCAGTACCTGAGATGGAAATCCCATTAGAGCATATTCTTCCAAGTTTTACTTTCCCTCATAGAATTCATCATTTTTAGTCAGCTTAGTCATAGGACCATTATCATACAATGCTCTAATCTCCCTTGCCCATATTTCAAATTTATCTCCTGATAATGAGATTATGAAAGAGGTTCGAGAGACAAGATTAAGAAATGTTTTCTTCTTTAACAGAGATCCTCACCAGGCTTTGATACCACTTGTAGGATCGAGTGCTTGCTTGATCTATGAGCTTGGTTAAGCTGTTTATGTAAACACAAACAACTTGGAGAATCTCTATGGTAAGACTTGTTGTTTATGCGGAAACTAAACAAACAAGAATATAAAGAAGAAAAGAACTAAAGACAATGATCCTCTATGGATCGTGTATAAACTAAATGATATGTTATTGAAAGTAAAACTGTCCATTAGGTACATAAACCCTAGCTAAAGGTTTCTTATATATCGTAGAAACCCTAGTACAACATAACTACAAAAACATGTAAAGAGATAACTATGAATCTCTTCCTAAAATAACTCTAACAAGATACTAAAAATACTCTACGACCAGCAGCAACAATCACTGCCAGCAGGAACACTCCAATGCTACCAGCAGGAACCATCTTTAGTAGCAATGTACACTACCAGCAGGAACCACATCGTACTAACAGCAGCAATGGAAAATCATTAAATTCCCTACACCAACCCCATTCACAGTTTTTAGGCACCCTTTCACACAGAAAAACTCATGAGTTTAAACCTCTTTCACCTTTCATTCTTTTTGATCATTTAGATTAGTTTTCTTTTGTTTTAAGAGTGATCCAATCATCCACCAAGAGATCCTCTTCATTCCTCTTGATTAGCAAGAGAAGAACACAAGTATCCAAGAAGATACAAGGTGTTATCATTCCTCTTCCCAGTGCAAGAGAAGAACTCAAGGTATCAAAGAAGATACAAGAGTTATAGTTGTTATGTCTTTGTAACATTTGTTACAACCTTGTTGTATCATAGCATACATCAAGTTTATTTATCTTTTATGAGCGAGAGTGAGGATCAAGTGTGATCTTATAGAGATAGGGAATATCTCTTAAAGCCATTGGGCGTGTGTGATTGATCAAGATGATCAAGGGTCGATAGATTAGTGTTAGTTGAGAGAGTGTTGATCATTGTGATCATGTTGAGATCTTTTGTAGCCATTGGGCTTGAGTGTTTGGTCAAGTGGACCTTGGTAGATTGGTGCTAGCTAAGACTAGCACTCAACATCTAGCTTAGTGTCAGTAATAGAATAAGCGACGTGTACGGTTTTCTCCGCCTGAAGGGGTGTTGTTGACATAGTGCTTGAAACTCTCGAGTGTGGTACTCGGGGAGTGGAGTAGGGCGAAGAAGAGCTTCATAGCCGAACCACTATAAATCCCTTGTCTTGGTTTGCTCCTTCCAACTCTATCTTTTACTTACTTTACTTTTATCAGTTAGTTTAGAGTATAGTTCATATTGGTGTTGATTGATTACACATAAGTCTCGAATCAAGGTTTTTCGTAAACAAACTTTTAAAAGGATTTTTAAAAGGACTAAAAACTGGTAAAACTATTCAACCCCCCTTCTAGTTTTCCACAGATTTTATGGCACTCATGGATGATATGGAAGACATTGAAGATATTGATGCAAACTGCATTTTCATGGCAAATATTCAGGAGGCTAAGTATGATACGGATTCTGACTCACCTCTTGTTTATAACAACAATGCAGTATTTGAGGTACCATCATTCAATACATGTCACAATAATGAAATATTTGACATGTCACCTCATGAGGAACAACATCCTGTGACTCCAGCACCCACTTTTGATACATATATGGACACGCCAAGTTGTAGCAATATTAATTTGGCAACTCCAGATATGAATCCTAATGGAGGCTTCGAGTCATAGCATACTGAGAATGGTGAGGAAACACGTGCGTTATTTGAATCATTATTGAACAACTGTAGTATTGAAATTGAAAAAGTCAAAAAGGTCAATCACGATGTTAAGGCCGAGAATGAGAAAATGACCGCTGAGCTTGAGAGGTATAAGGAAAATGAAAAAGCTTTTAAATTTCATAAAACACGACAGTCAGAATTAGAAAATGGTTAAAAAACTCCGTTTTAAGAGAAAAACAGCTGCAAATCAAGTTTGACACTCTCGATGTTAAGTTGAACATGAAAATAAAATCCTTAAACGCGAAAGTTTCAGATTTAAAAAACCAACTTTCTAAACAAAAATCAACTTGTTCTGATCTTGAAAAAGAAAAGAAACAGTTGAAAGCAGATTTTTAAAATGAGAAAATGATCTTCTTGATGAAATCATTGAGAAACAAGAAACAATTAAGAAGTTGGAAGATTTGCTTGTGAAAACGGTTCATTTTGCTCAAACAATTCATTTACTAATTAAAGATCCAAACCCGCTTTTGCACACGATGAAGAAAATGGCTATCGGTTGTGAAAACCCTTATACGCTCAAGAAAGCTCAGAAATAACAGAATGTTTTGTATAATGGTAATGTGATATTTGCTAAACATGATCCTCCCGCTGTTCGGGATTCTGATGAAACGATTGAGCTTGCCGAAGAGAGTAGAATCAAAATGAAACAAAAGAACCCAGAAATAAAACCAATTGATTATAATAACCTTAACATACTTTCTGGAGTAAATTTGGTTCAACAACAACAAACACCAAAGGTTTCCAAAAAACCAGTTGTTTCAACAAAAACAAAAAGTTTTTTCTAAAAACCTTTCAAACTTGGAACAAATATACTCTAGCAACCTTTTTAACACAAGTGAAGCTAGAAGGTGTTTGGATGATCTTAAAAAGAGAGTGGAAACACTACAAGTATTGTTGCATAAAAAAAAATATAAGTATCAACAACTGGCATTCAAGTTTTCATGCTGAAATGAAAAAGGTGTTTGAAACATAAATTGCTACTCCACTAAATGCAGTTCATGCCAAAGTAATTCATGTTGAAAATGCAATTTTAAAAGAAATAGCCAACTTTGTCAAGGACCACAAATCCCTAGTTAAGGAAGCTAATGAAAACATTGAATACATCAAAGTTTTGGAAAACCTTCATGATTCTCTCTTCGAAGCAGCTTTATCGACTGATGTTATGTCCATTATTTTGCAAACATATTCTGTTGAAGACGATGAAAGACTCGGAGCCGAGACTTCTAAAATTGTGTTAAAATATGATAATGCTCTTGCTAAGCTTGAAAAAGAAAATGTATCATATTTTAAACAACTTGATCGAAAAACTGAGGAATGTAAGTATGACAAATTGTCGTATGAACGTGCCTACAAAAACATGAAAGAACAAAATGATCATTTGAGGTCTCAGCTGGAAAGTCAAAAAGGGAAGGGTGTGGAAACTAAGTCTACAAAACCATCGAATTCAGATAAACCAAAAATGTCAATTTCTCAAATAGTTCCAAAAGTTGATGTGAAAAATGATTTGTCAAAACCAGTCACTCCAACACCCTTACTGTTGGTCCCTTTACACTTTTAGAGTTAACTAGAAAGTTAATCTATTTCGTGTTATGACTAATACAATGTTTAGGATTAATTCTAACAGTTATAAAACGTGAGTATAAAAACAACAATATTTTTCAACGTTTAAATTCTTATTAGAAATAATTCCAAGAATCTATACCCAAGTGTTTTGCGAAACAAACACTTGGGATTGAATAGACAAGGGTATGGGGTGTCTCCTATCGAAACTCAAGTTTTGCTTGAGTGGTAACAATATACCCACTGAGCTATCTCAGTGAGTTGTATACTCTTTGTAGGAGAGAAGTTCCTTTGTAAAAGTTCAAGACTTTAAATATACAAAGCACACTTTAACTTCTCTCCCATCTGATCTATTTATACACAAGTAATCTAAGTATAAGTGATTAAATATAATACAAGTTGTTGAGGTTGCGTGTCTGATAATTACAAATAGTAATTGTCATTTCCAAGAACCAATAGGAAAGGGCTAATAAGACTTTGGGAGTTGTTGGCTGACACTCCATGACTTTTAGCCGCAATAGGGAAGGTTGGATCTGACAAGAGAAGAGTGTTGGGCTGACACTATTATCTTCTCAGATCTTTTCCCTATTGTTCCCGCCTTTTCTTCAGGCGTTGGTTCCTCAGTCGTTCAATCACTTTGTTGGTTGAGGAGACTGGGGTTCAGTGAGTTCTTGTCCAATACTCACTGAACCATCATCTTCTTCTTTGGCTTAAGTCCTACTCAGGGAGTACCGCCTTCCTGAGTAGTGAATCCTTCTTCTTGAATTCGCATTAAGCATCCTGAAGATGACTCACTCAGAGGCTGTTCTCTCAGTGACTTGAATTGTTCTCGATTTAAGTTAACACTTAGTTAATTTGTGTCCAAATCATGTTTGAAGCATTCTTGGGTTTTTCATGACCCAACAATCTCCCCCTATTTGGATATAAATTATTCCTAAGTGTTTTGATCAGATATGAGTGAGCTAAAGACTTCTACTCATACTGAATGTACTAGAATGTAAATAAGGACACTGAAATAATAAAAACATAATCTTATTGATATCATTTACAAGTCCTAACAAAACTAAGTACAAAAGGGATAATGGTGGGTATTCAGGCAGGTCATCAGTTCAAGTTGATTCCAAGGGCTTCAAGCTTGGACTTCTTTGACTGCAGCTCATGTTGGTCAGGATGTTCATTGATTTTTCTTTTCAGGTCTTGACAAAACCTTACATTTTCAGGACTCTTGAGTGGAGAGGCCATCATTAGAAAACCAAGCATTGCTTTAATCCATGACAAATCTATATCACTCCACCTCTGGAAGGCTTTGTCACCAAACTCATCAATGAAGAACAAACCTCTTTCAGGCTGTTCAATGACCATATTGTTCCTGAAAGGAACACATTCAGGGAGAGCCCTATTGCAGTCAAGACCAGGATTCTTGATCTCAGGCTCAGCTTCTATCTTCTTTCTTTTCCTTGAAGAAGACTGAGAGGGAGCAGGTTGTGCAGATTCAGGAAGAAGTGATGGAATGCCAAGTTCCTGAGGTGCTGCTGCCAATCTTTCGTACCTCAGACTCAAAGACTTCATCAGATTAGGGACCACAACATTTGATTTCTTTGCTATTAATGGACCCAACTCATCCAATTCGGTGATCCCGAAGTCAGCAAATCTGAAAGGTATATGAACATCAAAGTTTCTCATGTCAGCACCTCTGTAGGCAGTGACAACGGCAGGATTGGTGTTTCTTTGAATATGAACATCAGTGATTGGTTCTGGCTTCAACCTTTTAGTCATATACCACTGATATTTCTTAATCCTATTCTGCCTGATCTCTTCAGCCCGTTTATTTCTTTCCTCCCTTTTCTGCCTGAGAGTGGTCATCTCCTCAGACTGAGCTTTCACAAAGGTCATACCACCTTCTCTTCCTGAGAGATCCTTAGCCTAAAGACCAATTTTCTCAGCCTCTTCATGAACAACCTTGATTAAAGCAGACTTGCTCGCCTTCTCTTCCTCCTTTAACTTCTTCTTTACTTCCTCTTCCTGAAGATAAGCACTGAGTTCATCAGCTGAGAAGTGGTAAAGAACTCCATCAATTTCATATGGGATCCTGAGTGCTAATTCAGGATCCTTTGCAACCGTGATCGGTGCTGGTTGAGGCTCAGGTTCAGTGAGGATGCCTTTGCCTTTATCTTGATGGGAGGAAGAGGCTTCAGGAATCTCCCCCTCAGTGTGAGAAGGAGGTTGTTGACTTGAGACTCTAGTGTCTTTCTCCCCCTCAACTGTTGCTTGAGCCATGGTGATAGCAAGAGTTGGAGTCACTGGAGCAGTAGGACCTTTGAAGGCCTGATAGATCTCAGTCATCATTGATTTGATGTCCAAGGTGTCTTTCTAAAGACTTGAGATCTGATCTGCCAGAGAAGCCTGAGAAGCTTCGATGCCTGACATCCTTGACCCAAGAGACCATGCCAAGGATGTTGAAGATTGTGCCCAAGTACCAAGATGTTTTTCCTGAAGACACATGGAAGTCCTGATTGAGTCCAAGGAAGTAGTAAGACCCTGAAGCTTAGAATCCTTCAGTAAGCTGAGAAGATCACTGATTTTAGCTGACTGCTTTTGATAAGTCTCAGCAGCCTGAAGGACCTTTTCAGTGAGTACGGGGTCATCCTTGACAGCTGACTGAATAGTTCCAAGGCTGTCGGTGATGCCTTCAAGAGTAAGATTGAACTTATGGAAATGAAGATCAATAGCTGTCAAGGAGTGTTTGGTGTCTGATTGGATTTCGATCACATCATCATGAAAAGTTTCAACATCTGCCTTCAGGTTGGCATAGTGAACAGCAGCTTCAGTGTGATGATCAAACATCTCATCAGTGAGACCAGTGAAAAGAGCTCTGTTGGTCTTCAGTAGGAATTTGACCAATGTTCTTTCTGTGAGGGGAAGAAAGTTATCATACTTTTGGAGGATGTCCCCAGTACCAGAAGAATCAGAAGACTGAGAACCAAACTTTTCACTTTGGCTTGGAGATGACTGATGTGATTGTTCAGTTTGTTCAAGTTGTATATCAGTTTCCATATCCTCACCTGCCTCAAACATTTCCTCTTCACTCTCTTCCCTGAGCTCATCATCAGACTCCATAAAAGCCTGAAAGTCCCCCATGGACTCAATACCCAAAAAATCAACCGACTCCTCTTTATAAAAAGACTTGCCTTCGGTTTGGTCAGGTCCTGACCCCGTTGTCATAATAACTGAGTGGGTTTGCTCAGCCTGACTAGCCATAATAACTGGGGTAGCACCAGCCTGGCTTTTGGGGGCAGTTCCTGAGAGACTGGATCCGCCTGAGGGGTTGATGGGTTCCATATCAGCGGGTTGTTTCTTTCCCTCTGAGTCTTTGTCCCCCTTAGCACCTTCAACTACTGATGGGTGCTTTCCAGTAGTATCACTAGATACTGATTGTGAAAGTTTGTGGACCCCCTTCCCATCAGGATTGTGCTGTCCTTCAGGGGATTTAGGGTCCTTTTCTCCCTGAGATCCTGAGAGTGATTGCTCAGGAACGTTAGCGGGATGTGAATGTTTGTGGGTCCCCTTCTCAGTAAGGTAGTGCTGCCTTACCGAGGATTTAGAACCCTTTCCTCCCTTGGGAACTGATTGTTTTTTGACAATTCCTTCATCGGGATGTGAGGGGGTGTGGGTCCTCTTCCCAGTAGGGTGGTATGTGCTTAAACACATACCATTTCTAGACCAAAACCGGACCCAAAATGACCAAAAACCCGACCAAAATGCCAAATATATTGTGTTTTTGTGTTTTTACATATGCAGGCACGGATATCGAAGAAAAGGACAAAATCGAGCAAAGAACCGGGAAACCAAGCACGAGATATGGAAGTATTATTTTTAGCCGATGCCGGGAAGAAATTATGGTCAACAAGTCAACCGAGGTCCTCATATTTTCAGAGATTGTCAATTTCATCCCTTGGATCTACTTTGGAAAATATGGCAAGATTAGTCCCTAAGATTTCAAGTTAAATACATTTGGTCCTTATGATTTTAAAATACCAAATCTTAACTAAACACAACCTTTAAACCCGAACCCAACCTTCCCAACAAAACCATCCTAGCCCGTCACTTAATCCAGCCCAACAACTAAATCCTAAAACCGACCCAACTCCTAACCCGGATCCAACACCAACCTATAACCCGGGTCAAAAGATTAAATCCCACTCGGTCAAAAAGAAAGAAATAAAACAAACTCACCCTCTTATCTCTTACCTGAATAAACCCGCCTCCCAAGTTCTT
Organism: Artemisia tridentata subsp. tridentata; assembly: GCA_021014915.2. NCBI lineage: Eukaryota > Viridiplantae > Streptophyta > Magnoliopsida > Asterales > Asteraceae > Artemisia > Artemisia tridentata. Next base: position 390,034,730 of record CP139505.1, read on the forward strand.
CCCCCTTTCACCTTATTTACTATTCACGCAACCCTAATATTACCGTACTAAGTTTAACAGCAATTAAGGGTAGAATAGACAATGATTGGTTCATCTAGAAGCTCCTGACAAGGAGAATGACACATGGCAACCATCGATTGGACCGAACACGCACCACTTTTGATCGTACGGCCAGAGTTGAAGCTTGGAGATGAAGGGAAGATCCAAGGGTGATAGATAGCTGTGGACACACGCGGATCGCCAACGTGGACTCTCCAGAAGAATCGATCGAGGCCTATAAATAGCGGGATAACTCCTCAGATCGAAGGCTAGTTTTTTAGATAGATAGGATTTAATTTTAATTGTTTTATTATTACTTTAAATTTTTCAGTCGAATTTAATTTTGTAACGAGGAGGTTGTATTTTTTTTATGTTTTAGATTAAATATTTTATTGTAATTCTTAGTTTTAAATCGATTTTATTTGTATCCGAATTCAAGGTTAATGTTCTAGTTTAAATCAATTTTTATCCGAATTAAAGTTTAAATCAATTTTGTTTTTAGTTTAATGGTAGTTTATTGTTCTTGAATTTAAAGTTTTCTTAGTATTATTGTTATATCTGAGTATCAGTTAAAAAAAAAAAAAAAAAAAAAAAATTATATTAAGCTGATAAGCTGATAAGTTGGTGATAAGCTGAGGAGTGCTGATGTGGAATAAAGCTTGATATTGGGGTTATGTTATTGGCTATAAGCCTGGGTTGAATGAGGTTGATAACCTGAGTTCTGAGGTATCTAATAACAGCAGGATCACTTGTGAGTCTAGTACTTTTCTTAGCTTGTTGTCTGTTTATTCATATTCAGGTTATAGTACTGCTCTTGTTTGTTAGCTATTTCTGCATTTAGTAGCTTATTAAGATCATAGGGTAATAGAAGCTTGTTTCATTTACTTTTAGAGTGATTTTAGTAAATCAGATTTGATAAGTTGTGTTAGGCTTAAAATCAGTTGGTGCTTAAAGTTTTATAGCTCACTATTTGATTTTGGACTTGGGGTAAATCTGTAAGAACAAGTACTGCTAGGACAAGCTCAGCCATAAGCTGAGTTTGAATTGAGGTGTTTGTTTGTGTTTCAAGTAGTATAAAAAGTATTAAATTAGTGCATGAGTTCTATAAGCTAAGTATTGTTTGAGTGGTACTCTTTGGCATGTTTAAGTGTATTGCACATTGTTTTATCAGATCTGTCAAATAGTGCAGCAGCTATTGTGTTTTAACTAGCTGATCTAAGCCGAAATCGAGCTAGCAATCAAGCATTCATGATAGGGCTTTTTAAATATTTGTAATCTCTGCTTTATAAGCTTTCTAGAACAGCTTTTATTTTTAAAATTGGTTAAACTTTGAGTTTTTTTTTTAAAAGCTGTTGAAATTAGCTTGTCAGGTTTGTTAACTGATATAGAAAATTAAACAAATATTTGTCTTTGTCATTTTTGGTCCTTGTAGTTTCTGTTTTAGTTTAAATCGAGGCTAAGTAGTTTTAGTCTTAAATAGTTTGTTGTTTTGGCAATTTTAGTCCCTGTCTTTTATTAAATCTATAATAGTTTCAGTTTTTACAACTTTAGTCCCTCAGCTTTTATAAAACTTTTATTTTTCCTAATTTTCTTTTATAATTTAGTCCATTAGTTATTTTTTTATTTTCACTTTTGCATTTTAGTTAAATCACCTAATTAGTTTTAAATAGTTTTAATTCATAAAAAATTATTAAAAAGTCAAAAAAAAATATTTTTCTTTTTCCAAAAATTTTCTTTTATCATTTTTAATATAGGAAAATTATTTTGATATTTTTAGGTCTTAAATTTCACAAAATCACTTTTATTTGCGTTTTATAATTCGTCGCGTTACGTGTTTAATTTCAAATTTTCGTTTTTAAAATTCATATGCTTAGTTTAATTATTTCATTAGCTTAATTAATTGTTTACTTTTATTATTTCATTATTCGTAGTATAAAATCACAAATCAATCACTCTTATTCACATTCACTGCACGAATCACGTTCCGGGAACACAAATTCCATTCGATCTTCGTCGGGACAAACGACTCGGGTTAACACATATTTCCACGTGTGTTTTCCTTGAACTATAATTGACACGAATCAGTTTTTGGCGCCGCTGCCGGGGAAGGTTGAAGTGAGTGCGTGATTCCGTTCGTCGAATCGTGTTTTGAAGACCCTTCCTCGGAAGTTTTCGTTTTTAATAAAAATAAAAAAAATACAAAAATATAATAATTAAAAAACACTTTTCCTAAAGTGTTTTCACCATTAATAAACATCCTCGGTCTTCCGTTGAAGGAGGGCGGTTGTAAACCATTCCGAATAAACAACTAAAGAGATCGGAAAATTAAACGTTTCTTGGATTATTTCTTTACTACAACCTAATTACGGGGTTTAAGGAAGTCTTGACATTAAATTGCAGACTGAAGAGAGATCCATTCTTCTCTCCCGCCACGCTGCGCGTAGTTTTGAAAGAAACGAGTACGGTTGATCAACGATCACCAAAAAGATAATAATTCTAATTTTTCCTTAATTAAAAATCCAAAAAGATTTTCTCTTCAAATTTATTTTCCATTTCTCTTTTGTGATTTTTCATGTTTCTAAATTTCAAAACCCAAAAATAATCTTCTTATCCTCTTAACCATTTGATTCTATCTCTTTATCCCTCTTATATTTAATTCTTATGGAGTCACCCGGATATCACTGCTTTATATGTGGAGATCCGTTGGAGACTAATTCACTTTGTAACCGATGTTTTTGCAACGAATGTGGATTTATTCGTGGACTTTGTATGTGTTCTTATTCGAAAGCTGAAACTTCATTCGCTTATGAATCTAATCCAAACTCTTTCAATGAACCGTCAAATTCCTCCGACTATTCTCCACAGCCCAATTTATCTTCGTTCAATCAACGTTATTGCTGTGGGTGTGGAGATCCGTTAGATGGTTTTCTATGTCGACGATGTACCTGCGAGTGGTGTGGAAATGATCTTATAAATGGAATTTGTTTAAATTGCTATTCGAACTTTTCCAATTTCAACCACCCTCCACAGAATTCATATGAGCACGAGGCGTACTATCAAAGTTCTAATGATACATCGTTTCAAAATTCACCGACTTTTTCTTGTGAAAATTGTGGGGGTCCTCATAATGATTATCAATGTCAACCGTGGAATCAAAATTACTATGAACCTAATCCTTGCTATAGTACTCCCGGTTTTGACAATTTCCAACCCCCACAACACCATATGATTCAACCACAACCTCAGTCACCTCCTGAAGAAATACTCAATAAAGAGCAACTTCTCGTTGCTATGCTTGAAACACTAAAAGAACTTAAGGCTTTACGTACCCCAGAAGAACCTCATCAGAAAACTTATGGAGAACTTCTAGCTGAAGAACAAGCAGCTAAAATAAGTTCTAATTATCGTCAAACTTTCGTTTATGACGACGATGACGATGATGAGGATTCTGGGTGGGGAGTTTATGAGAATTCGTCAGTTGCAACCATACCCGTCGTTCCTACCAAAGAACCCGAGGACTCTCTAAAAATGGGGGACGAGCATCTAAACACTAATCCGGCAACGGAATCAGACGGTGTTGAGAATCTTGTCCCAATCCCAAGTGAGTCCGAGGAAATATCTGACAGTGAAAGTGATTTGCAATTTTATGGAGATTCTCTTGACATTTCCAAAGTTACCTCCGGGATTTTCTCTAACCCTCTTTTTGAATTCAATGATGAGTATACTTCTTGCAAAGTTAATCCTCTTTTCGATGGAGGGTTAGAGAACGTTGAGGACGAGGACTCTACATTTGATGAGCCGATTTTACCAATACCTCGCCTCGATGATTCCCATGACTCAGAAGGGGATGTACTTTTTCTTGAAAAATTGCTTAACAGTGATCCCCTTCCAGAAACTGAGTCATTTCACGTTGATCCATCACCCCCTCGCCCTCCTGCTAAACCACCTGATGATGGAATTCTTTCTGCTATTGAGTCAGATACGGAGACAATAATGGACGAGGTGCAAACTTCTAGCACACAAAGTACAGCACATGTCCCACCTCCGTATATCCTTCCAGAGCCCAAGCTCAAAGACGTACTTCATAAGACTTATATCATACCTCTTCCGGAGTATGATTACTTTCATTTTGAGGAAGATCATGACCCGGGGGGAGATGTACTCTATCCTAAGAGTTTGCTTATCAATGATTTAACCCCAACCCTCCCGCCCGAGGTTTTTGCTGATGAAGAATGGATCTTCATTGTGATTAAGATCCTTCTCCCTTTCTTCACCTACCCGGTGATTTCTCCTATCTTTCACTCCCTCGGGAGTGAAGATACAATCTTTGACCCCGGCATTTTCTTTTCTATCTAGAGCCGTGGGTATCTCATCGGAGTGGAACTTTCGTGTGCTTCAATGTTTATCCAAACATCTTGAACGAAAGTCCGATTGAGATTATTTCTTCCACATGCTCCCCCAAGGACAAATAAATTCGGGGTCGAGTCAAGCTCATGTGACTCGGTTACCAAAAACAAGCGCTTCGTGGGAGGCACCCCATGCTTATCTATCTATCCTTTTATTTCTAATAAAACATGAGGAGGGATCCCCTCTTCCGTATCTTGTGTTTCGTGTTTTTCTGTGATGTGTCCAGGAATGCCCGATGATGAAGACTCTCGTGCTCGTAGTTTCCTTCACGCTTCTCGAGTTTCATCATTCGCTGCTTATGAATATCCTAAATCTTATCGTTTAACATTTATCTTTTGGCATAATTAATAAACGGCCTTAGATTTATGTAGGAGAACCCTTACCTTTAAGACATTGAGGACAATGTCTCGTTTTAGTCTGGGGGGGTAATCTTTCGATTTGATTTTTGCCTTGCATTTTTGCGTTTTCTCATGCAACCCCGTTTTTCCTCCAAAAATTGAAAAAAATCCAAAAAAATGAGAAAATTTTAAAAAATTTTGTGCAAAAATATAATAAATTTTGACATTTTTGTTGATTTTCCGCTGGTGAGAGTAGGAATAAAATTCTGACTTGACCGGGCGTGTTGAGCCCTAGCTTGTCTCCTTAACCGTTTATAATCTATAAGCTCGTGCTAGTCTTTTACACAAGGAGCTAGAAAACGCGAATTCTTTTTAAGAGTTTGCAAGTTCCCGTATTTGACTTTATATACGCATGGCTTGATTATAAGGCTAAGTATTCGCGGATCTTATTATTTAAGATTTTAAATTTGCGAAGAACGAGAAATGATAGAGTTGTTTATAAGTTAGATTGCTAAACGTGGAGTAGTTGGATCTCTTTAGAGCTCATCGAAGCTATTTATGGCTTTTTGTTCCCATCAGCTTGTTTCACCAAAAATAATACTCTATAAATAATTAAAGCTATTTTGGTTTTGGCGAAATTTAGTTTTTAATCCTTCTTAAGAGAATCCTTGCTTATGGAAGTCGGGTACACATCAAGGTACTGTCAGTGTTACGGTGTAATAGACTATTCCATCTTGCCGGCTCACAACCGATGTTGGGATTGTTATAAAAGCCGTAGGACTCGGGATTTGGCAAAATATATAATGAATAATAAATAATAATAATAATCCAAAGCCATAAAAAGTTTTCTGCATCTTGCCGGTTCGCAGCCGATGTTGTAGACTTCTAATAAAGGCAGAGGAAAAATTCCAAGGTCATAATAGACTATCACATCTTGCCGGTTCGCAGCCGATGTTGTGATTGTTATAAAAGGCCAAGGATATAATAATATGTGCTTAATAATGTTAAAAATGCCAAATTTTGACTCCGAGGTATCCTAATAAAGGCTTCCGTCTCTGGACTCGTAGATGAGTTGTTTCGGTCGCAAATAAAAGGGATATTCTCAAAATCGTGTTAAATCAGAGACCTTGATGTGGACCTCATTTTTGTATGCAACGGTTTTCGAGGGAAGGTTTGGAAACTACTTAGCGTCTAAACTAGGTATCTTTATCGGACTAAAAATTATCAAAACGAGAATTCGAAGAAATTCATTTCTCACCAAAAATAAAATAAATAGAGGAAAATAGGAATTTGGGAACGAGAAGTCCACAATTAGCTTTCTGAGTAGTGTTGGCAATCTAATTTGTAAATGACAATGATTTCGTTTTTAAGCTTAGTTTGGGGACTCGTGAAAAATCAGGGAAGACGAATTTTATCCGTATGGTCACTTCTTTATGAGTCGTGTTTCCTACTCGAAGACCCTAAAGATTATCAAAAGATAATGATTGTCAACAAAAGCCGTCACATGAATAATGAGAAAAATAAAAAAAATACAAAAATAGAATAAAAAGGAAAATCGGGGTGTTCTTATAACATTGCATGAGGACATTGCAATAGCTTAGTCTGGGGGAATTTTGGTATGTGCTTAAACACATACCATTTCTAGACCAAAACCGGACCCAAAATGACCAAAAACCCGACCAAAATGCCAAATATATTGTGTTTTTGTGTTTTTACATATGCAGGCACGGATATCGAAGAAAAGGACAAAATCGAGCAAAGAACCGGGAAACCAAGCACGAGATATGGAAGTATTATTTTTAGCCGATGCCGGGAAGAAATTATGGTCAACAAGTCAACCGAGGTCCTCATATTTTCAGAGATTGTCAATTTCATCCCTTGGATCTACTTTGGAAAATATGGCAAGATTAGTCCCTAAGATTTCAAGTTAAATACATTTGGTCCTTATGATTTTAAAATACCAAATCTTAACTAAACACAACCTTTAAACCCGAACCCAACCTTCCCAACAAAACCATCCTAGCCCGTCACTTAATCCAGCCCAACAACTAAATCCTAAAACCGACCCAACTCCTAACCCGGATCCAACACCAACCTATAACCCGGGTCAAAAGATTAAATCCCACTCGGTCAAAAAGAAAGAAATAAAACAAACTCACCCTCTTATCTCTTACCCGAATAAACCCGCCTCCCAAGTTCTTCCCCCTTTCACCTTATTTACTATTCACGCAACCCTAATATTACCGTACTAAGTTTAACAGCAATTAAGGGTAGAATAGACAATGATTGGTTCATCTAGAAGCTCCTGACAAGGAGAATGACACATGGCAACCATCGATTGGACCGAACACGCACCACTTTTGATCGTACGGCCAGAGTTGAAGCTTGGAGATGAAGGGAAGATCCAAGGGTGATAGATAGCTGTGGACACACGCGGATCGCCAACGTGGACTCTCCAGAAGAATCGATCGAGGCCTATAAATAGCGGGATAACTCCTCAGATCGAAGGCTAGTTTTTTAGATAGATAGGATTTAATTTTAATTGTTTTATTATTACTTTAAATTTTTCAGTCGAATTTAATTTTGTAACGAGGAGGTTGTATTTTTTTTATGTTTTAGATTAAATATTTTATTGTAATTCTTAGTTTTAAATCGATTTTATTTGTATCCGAATTCAAGGTTAATGTTCTAGTTTAAATCAATTTTTATCCGAATTAAAGTTTAAATCAATTTTGTTTTTAGTTTAATGGTAGTTTATTGTTCTTGAATTTAAAGTTTTCTTAGTATTATTGTTATATCTGAGTATCAGTTAAAAAAAAAAAAAAAAAAAAAATTATATTAAGCTGATAAGCTGATAAGTTGGTGATAAGCTGAGGAGTGCTGATGTGGAATAAAGCTTGATATTGGGGTTATGTTATTGGCTATAAGCCTGGGTTGAATGAGGTTGATAACCTGAGTTCTGAGGTATCTAATAACAGCAGGATCACTTGTGAGTCTAGTACTTTTCTTAGCTTGTTGTCTGTTTATTCATATTCAGGTTATAGTACTGCTCTTGTTTGTTAGCTATTTCTGCATTTAGTAGCTTATTAAGATCATAGGGTAATAGAAGCTTGTTTCATTTACTTTTAGAGTGATTTTAGTAAATCAGATTTGATAAGTTGTGTTAGGCTTAAAATCAGTTGGTGCTTAAAGTTTTATAGCTCACTATTTGATTTTGGACTTGGGGTAAATCTGTAAGAACAAGTACTGCTAGGACAAGCTCAGCCATAAGCTGAGTTTGAATTGAGGTGTTTGTTTGTGTTTCAAGTAGTATAAAAAGTATTAAATTAGTGCATGAGTTCTATAAGCTAAGTATTGTTTGAGTGGTACTCTTTGGCATGTTTAAGTGTATTGCACATTGTTTTATCAGATCTGTCAAATAGTGCAGCAGCTATTGTGTTTTAACTAGCTGATCTAAGCCGAAATCGAGCTAGCAATCAAGCATTCATGATAGGGCTTTTTAAATATTTGTAATCTCTGCTTTATAAGCTTTCTAGAACAGCTTTTATTTTTAAAATTGGTTAAACTTTGAGTTTTTTTTTTAAAAGCTGTTGAAATTAGCTTGTCAGGTTTGTTAACTGATATAGAAAATTAAACAAATATTTGTCTTTGTCATTTTTGGTCCTTGTAGTTTCTGTTTTAGTTTAAATCGAGGCTAAGTAGTTTTAGTCTTAAATAGTTTGTTGTTTTGGCAATTTTAGTCCCTGTCTTTTATTAAATCTATAATAGTTTCAGTTTTTACAACTTTAGTCCCTCAGCTTTTATAAAACTTTTATTTTTCCTAATTTTCTTTTATAATTTAGTCCATTAGTTATTTTTTTATTTTCACTTTTGCATTTTAGTTAAATCACCTAATTAGTTTTAAATAGTTTTAATTCATAAAAAATTATTAAAAAGTCAAAAAAAAATATTTTTCTTTTTCCAAAAATTTTCTTTTATCATTTTTAATATAGGAAAATTATTTTGATATTTTTAGGTCTTAAATTTCACAAAATCACTTTTATTTACGTTTTATAATTCGTCGCGTTACGTTTTTAATTTCAAATTTTCATTTTTAAAATTCATATGCTTAGTTTAATTATTTCATTAGCTTAATTAATTGTTTACTTTTATTATTTCATTATTCGTAGTATAAAATCACAAATCAATCACTCTTATTCACATTCACTACACGAATCACGTTCCGGGAACACAAATTCCATTCGATCTTCGTCGGGACAAACGACTCGGGTTAACACATATTTCCACGTGTGTTTTCCTTGAACTATAATTGACACGAATCAGTCCTCTTCCTAGTAGGGTGGTGCTGCCCTACCGAGGATTCAGGACCCTTTTCTCCCTTGGGCACTGATTGTGATTTATCAGTACCTTCATCGGGATGTGAGGGGGGAATGCTTCCTGATTCCTCTGACTTGTGTATGTCAGTTGAACCATGTGGAATGGGTGCGCCCGAGGTCACTGAGGATGATTGCTCAGTGACTTCTGTTGGCCTTTGTTTTGAGGTCAAGAGGGTCTCAAAAATGGGTGTCTCAGAGGTCTCGGCCTTTTTCAACCTCTTTTTAAGGTTGAGTTGGTTTTGAGGATCAGTCTCAGTGGCGAGTGGCTTGGGTCTAACCACCTGGCTGGACTGACCCTTCTTTGTCTTCTTCACCTTTTTGGTCGGTGAAGGAACTGGAGAGATAGCGTCATTACCCTGAATGACTGATTGTGATGTGCGTGGTTTTGTAACCTTACAACAGGTTTTACCTCTCGAGGGATCTCAAGAGGCTTACAACCCCACCAGGCAGTGTACCTGACCGATGTAGTATAGTGTAGTGGTAAGTACGGGGGATTGATCGTTCTCCACAGGGAATAGTGTTCGTTAGGTATGAAAGGCTACTCTAATTAGGTCTAAGGGTTGAGGAAGATTCTTTTTGTGTTTTTATAATTTTTATGAAAGCAAGTAAAATCTCGGTTTTGAAGGAGTGGGCGGAATTAGTTGCTAGTCAACTAACCCAATTTACTACGAATGCAAATAAAATAAAATAACAAAAATGAAAAGTTTGGTGAGAAACTTATGTGTAGAGAAATGTGTTTACTTAGATTTCCTTACTCCCTAACTATCTTTTACCGGTTAATTAGTGTGTATTAGTCGCGTGGATGACGGGTGTATTCCTTAATACCATTCGTGGGGTGGCGTACTTACTTCCCCAAACTCTACAAGCTCCTACTTCACTCCTATGTCGAGCCGGCTAGGAAGCTCCTAACATGGGATCACTAGAATTCGCTTGTGCATTAAATACAACCATAAAAACCTTTAGTACGCGTTTGGTTCATGTTTCTTAAGACGTTCAAGCAAGTTACCGAATAGGAAGTTAGCCAGTTTTCTTAAGCCTAACATAGATAAACAATCATCCAAAACAACTAACAACACACTAACAACCAATAATCAATAGCTAGGTTTCATTAGATCTAAGCAAACACAAGATAAATTTAGCCTAACATGTTAAACAAAAGACAAGAATAAGATAGAATCAAACAACACATAGACATATTGAATGATTAATTGATAACTTATCTTTCAATGAAACATGGAAGATCTCAAGGCAAGAAGCCCTGAAAAAGTAGCTAAAATCGTCCTAGGGTTTTATCCCAAAATTCCACACACTAAGCCCCCCTTCATGACAAAAAATTAGAAAACTATATATAGACTTTTGCATCTGACGGCGTCACCTTATGGATTGTGACGCCGTCACCTCGCCGCTTTTAGGGTTCCCGGATGACCATCTTGACGCCGTCCCTCTTTAGCTCTTCAAAAATCCATTCTGGCTTATCAAGGCTTGACGCCCTCACCTCTTGAACGTGACGCCGTCCCCTTATGATTTAAGCCGTGACGCCCTTGATCAACTTAAAGCGTGACGCCGTCAGAATTTACATGCTATTTTCACTGGCCCGTCATGAGTAAATTTCACGTCCAACTTTTCTTGCCAAAGCATGACGCCGTCCCATGTTAATTGTGACGCCGTCAAGAGTAACTTTTAGCCGATTTCTGAGACTTTGTCGTTTTCTTCACTTTAATGCTCCAAAAACGTCCAAAATGCCTCCTTTTCCAGATTTCTCCTCAAAAGTACCTAAAATGACAAAAGGAACGATTTAGGGCGATATTTGATCAAATAAATACGATTTCGGGCTTAAATGACCCCTTAAAAGCGGTACACTTTTCGCCTCATCAAATACCCTTACACTTGAGATTTGCTTGTCCTCAAGCAAATGCGCTTTTATTCTAATCAAAATACAAGTTAGGGGTCATTTAATGCAAACATAAAAGTAATTACAACAAATATTCGTTCCACTTCAATCATAATAAGCACGGAGATTATAAACTAGCACCTCACAAGCAGTGTTTAGATACTCACATCTCTCAAGTGTCATCAAAATAAATCTCATAAATGAAAACGGATAATATCTCTCACTACCTGTCATAGCAAATAGATTACCATAGGCTTGGGAAAGGATCGAAAACCTCCTCCACTAGGCGTAAGCACCAAAGATAAACTATCAAAGAGGGCTTTTAAATGGGTTATAACGTTAGGTGTAGGGAAAAGGAAAACACGGTTTTGTTGGATAAGGGATATTTTACTGGTGGCTAGTTAAAGATCTTGATCAATTACATGTACTATACAATGTTGCTAAGCCAAGACTAGACTCGATCTTAAGCTAGAAATGAAATAACAAAATAACAAAAAAATAAAACAAACATAAAATGAAACGGGATGGTAGTCCGTATGTTTTTTTTTTTTTTTTCTATTTTTCATTTTCTCATTTTTTTGTATTTTTCTTGATTTTTCGATTTTTTTTTTTTTTTTTTTTTTTTTTATTTATTTATTTTTTTTTTGCATACACTTTTACCCTACCATCCAAAATAATACATCATAGGGGCATTGCATCCCCCTTACACTTGAACTTTTACATAACTTTACAAATAACTATCTAATGACTCGAATTAAGATAATTGAAAAACTTGGAGTACTTTTAAAATATTTAGCACATATGGGGGTAATAAATGATGTTCTTCCCCATTACTCCATTACACTAGTACTTTACCCATGATTCCCAATCGTCCCAAAACAATATGTACAAGGATATGACTCGACTTAGCAACCATGTAATCAACTAGATAATTAACTTGGGTTTAAACAAATGTTGTAACAATAATGCACTAAAAATGAGTGCATACAAGGTAGGCTAAGGCGATTTGGGTGTACATTTTAGTGGGGTGTAAACAAATTCTTCCTTTAAGTAAAATGCTTAAAGGTCGAAACGAAAAGATAGGCTCTGAGGGGTGTACTAGGGGTATCGTGTACTAAAAATGAGTACAACGCAAAGGGGTGTGGGAGAATTACTTGACCAATGTAGCCAATGTAATTATAACAAAAACACAGGTGTAAAACAATGGGTTAATCCTAATGCCTCTTATCATGTAGTAAATCTAACTACACGAATGTAGTCTCACTTGTGGCCTTGGAATGGTCCTAACGCAAGTTCTAGAATCTAAGTGCTACCGGTACACACATCATAGCATAAATGCTTTTCCTACCAATTCTAGGGGTGAACCTCACATATTTGGGGGTGGAAAATTTTTTAGTGGTACGGTTTTTGTGCTAGTTATATAATTCCTATCCATGAGACGCTCATTAAGATCAAAGTTTCACTCCTAAATGTTGTAAAAAATTTTAAATTTGGCACTAAAATTGCCTTAACAGGTATTTATCTCAGTTTTATTACACATCTACTATTAAACAAACAAAAATCAAGCGCAATGGCATTCTCTAAAATCGTACTTTTACCCTCCCCTTACACTTAAGATGAACATTGTCCCCAATGTTCAAATAACAAGATGTAAAAGCATAAAGTAAAAGACTGAAATCAAATACTCCCCTGATTCGCTCGGTGGATAATGAAATTACACGGTTAAATCTTCCTCCAAAGAGAATGTTGAAACTCCATGACTAATGCATCGCCATAAGCTTGATTCCATAAACATCTCCTTGTCCAAAATAACCTGTTAAGCCTGAGAAAACAAACACGAAAACCTGCATAACATCGGCGGGATAAAATCTATATATAAGGATATAATGCTTGTGGAATGATAACTTTGCAGATTCCTGGAGATTATAAGTTGGAGATTTTAATAAAAACTTTTTATGAAAACAAAACTTTCAAAAATTTCTGGAAATTAAATCTGACGCCGTCAGGTTATAACCCCTGACGCCGTCAGAAATGACCTGACAAAAATTTTCATTTTAAGTTTCCGGAAAATTTCTGGAAAAACCTTTACCTTACTTCCTGGAAATCCTGCAAAACCTCATTATGACTCGATACAAGCATTTGACTCAAACAAATACTAATATGTATGCTAATTTATTATTATTACGATTCATGTTCATTTGTGTTCTAACAAACCGATTTAGATTTCCCTTACACTTATCTTTTGCAAAATACCTTTATATGTAGTTAAGACGAAGTTAAAAACAAAATAAAGCATTTTCACAAATTACTTTTGAACATGAATCAATACTAATAAAAATTAAACATGCATACGGAAAATAAAATCAAACAAGCAAACAAATAAACACACAAAGCAAATAAAGCAAATAAAGCTTGGGTTGCCTCCCAAGAAGCGCTTTTCTTTATTAACGAGTCTTGTAGCTAGACTCAAAGTCACGCTACCCTATGTAAGTAAGCTCGTCATCGAGGACGTCTTTAGGGTTAAGCTTGGATTGAAGTTTCCTATTGGTCCGCTTAGTACGATATGTCTTTTCAAACTTCTCTCCATCCGGGTCATACAATGTCATCTTAATATGCCATGACCCATCTCCATCTTTGGGTGGTTTATCCCAATTCCACTTATGATCATCTTCCTCACAAATCCATTTATTCATTCCTAGGTTAATTGGCAAAACTCCTAGGAAATCAATCATCCTTCTAAAAACTAGAGGGTCTTCAAATGGATCCAATTCGGTGTCCCTAGCCAAGAGTTGTTCTACCGTATGCGTTCGGTTAACAAAGTCCTCTTCTAGGTAAAATGGGCGTTGGGGTCCTATGAAGTCTCTATCAATCCAAGGTCCATATCTAGATGGTCTCCTATTTGATTCTAGCCAATGTGGTGTTGGTTCCTCACTAGTATCATAGGCATGTTTCTTAACATCATAGACTGACCAAGTATCTCCTTCTCCTACCGCTATCTTGGATTCCTTACAATCAATCATAGCACTAGCGGTCGCCAAAAATCCTCTACCTATCAACAAGGGGCATGTAGGGTCGCTAACCATATTAAGGACGTGGAAATCGGCTAAAATGGTTAGTTTTCCAATGTGCACTAACACGTCCTTAACTACTCCAACCGGGTAAGCAACACTTCCATCCGCTAAACCTATTATTACCTCGGTTTCTTCAAGTTTTCCAAGTTTTAGAGAGGTGTAGAGAGGTAACGGAAGTAGGTTAAGGCTTGATCCAAGATCGGCTAATGTGTCATAAGCCTCCGAATTACCGATCTTGCAAGGTAGAACAAATAAGCCTGGATCATCTAACTTCTTAGGTAGCTTGTTTTGAACAAAGGCGGTCCCTTTTTCGCCTAACTTGAGCTTCTTCTCATCCAACTCATCAACAACCGGACTTTCAAGGTGGAGCTCCTTGAATTCTTCGTCAAGGTTTTGAGTGGAAGGTGTTTCAACTATGTTGTTGACCAATTTGGATGTCATAACTTCTTGGTCATTTGGAACGACTTGGGTTTGTTTGAAACACGTGCTCATGGAATTGACCGAATAATATTGTGGACAAGAACTAGGGGACGAAACCGATGAAATAGCGTTGACGTTTAGTTTCGGGTTCTTGACCGTGTTGCTAGGGAGTGCTCCCATTTCTCGGTCATTGAGGGCTTTCAACAAGGTGTCAATCTTATCGGTCATCTCGCTTTGTTTTTGTTTGAAATCGGCTTCAAACTTGGCTAAACGAGCTTCTTGAGATGCCATAAATTGAGACATCAATCCTTCAAAGTTATCGGTACTACCATTGCCGGAAGGATTGTTGTTGAAAGTACGGTTCGAGTTGGAACCGCTTGATTGGAAACGATTAGGTGGGTTGGAAGAATTTGTTTGTTGGGTGTTTTGGTTTTGTTTCCACCTAAGGTTCGGGTGATTTTTCCATGAGGGGTTGTATGTATCACCGTAATGGTTTGGCTCGGGTTTGAAAGTGTACCACTTGTCTCCCGCTCCGTCGGTACGCGAGGATGCGTAGTCCACAAAAGCTTGTTCGGGGAGTTCCATGCAATCACGAGTGTCGTGGGGACCACTACATAATTCACATGAAGAAGTGATTTTGTTCACTTGGCTTGAAGGTTTAGGAGTCTCGTAGGATTTCATGAGAAACTTGACTTGGTCTTCAAGTTCTATGATCCTACGGTCAGAAGTGCTTGAATTGTTCGAAGGCAAAGATATTGCCTTGACCGTTTTATTCAAATCACGGGGATCACTCCAACTTTCGTTGTCATAAAGAGCAAGATCCTCTAGGAGAGCCCATGATTGTTCCGCACTTAGATCACGTAGCTTGCCACCGGCCGATTGGTCAATGGTTTGCCTCGTGGAGAGATTGATATGGTCATAGAAGATTTGGACTTGGAGCCAAAGTTCTATGCCATGGTGAGGGACTTTTTGGAGTAAGTCCTTGAATCGAGTCCATGCCTCGTAGAGAGTTTCGCCTTGACGTTGTTGGAACATCAAGATATCATTCCTTAGCTTGGTAGTTCTTCCCGGTGGGAAAAACTGAGCAAGGAAACGAGTAGTGAGATCATCCCAAGAGGTGATGGATCCTGCGGGTTGACGTTCTAGCCACTGACTAGCTTGGTCCCGCAAAGAGAATTGGAAGAGACGCAATCGGGTCGTCTCTCGAGTGGCAACATCAAGGTCTATAGAATCAACGATTTTAAGAAAGTCCTTGAGGTGTTGATTAGGATCTTCAGAACAAAGTCTATGGAATGCGCATCCGCTTTGCACCAATCGGATGGTGTCGGATCGCAAGGGTGTGATATTGGCTCCTTGAGTGAGCTCAATGGTGTTTCGATAGCCATGGTGGCTAGGACGGGAGTACTCTCCTAAAGTACGGGCTCTAGGAGGTGGTGGTGGTTGTTGTGGTGGTGGGTTGTGGGGGTTAAGGATATTACCATCTTCCATGATGTCGGATGGTATGGTTACGAACAAAGACACGAAGAAAATAGATAGACTAAAGAAAACCTAGAAAAATAAAACAAAAATCTCACTAGAAAGGAATCTAGTGAGTAGACCTAATAGAAATAAAAATTTATCCTAAACAATAACTATTCCCCGGCAGCGGCGCCAAAAACTTGATGTGCGTGGTTTTGTAACCTTACAACAGGTTTTACCTCTCGAGGGATCTCAAGAGGCTTACAACCCCACCAGGCAGTGTACCTGACCGATGTAGTATAGTGTAGTGGTAAGTACGGGGGATTGATCGTTCTCCACAGGGAATAGTGTTCGTTAGGTATGAAAGGCTACTCTAATTAGGTCTAAGGGTTGAGGAAGATTCTTTTTTGTGTTTTTATAATTTTTACGAAAGCAAGTAAAATCTCGGTTTTGAAGGAGTGGGCGGAATTAGTTGCTAGTCAACTAACCCAATTTACTACGAATGCAAATAAAATAAAATAACAAAAATGAAAAGTTTGGTGAGAAACTTATGTGTAGAGAAATGTGTTTACTTAGATTTCCTTACTCCCTAACTATCTTTTACCGGTTAATTAGTGTGTATTAGTCGCGTGGATGACGGGTGTATTCCTTAATACCATTCGTGGGGTGGCGTACTTACTTCCCCAAACTCTACAAGCTCCTACTTCACTCCTATGTCGAGCCGGCTAGGAAGCTCCTAACATGGGATCACTAGAATTCGCTTGTGCATTAAATACAACCATAAAAACCTTTAGTACGCGTTTGGTTCATGTTTCTTAAGACGTTCAAGCAAGTTACCGAATAGGAAGTTAGCCAGTTTTCTTAAGCCTAACATAGATAAACAATCATCCAAAACAACTAACAACACACTAACAACCAATAATCAATAGCTAGGTTTCATTAGATCTAAGCAAACACAAGATAAATTTAGCCTAACATGTTAAACAAAAGACAAGAATAAGATAGAATCAAACAACACATAGACATATTGAATGATTAATTGATAACTTATCTTTCAATGAAACATGGAAGATCTCAAGGCAAGAAGCCCTGAAAAAGTAGCTAAAATCGTCCTAGGGTTTTATCCCAAAATTCCACACACTAAGCCCCCCTTCATGACAAAAAATTAGAAAACTATATATAGACTTTTGCATCTGACGGCGTCACCTTATGGATTGTGACGCCGTCACCTCGCCGCTTTTAGGGTTCCCGGATGACCATCTTGACGCCGTCCCTCTTTAGCTCTTCAAAAATCCATTCTGGCTTATCAAGGCTTGACGCCCTCACCTCTTGAACGTGACGCCGTCCCCTTATGATTTAAGCCGTGACGCCCTTGATCAACTTAAAGCGTGACGCCGTCAGAATTTACATGCTATTTTCACTGGCCCGTCATGAGTAAATTTCACGTCCAACTTTTCTTGCCAAGGCATGACGCCGTCCCATGTTAATTGTGACGCCGTCAAGAGTAACTTTTAGCCGATTTCTGAGACTTTGTCGTTTTCTTCACTTTAATGCTCCAAAAACGTCCAAAATGCCTCCTTTTCCAGATTTCTCCTCAAAAGTACCTAAAATGACAAAAGGAACGATTTAGGGCGATATTTGATCAAATAAATACGATTTCGGGCTTAAATGACCCCTTAAAAGCGGTACACTTTTCGCCTCATCAGATTGCATTTATCCAGTCAGGGCAATATGTGTAACCTCACTGATGCTACTAGTGAAGTTTGACTTGTGCAGGACGTCAGGCTTCGTACCTTCTGCATCAGTCCTCACCTAGTCAGAACCAAGTAGGTCCTGAAGCACACAGGAAACAAATCTAGGATAGGACATATGCCTTTGCCTATGTTTTCCTGAGAGCTTAGCAACAAGGTCTCGGAAGATTATTCCTCCGATGTCTATTTTTGTACCCTCAAGGAGACTGAACAACATCAATTGTTGTGAAGAGTTCAACTGCTCCGTAGAGGATTGATAACGCCTAAATCTAACATGTTTTTGATAGCGTTATTGGTAGTTTTATATATGTTTTGTGGTTATATTTATATGCTTTTGTTACTAAATCGTACCAAAGTGTGTTTGCAAAGCATTTGTAGCCAAAGACAGGAAAATGGATGGAAGAGATGCAAAAATGAGGAAAAAGGAAATATTTGAGATTGCATGTGAATCTTGTGTCAAGTTCTGCTCCGTGAGGTACTTCAATGAGTTAAATTCCGAGTAGTCGAGTTAATAAGCTTAAGGATGAAGAGAAAGATCAAAGAATCAAGAGCTACGACCGAGAAACAAGTCATACGCAAAAGTCCAAGAAAAAGGTCCACCAGCCATAGCCATCCTGTAACACCCCAACCCGGCAAGGGTAAAGATATCACAACAATGGCTTCATATCAGATTACAAGCATTAAATCCAAAACATCACAAGTCCATAACATTAATGATCAAAGGAAATAAGTCAACATAACTTATGCCCAAAACAGAAATAAACCGAAGTACATAAATCCAAAATGCCTAAACAATGGCATAACAGAAACAGAATCCAAAATGGTATAACTAGAATGTTAAGGTCTAAGCTTCACACAGTTGCTCTCATCCCCAAAGCTAAAGAACCCAGATCCTAGCTTAAGTACCTGCCGCACATGAAAAGAAAACATGCGGCTGAGCTTAAAAAGCTCAGTGAACAGATACATATACAAAGCAAAATAATGAAACAGAACTGAAAATATGGTGCATGGGAAAATATCATGAAGTATAAACAAAGAGACAGAAATATAAGAAGAATAGGATAGTCATCCACCACGAGCCCAGAACATAACAGATAGTAACCATCATAATCTAGAGGGGATGCCTCTTAAGTAACCAGATAATATGAGGGGTGTCCTCATGTATCAAATGGAGTGATCAGCTCCCAGATAAATATGTGAAAGGCATGTATTGCACACAGTACCAGTCACTATAACAGAAATCATATCATATATAGTTAAATCCACTAAACAGAACAGATCTAGGATGCATCCATACGCCCCCCAGAAACATATATAATCCATAATCAAAGTAATGCGCATATCATAATCAGAATGGGGACGTGGCGGAACATCACTCTACCGCCCTAGAGTCATGCCATTGGTGCATCAATGACACAGACATGGAACCCCCATGCCTAGTGAAATGGCTCGGGTATCAAACTAAGAGTCAGATATCATATCATAATCAGAGGGTCATATATCAAAGGTCAAATCAGATGGTCCATAACAGATGGTTCATAACAGATATATCAGATGAAATACCAAAGGTCCAAATCAGAGTGTAATCAGAAAGGTTCGTAATAAAAGGGATCATAGCAATGGCTTTGGGAAAACTTAAACGAATCAGAATCAGAATCATAACCATGAGATAGGACACCCTTACTGAAAAAGGGCAGAGTATCTGTACCTTATTGCAAACAAAATGAAAACCAGAAATAGCAAACCCTGACAGGCTCAGGACCTCTCCTTCTTCACACCTAAGAGAGTAGAAGAGTATTACAATAGGTTTTAACTGACTTTCCATTTTAAGTAACTTTCCCTTTTTAGCAGGTTTCCAAATTTAGTAAGTTTCCTTAGTTAGAAAGATTTAGACATTAGAGATTAGGTTAAGTCATTATAGAACAATATTATGGATATAAGGTATGTTTTAGCAATTCACTATAGTTTAGGGTAAGGATGATAACTTTACATAAATTAAGGTTTTGATTGTAATTAAACCAAAGTTAAGGGTCAAACATGAAAATATTACAATTAATCTGTTTTGATTCCATATTTATCAAGTTAACAATTTCAGTCCTTCAAGTTTACCAATATTGCACTTTACACCCTTAAGTTACATAAATTACATATTAAACCTTATATTTCAAGATTTTACATTTAAACCCCTTTCATGACCATATTAACACAACAAGCCCTTAACCTTTTCAAATTACCAAAAATAACCCATATTCTACATGTTGTACGAATTAGTCCCCCACTTTTCATAATTTACACATTTAGTCCTTTAATAAAATAAAACTACAATTCGATTCATAATATTTTATTTACACTTTAAATCCATTTAATACCCAAAGTTACACATGAAGTCCCTCATAAACATATTTATACGAATGACCACAGGCTTTCCAAAGTTACAAAACAAGTCCTCCTATTTTAATTAAATTCAATTCGATATATCTATTTTCCACCATTTACCATTTAAACCTTCTAAGTCGTATATTTACACAAAGACCCTTCATTTTATATTTTATTCACATTTGTCACAGATTAATACACCTTACAAAAATGACCCATAAGTTTCAGAAATTACCGAATGCACCCTAGAGTTTTTAAAAGTTCAATTCGCATATATAACAATTCGAAAACCCTAATCCACTTAGCAACACATGAACCAATCATAAATCCATCATTACTCTATCATTTTACTGCATTGATTATTCCCAGAAAATATCCCAACTTAACCCTAATCGAAATTAGGGTTTTAATTCAATCGATCAAACCCTTTTTCATTTTTGCGATATGAACAAAATTAGACCACGATCAAACCCAGCTTCTAATATTCGAATTCTTATTTTTCCCAGGTCACATGGGTCGTATACAGTCCAGGAAAATTGATTACAACACCAGAAAAATTCACATACAATATATTATGTTTTATACGCTTTTTAAACATTTTAATTCATGCGATTTGTTTTAGGTTGCATGGATCGAATTTTATATTTTATCTGAGTTATATGAGGTTGATAGATCATAGGAAAAATACCAAATCAAAGGTTGAACGTGTGAACGAGTCAGAAACAATTTACACCTTAGCGAAAGGACTTGAGAACCAAAAATCCCTAGCGATCAACCTCGACCTCCATGACCTTAGAGCAATTTTATACAGAGCATACATGACGTAAGGAACATGAGAAAATTGATAAAAAGATTTTAGAGAGCCGTATGAAATGGTTTGGGATTTATACCTATCGGATGCAAAATAAATGCTAGCGATCAAACGAGTGAGACCCACGACCAAAACCAATTTTTATAACCTTCCTTAGGCCACGAACAGCACCAGAAAAATGCTCCTTGATTTCCATAAAATCGGATGAAGTTGCAATGTATTTTAGTGTGTGTTTTCTTTTATTCGGCAAATAGGATACTAGGGTTTGATGAGATTAATTATATTGGGGAGAAATAGCCGAGTCATATGGGAGGAAAAACAGCCCAAAAAATCACGGAAATTGATATGGCAATCAATGGGATTTATTTTCTCATTTAAGTGTATTTTATTACCTTTTTAAAAACTAAATAAATGTTCTTTATCCCATTCGGTTCATCCAAGGGTATTTTGGTAATTTTGTAACTTGTATAAATATTAATCGGAGTTGACAAAATTATTTTGTATCATATCTTGTTCTTTTCCAGAAGTTTGGGATCGATTCGGTACTTTATAAGCTTTTAAATGATTTTACAACTTGCAGGGGTAATTTGGTCATTTTACACATTTTGGATTTTTAGGTGTTACACATCCGATCGGTCGCCGCCCGCAACCGATTCGGATGGAGTGAATTTGGATTTACCGAGAAGACCAACCGATCGGTAGACCATTCTATCCGATCGGTTGGAAGTCGCTGTTGACCCATAACTTCTTTATTAAGGATTGTGACTTTATAAATCCGGTTCTAGGTCCTTCTTTTCAGTATTCTAACCATTCAATACTACTTGGAGAGCAAGAGAGGCATTTATGCACTTAGACCCTTGGTTAGAGCAATTTATTGAACCATTTGTTGGGTATTTATAATACCAATCAATCTAGAGAGATATATGAATGCTAGGGGAGTGCTTGCTTGTTAGAGAGAGAACCATTCACAGAAAATACTCAAGAAATTCGTCCATAAGTCCAGGAGAAGGGAGAAAGTTGAATATACCATTTTCATTGCTTGTGGAATCATTGTCTTTCACTTGTAATCTTATTTCCAATCATTGTAAGACTTTCAATCATGGTTTCTAATGTTCAAAGTATTGAGTTTACATTTATGTTTGCTATGAGTGGCTAGTGCCTTTGTGCACTTGCTTAGATGATGTATATTATTCATTGATTGGCATATGATTGTGATAACATGTTTTAATTCAATTTCAAGTCGATTCTAAGAACCAATTGTGATTAAGTTTCATAGTGACATTTGGGTAATCAAGTTTAACTAGTGCTAGTAATCTTAAGGGTTGAAAGAACTATTGTTATTCCACTAGTTATAATCATTTGTCTATGAATGATTGTTGTCTTCCACTATTCTTGATTAAACAAAGGAACTTGATTGTGATTGTAATGAAAATGCTTTTGTCTATCAAAACGGATTGATTGTAAACCACTTTAAAGGTCGAGAGATTAATAGTTTGCTTTCAATTGTGACCTTTTGTCTATAATTGGTTACCTTTTGTATTGACCATTTCCTAAGCTTGTTTGATTAGACAAAAGATTGTTTTTGTGTTTGAGGAACACCAACTCATGAACCTTGAATTGATTGGTTAAACGTAATGCTTGTTTTTATAAACCAAAATCTTGACGAAGGTTTAATTTGTAGAAACAATAGATTAGTGTCAAAACTAATTATCACAACCAACATGTTATCCAAAGTTATCACAATCATATTAGTCAATTGTAGTACACTAGTCTAAGCAAGTGTAGTTTTTTTTAATCATTTGAATTTTCATTATATCATTACTACTTGTTTGAGATTGTTGCTTTTTTTAACTTACAATTCGATTCACTACACAAATCCCTACGAACGATCCCGACTTACCATCAAAATCTTGCTACAACGGACGAGTATACTTGCTCGTATGTGTTGTCATTAGATTCGGTAATTCACCCCTTATAAATTTAAAACTTTCACCGAACCGGGCACATCAAGGATTTATTTCCACCCAGGACCTGAATGACAAATGTCATCAGTATCCTCCAAATAGGGTGGAACCATGTTTTGACTACTGGAGCCTTTTCCAGTAAGCCTCCCGCAGACGTTGTTGGACGTCTGGGGTCATGGGGTGCAAGAAAGATCAGTTCATTCTTTATGTCCTGATCAGTAGGGTTGGGTGAAAAGGCTTCAGCAAAGTCAAGGCCTGTGGCTTTGATGAATGCTGAGTAGTCAAAGGAGAGGGTTCTACTCCCATTCATCACCGTGAAGGTGATGATTGACTCTTTGGTGTCTTTGGGGCTGGTTGCCACAGCCGTACACCAGAATTCCCTCAAATAGTCATGGTAGATGACTGAGGGGGTGTGGGTGAAAGCCTTTGCAAGAAAACAATTACGAAGATATTTCATAACGTTCTTGTAGGCTGGGTAGATTTGTGGATATGAGAAATTTCCCACCACATTGTTTTTGGTTAGGTCTACACCCTCCAATGTGAAATCCACATTAGGAGCGTATTTCACAGCTTTAGAAGAAGCCATTTGTGGGTAAGTCTGGGTTTGACTAAGGTTAAAGGGTTTCTAAAGCTTAAGAATGCACACACAATTTGTTTTTGAGAATTAAAAATGGCAGAGTTTTGCTTAAGATTCTATAAAAACATGTGTATGTATTCTTCTGGTTGGGGTATTTATAGGAAAGTGGAGATGGGGTGTTTTGGTCATTTGAGCAATCTTAATTTATTCAAAAAGAATTATTGGAAATTGTTTTGAATAATATGTTTTGGGATCCGCATTTAATGCCAACACTCCACTTTCCTGGTTTGGAGCAACAGTCGAAGTGAACAGTTGAGCAGTTCTGCAAAAGTGCAACTTGCAGAGATGAGTCATCACATATTTGAAATGTGATTGGAGAGGCATTTAATGCCAAGTGGGAATGTGGTGGCCCAGAGGTGGAAGCCAGAAAGGCAAAAAGAACAATTATTCTTGAATTAAATATGTGTTCAGTTACCAACCTCGGACATTTACTAACTAGATACTTAGAGCATTTAAGTCAGTATTTAATGTCCTTTTCAGGGCCCTGAATGACTCTTCATTTAGTGATAGGTTTTTCAGGGACTTGGGATTAGTCACTGATGATTCAGGAATATGGAAAGATTCCTGAGAAGCAAGGATTCAGGAACTTGGGTTTAGTTCCTGAACCCTCAAGATTTCAGGAACTTGGGTTTAGTTCCTGAGGTTGAGGATTCAGAGATTAATTCACTGATGTACACATTGAGTCAGGGACCTGAGGTTTTAAGAATTTACACTTCAGTTTGAAGGATTTCAATCAGTGGACTGACTTTCTATATCTAACATTCCTAATTCAGCTTTCAGTCTTGTGAAAGTTGGTTCATCCAAAGGTTTGGTGAAGATATCAGCTAACTGATATTCAGTAGGAATGAAGTGTAATTCAATGTCACCATTCATGACATGGTCCCTGATGAAGTGATATCTGATATCAATGTGTTTTGTTCTTTGATGAAGAACAGGGTTGTTAGAGATTGCAATTGCACTTGTGTTATCACAAAAGATGGGTACCATCTTGTACTGAATTCCATAGTCACTGAGTTGACTTTTCATCCAGAGTACATTTGCACAACAACTAGCTGCTGCAACATATTCAGCCTCAGCTGAGGACAAGGCAACTGATTGTTGCTTCTTAGCACTCCAACAGACTAATTTCCCACCAAATTTTGGCAAGAGCCTGAGGTGCTTTTTCTGTCCATGTTGCATCCAGCATAGTCAGAGTCTGAGTATCCTTTGAGATCAAGTCCTGAGCACTTTGGATAGTATAATCCAAGGTTAGGAGTGCCCTTTAGGTACCTGAATATCCTTTTCACAGCAGTGACATGAGATTCTCTTGGGTCAGATTGATATCTGGCACATAGACATACTGAGAATTGGATATCAGGCCTTGATGCAAGTAGATACATCAGTGATCCTATCATTCCTCTAAAGAGAGTTTGATTTACTGGTTTACCAGTTAGATCAGGACCAAGGTTGTTTGGGGGAACCATGGGAGTTTTGACTGAGGCACAGTCACTGAGATCATACTTCTTCAGTAGATTCTTTACATACTTCTCTTGACTGATAGTGGTTCCTCTATCAGCCTGCTTGATCTGAAGACCAAGAAAGTATGTCAGTTCTCCCATCATGCTCATTTCAAACTTCTTTGCCATTAGTTTTTCAAATTGTTTGCAAAGTTTGAAACTTGTTGAGCCAAAGATGATGTCATCAACATACACTTGTACTAGTATGACATCATTATTTGTCTTATAGATAAACAATGTGTTGTCTATCTTGCCTTTGACAAATTTGTTTTGGATTAAGAAGGCTGAGAGAGTCTCATACCATGCCCTGGGAGCTTGCTTCAGTCCATAAAGGGCTTTGTTAAGCTTACAGACATGATCAGGAGACTCATGGCTTTCAAATCCAGGAGGTTGCTCAACATAAACTTCTTCTTTCAGTGAACCATTTAAGAATGCACTTTTAACATCCATTTGGTACACCTTGAAGTTCATGTATGTAGCAAAAGCAAGGAAGATCCTGATGGCTTCCATCCTTGCTACTGGTGCAAATGTTTCCTCATAGTCAATGCCTTCTTGTTGATTATAGCCTTTGGCTACAAGTCTGGCTTTGTTTTTAATGACTATGCCATTTTCATCAGTTTTGTTTTTGAATACCCATTTCATGCCAATGACTGAGACATTCTCAGGACATTTGACCAAGGTCATTACCTTGTTTCTGTCAAATTGTTTCAGTTCATCATGCATGGCCTGAACCCAACTTGGATGTTTAAGTGCTTCTTTAACACTTTTGGGTTCAATTATGGAAATGAAGTCCACAAATAGGCATTCATTGGATGAGGCTGCTCTTAGACTAGCAGCCATGCTCCTGGTGAGCATGCCTTCAGTAGGCTCTCCAATAATATTGACAAGTTCAATGTCCTGAGACCTAGTCCAACTTTCTTGAGGTCCTGGATACTGATTTGAACTTGTGGAGGCCTGATTGGGTAGAGGGTTTGGTTCTGGAGTAGACACATGATCATTGATTGGATCTTGAGTGTCTATCAGATCACTGAGATTGTTTGGATCTTGAGTATTTTGAACAGGCTGATTGATATCATCAGTGTGTGTATGTGTCTCAACAAACTCAGTGATGGTTGGGTTAGGTAGGTTGTGGGGGATTATGTAATAGGAGAGATTAGCATCATCTTGATACTGAGTAGAAGGATTGTTTTCAGACAGATATTCATCAGGAGGATATCTTGAAGAATTATCAATTCCTATCTCTTCTACTAAGGCAGTTGAGAACCTGATAGCATCAGTGCTCTCATCAAAGGTAACATGAAATGTTTCCTCAGTCTGCTGTCTCCTTGTGTTGAACACTTTGAAGGCTTTTGAGACAAGTGAGTATCCCAGGAAGTATCCATCATCAGCTTTTGCATCAAATTTCCCTAGGTGATCCTTGTGATTATGAATAAACACAGGACACCCAAAGACATGAAAGTAGCTGATGTCAGGGATTCTTCCTTTGAATAACTCATATGGGGTTTTCCCATGTCTCTTGACAATTATGGATCTGTTTTGTGTATAACAGGCAGTTTTGACTGCATCAGTCCAAAAATGGTTGGAAAGGACTGATCCACATAGCATTGTCCTAGCAGCTTCAATGAGTGTTCTGTTTTTCCTTTCAGCAACACCATTTTGTTCAGGTGTGTATGGAGAGGAAAAGTTTTGGGAAATATCTTTCTCATCACAGAAACATTCAAGTTCATTATTTTTGAACTCAGTCCCATTGTCAGTTCTAATTTGTTTGACCTTAATGTCATTTTGATTTTCAATGTTCCTAACAAAGGACATGATTGTTTCAGCTGCCTGACTCTTTTTGATCAGGAAGAATACCCAGGTGTATCTAGAGTATTCATCCACTATGACCAGAGTATACTTCTCATGGTTAATAGACCTTGAACTGACAGGTCCAAATAGATCCATATGGAGAAGATGTAGGCAGTTCCTGATGGAAAAGTTGGTTTTGGTTTTAAAGGATGCTCTGTGATGTTTACCTTTTTCACAAGCTGAGCATGGTTTATCCTTAGAAAACACAAGAGATGGTAAGCCAAGGACCTTGTTTTGTTTTACAAGATTGTTAATGTTCTTAAAGTTCAGGTGGGTAAGTCTCTTATGCCAAAGCCAGTTGAGTGTATCAGTGGCTTTAGCAAAGAGACAAGTTCCATCCTGAGTTAGACTGGACATGTCTAATATATAAACATCTTGTCTTCTTGGTGCAATGAGGACAATTTCCTTATTTGCATTGAAGATGGTTCCTTGCTTATCATCAAACTGAACTATGTATTTTGCATCACATAGTTGACTGACACTGATCAGATTATACTTAAGACCATTTACATATGCTATCCTAGTAAAGACAATACCATTGCAGTTTACTGAACCATAACCTTCAGTGAGACATGATGAATTATCAGCAAATATCACTTTGGGTCCTGGTTCTTCTACATATTTGTGCAGACACTCCTTAACACCAGTCATGCTCCTTGAACATCCACTGTCTAGATGCCAAATAGGATCCCTGGCATGCTTCTGCACAAATAGTAAACTGGGTCAGTTCCTTCTAGGACTCCATTTCATGGAGGGTTTGGTATTGTAGGTCTTTATGAAGGTATTTATTGATTCATGGTCAGAGGTTGTGTGGACTGAGCTACCACATGTTTTGCATTTGGCTGCAGGGGTAGCCTCAGTAGTCTGAGAGGATTGTTTTATTCCTCTTTTTGACTGAATGACCTTCTCTTTTCCTGAGGATTTCTGAGTGGAACTTCCACTAGATTCACAGTGTTTGTCATATTGACAATCCTCAGGGTGGTGGTCATTGAATCCACACAAAGGGCAGGGTGGAAAAGGCTTGGCCTTTTGCTTCTGTTTCTGCTTAGAATCAGAAGGGTAGTTCAGGCACTGAGCCTTAAGTCCTGAAAAGTTTGACATGACTGAGCATTGTTTATGATCAGAGGTCCTGTGATCTTCCTTTTTGCAAATCATGCAATAAAGGACTCTATAGCAATCATCAGTGAGATGATTTGTATAGTTGCATAGCTCACATCTTTTCAGGGGTTTTGTGGGTTTGGGTTTGGTCTTTGAGGAAGTTGGTTTTTGTTCCTTCTTGGATTGAGAAGATTTCTCAGAAGATGCAATCTTCTCTCCTAGCTTCCTGACCATTTCAGCCAACTGATCAAATTTTGAGTCAGGGCTTTGGGTTGTTACTTCAGAAGGGACTGAAGTTGATGAGTCATCAGTATTTACTGAGACATCAAGGTTTGCTTTCTTCAGGATGGTTGTTCCCCTTCCTGATCTCTCCTTTGGAGAGTGTGGTGAGAAGACCATAGGTGGGAGACCTAAGTTAGGTGCAGCACCCTGAAGGGTATTTAGTGGAGGAAGTGGAGGATATGATTCTGATTCAGACTCATTCAAGGACTCAGTGAGTGGTTCAGTAAGTTCAAGCTTACTGAGTTTTTCAGTGAGTCCAAGCATATTTTTCAAAGCCTGACTTTCAGGAAGCAAGATCTTTCCAGTCTCAAAGTTTGGTAACTTACTGACTGGGTTGTCCCTGACAATCCAGTCATTTGACTTGGGAAGCAATTCTTGCTCAAAAGATATGCCAGCTGGAACAAAGTTTATTTCATTTTGACACACAGTTGGATCAACCATAAGAGGGTCAATACCAATGGTTTTCTGAGAGATTAATCCCACAGTGTCAAAAACCTTAGGGTTCTTCTTGGTCCAGCTTTGAATGATAGCCTTTTCTTTGTTAAGTTCAGTTTGAAGGACTTGGTTTTGTTTCAAAATCTCAGTGTTCTGAATTTGTAGAGTTATTGTTTCTAGTTTGGCTTGCTTAAGTACAAGCAGTTCATCTCTACATTTGTTCAATTCTGACACAATATTGTTATATTTTGAAAGCAAGTTAAGCCTTTGTTCTTCAACAAACTTTAAATCAACACAAATATAATTCATGTAAGACTGCCAATCAGAATCATCATCCATAGAAAGTAAAGTATTTACCTTCTTCATGGTGATGTTGACCCACTCTCCATTTCTAGCATGGCCTTTTCCCACAGCCACCTGATCCTCTTCTGAAAGTGCCATCAGTGCACTAACTCTTATTTCCTCATCTGAGGAAACCTCTTCATCATCCCAATCATATGCTTCAGCTATTAAAACCTTGTTCTTTGTCTGAATAGGTTTAGATGTTTGAGCAGCCTGAGACAATATGGGGTTAGTTTCAAGAAGTGCAAGTTTAGCTTTGATATTCCTATATTTTGTTTCAAAATCCTTTTGACCCTTGTTTTGGAATTGTTGGGTGGACTGAAACATTTTAGGTTGAAACTTGCTAGTTCCTGAAAATTTGTAAGAGGGTTCTGAGATAGTTTTAGAATAACAGTCCCTAGCAAAATGACCCTTTTTACCACATTTAAAGCATTCAGTGGTCTCATTTGCTTTTGATTTTGTAAAGTTGGACTGATTTCTTTTGATGAAACGTTTTGAACTAGCAAGGAGTGCCCTTTCTTGGAATTCCAAGTTCAGGTCATTCAGGTATTCCTCATCAGTCCTTTCATCAATTTCTTCTTCAGAATCCTCTTGAATATCCTGCACAACACCATTAGAATAGAAAGCAGTTGATATGGGTGTGGAGGTTAAGGCCTTTTTGGACTCAAAAGCTTTTGAGTCAGGGTATCTCCTTGAGATCAAGTTGTCTTCATAGACAAACTTCCCATAAATTTCAGGGAGCTCAAGGGTCTGAATGTGGTTAGCATTCCTCAGGCCTTGTGAGAAGTTGAGCCACTTCTCAGGGAGACTGTTGACAAAGCCAACATTTGTCTCATGTTTGGTCAGTACAACACCATCATTTGATAATTCATTTATCAAAGTCTTGTATCTGGTGTAGGTCTGTGAGAGACTTTCAGAGTCTTTTGCCCTGAAAGTATTATACTCAAGTTTAAGGTCCATGACCCTATTTTCCTTGGTATCTGAGGGACCCTCAAAGCTGTTTACCAAGTCATCCCAAGTTTGCTTGGCTGTTAGACAGTTGATGACTGATTCCATTACATCGTCAGGAAGACATGATATACGGATGCTTTTCAGGCGTTGGTCTTGATTGACCACCCTCCTCTCATCAATGGTCCATTGGGCCTCAGGCTTGTTTAGCCCTGTGGCAGTCTTTGGGACAAATGGGCCATCCCTGATACAGGTGATGTAGTAGGGTTCCATACCAGTAAGATAGCAAATCATACGCTTCTTCCATTTGCTAAATTTCCCAGCTTCAAGTCTGGGTGCAACAGCTGAGTAGCTGCCACCCTTTTTGTCGACTAGCTGGGGTACATTGATATCAGCCATAGTAGGATCTTGGTTTTTAAAAACCTAGAGCACTCTTGGTTAGTTTAAAATATTTTATAAACCAGAGGCTCTGATACCACTTGTTGGTCCCTTTACACTATTAGAGTTAACTAGAAAGTTAATCTATTTCGTGTTATGAATAATACAATGTTTAGGATTAATTCTAACAGTTATAAAACGTGAGTATAAAAACAACAATATTTTTCAACGTTTAAATTCTTATTAGAAATAATTCCAAGAATCTATACCCAAGTGTTTTGCGGAACAAACACTTGGGATTGAATAAACAAGGGTATGGGGTGTCTCCTATCGAAACTCAAGTTTTGCTTGAGTGGTAACAATATACCCACTGAGTTATCTCAGTGAGTTGTATACTCTTTTTAGGAGAGAAGTTCCTTTGTAAAAGTTCAAGACTTTAAATATACAAAGCACACTTTAACTTCTCTCCTATCTGATCTATTTATACACAAGTAATCTAAGTATAAGTGATTAAATATAATACAAGTTGTTGAGGTTGCGTGTCTGACAATTACAAATAATAATTGTCATTTCCAAGAACCAATAGGAAAGGGCTAATAAGACTTTGGGAGTTGTTGGCTGACACTCCATGACTTTTAGCCGCAATAGGGAAGGTTGGATCTGACAAGAGAAGAGTGTTGGGCTGACACTATTATCTTCTCATATCTTTTCCCTATTGTTCCCGCCTTTTCTTCAGGTGTTGGTTCCTCAGTCCTTCAATCACTTTGTTGGTTGAGGAGACTGGGGTTCAGTGAGTTCTTGTCCAATACTCACTGAACCATCATCTTCTTCTTTGGCTTAAGTCCTACTCAGGGAGTACCGCCTTCCTGAGTAGTGAATCCTTCTTCTTGAATTCGCCTTAAGCATCCTGAAGATGACTCACTGAGAAGTTGTTCTCTCAGTGACTTGAATTGTTCTCGGTTTAAGTTAACACTTAGTTAATTTGTGTCCAAATCATGTTTGAAGCATTCTTGGGTTTTTCATGACCCAACACTTACCTAAGCAAAGTGAAAAAGCAAAAAGTGTGGATAAAGGGAAAGCATTTGTCGAAACATCGAATGTTATAGCACCTGGCCTTTATAGAATTAGTACCACTATTGCATCTGCCTCTACATCTCAAACATATAGGGCGATAGACAAGAGTGTAAAAGATAATCCAAAAGGTTCTAGGAATGCTAAAACAACTTCAAAGGACAACAAGATAAATCCTAATGTGTTTGCCTTACCTTCTACATGATTAAAAAACACCTCTAGGAGCAGCAGACTACAACCTAGGAGCAATACAAAGAACAATAGAGTCTCGCATGTCTCTGAGAGTAGATGTGATGAACTCAAATAAGTACATTTTATTACCATCATTTATCCTATTAATTTGACTTGTTTTATTATATTATGTATGAGGATTGATACTTAATCATTTACTTTTGTAATTCTCAGTTGAAAACAAGCATTTGGTGAAACTTGGCGATTTTGGACTAATTATGGAGCAAAACATGCATAAAGTGAAGAGTCTACTGAAATGGACAAGATCAAGTCAAATCTGCTCCAGATGCGCCGCATCTCACTCATGACATGCGCCGCATCGCTATCAAGATCTCACCAGATACGATCCAAGATACAAGAGGACATGCGCCGCATCCAAAGATAAAGATACGCCGCATCTTCTGGCGGTGTACGAATATTCCTGAATATTATAATCTTGGACCCCACGCGAAGTTAAGTAAATGCGCCGCATCTACTTACTAGATGCGCCGCATCTTACCCTCAGACAGAAACTATAAATACCCCAAGACCAGACGAATTCCGTAGCTAGCTTTAGTTCAGAAGTTTTTTACCGAAGACCGAAGACCAGAAACCAAGGACGAATTCAGTCGAATAGCAAGCACAAGACACACCCAAATCAAAGATACAAGAGCTGTAAGAAGGTGCTGCATGTGTTTAATTCATTAAGTAGTTTTGTTTTATTGTGTTAGTAAACTTTAATTCATCAGGATTGATGGCTTGTGTAATGTGACAACGGAAAGGTTGCACTCCCTTAAAACTGCTTTCCCATCAATTAAAGTTTATATGTTGATGTCTTTGGTTACTACTTATTAGTGCATTGATAACCTCTGTGTTTATTAGTGGCCTGCGCATTTGACTGCGGAAAATAATGTGGCTCCCACGGTTGTTACTAAATTGATCACTTAGGAATAACTTTTAGACATAAGTAATCATTAAGGGTTTACTCGCCGATAAGAATAGGACCAACGAGAAAGGGTTAACTACATACACTTCATATAAAGCTATCAATAAAACAAGTGACAAACTACTTAATCATAAGGACAGCCCTCTTATTGTCTCGAGTATTTATCTGTGTACGTGTGTGCTACTTGCTGATTCGTGCCTATTGGTTTAGTTTATTATTTAATTGCAACCAAATCGTGCCAGTCTCTCAGGCTGAACCCCCTTGCGTTAGAATATTAAAATACTGATTAGAATAACTAGATAATACGTTCCACTCTTAGTGATCGACACTCTACTTACCATTATATTCATACTGACCGGGTACACTGCTCGTTAAGTGTGTGTGTTATTGATAAGTCGGCTAAATATAAATTTAAAACTTGAGTAGGCATTAAAACTGCTAAACCGCAACGACACATCGCACCGCATCAAGTTTTTGGCGCCGCTGCCGGGGAGTGAATTGTTATTATCTGTTAATTTGATTAGTATTTTAATTAGGTTTTAATTTTTTTTATCTAACCGCTAATTTTGTTGTGTATTAGATTAATTTGCATTCATTGTACTATTTTGCATATTTTCTGTTTTTGTGTGTTATTTGTTTGCTTTTATTTGTTTTTATTTTCGTGTGATTTATTTGGTTTTTATTTTTCGTAATTTTTTTGTGTTCTGCTATCGTTGTACTGAGCTAAATCGAACGATACGGCGCATCTGATTTCTCAGATACGGCGTATTGCGTTCAATTTTTTTTATAATTACAACGCGTTTAATTAATTCGATACGACGCATCTTTTCCCCAAGATACGGCGTATCTGTTTTTAATAAGAAATTTTTTCTAAGCGATAAAGTAATACGACGTATCTTCTTCTGCAGATACGGCGTATCTGTTTTTGATAAAAAAAAATTTTTCTAAACGTTAACGATATATGACGCATCTGATTTATCAGATACGGCGTATCTATTATTTTAATTAAAAACAGTTTTCGAATTATTAAACAGATACGGCGTATCGATTTTTATCGATACGGCGTATCTTCTGAATCAGAAATCTTATATTTTGAAACGTAACGAAAATACGGCTCATTAACTTTTGTTAATACGACGCATTTAATTTTAAATAAATATCGATTTTTGATTATCAAGATTGATACGGCGCATTCTAATTTCTAAGCGGCGTATCTATCTTCTGAATAAAGTCTGATTTAATTTTAACGATTATAAGATATGGCGTATCCAACTTTTTGGATACGGCGCATCATCTGCAGATATCAGCTATTTGTATTTTTATATCCGTTTCTATATTCATTAATTTCTCTTCTAGCGAACAAATCCTACTGATGATTTTACCTTTGATGACAGATTTTGCTATGGAAGACATGTCAGTTAACGGATATCTTGCTAAGGAATTCTTGCTTTCTGATTCATTCAATGTGCTCATGATCGATGCAGATTTATTCTCTTGGGAGACCCCTCTAGAAGCTGCTTTTAAGGAATTCATGCGTTTATGCAACATTGACGAAGGGGTATTCTCTTATGATGTATTTGTGAGGTACACTGGGGATGAATTGTCGCTCTTATGGCCTATCATTGAATCCAAAGGATTGAACTGGACTACTATCGAAGAAGATGATGGAAAATTCTATCTTGCATACATGGACTCAAGCAACAAAAGCTGTGGTGGAGGCAATACCCAAATCTCTTACATGCCTTATTCCGAACAGTACTGGGGATTAAATGAGAACTATCTGGACGATGAAAGAATTTATGCTGTGGCGGAGTTACTATTTCATGGCAGGTTGGTGAGATTGATGGACCTCTCCCTCAATGATTGGCTTGAACTTAAATATGGTAGTCCGAAATTTGCCCCTGCAAATGAAGTCAAGCGGATTATGACTTCATGGTTGACACGTAGTTTTAAGGAGCAATTTAACGAGTTCATGGAGATAAGAAGGAATATGATTGGAAAAGCTTGCTTTGACGTTAACCATGATCCTAACGATGTTGATTTTTCAGAATGGTTGGCTAGTAAGTTTAATAACCATAAGAGTATGGATCGAGCTACTAAGGATGCATTATGGGTATATTGGATGAGAGGAGAAGACGAAGAAGTAGAAAGCGACTATGGGTCGTCACTTCATGATTCAACAGTCAATGAGGGCATTGAAGAATTATTCAGAATAGACATTGATGTGTTCGATTATGAGACACCCTTGTGCAAGCAATTCAAGGAATTTAACTACCTTCTTCAAGTCGACGATGATGTGCTTACTGGAGATCTACCAGGATTTAAGACTTATGACGATTTCAAAAACACCTGGTACTATGAATGGAATGACCAAGTACCATGGGTTTGGGATAAACCATGGGAATTTGAGCACATTAATCACACTTGTACACCCTTCGTTTTCAAGGACGGGAGTAGTGTTTGGCCGACCTGTGATTATAAAAGTGACGGAACCTGTAATGGGGAAGTATAATTGGGATGAAACGGGTTGGAAACGATGTAACCTTTGAAGATTATGAGTGGTACGATAATGTTGAAGACTGCCCACTAAAAGAGGAGGCTTTACTAGAAAAGGGTAGAATTGAACGCTTGAAAGGACTTAAAGGTACATCAAATACTACTTTCTGGGAATGGGTGCATGAACAATTTGATGATTACACGAAGCTTAGTCGACGGCTACAATGGGAATTGGAAAGAGAATGGGAGGCAATTCAAGATGATAGGAATGAGTCATTAATTGATGAACTAGATGACTATTTGATTAAGGATCCTTATTTTAAGTATGTTGATAATGACGAGGAAGAATTCACCAAAAGAAAGTGTCGACTACTCGGGATCCCTTATAATAAGCCACCCATGATTATTTCTGAAAAATTTAAAATCATCAAATATTCTTTGGGACCAGAGGAAGAGTATGTTGCGACGACGACCAAGAGTTATACTAGATTAAGTCGAACAGAGGAAAACGTCGCAGAGATATACGGGAACATCTTTCGGATGAAGGAAGAAGGATGGACCGTGACAAGGACTAAATGAAGAGCTGAACGTGAGTCTAACTTGAAGACTCTGGAATAAAGACAAGTGCTTACCGGGAGACAACCCGGATTTATCTTTTTATTATTATTCTGTTTTTGTGTCGAGTCAGTCAGGCCGCAGAGGATACGGCGCATCTCAACCATGAGATGCGACGCATCTCCTGCAATGGTCATATCTTATTTTATTTTTTCGCTTATTTTTATTTTCGAATTTAAAACTTTTTATCAGTTTATTTTAATGCGGCGCATCCCTGGTTAAGGATGCGGCGCATCTTTTATTCTGATCCGTATTTATTCCAGGCTCGATACGGCGTATCTTCTTCCATAAGATACGGCGCATCGACTGACCTGATGATTTTCATTTTTAATTTTTATGTTTTATTTTTCCTAACTACTAATGTATTATGCAAGTTGAACCTTTCTTATCTTAGGTGTGTTTTCAAGCCTTGGTGGTATTATAGATTTCTGAATTTTCTGTGGATACATCAAATATGAAGATTAAACGTTCTAATCCACAAGAAAGATGATTTTTGCTCTTACACTAATGGAGGATCATACCGAGCAAATCTCAGGGGAGTTTTTCTGTTCTAATTCTTTTATTTTCCAGTTTTTAACCTTTTATACAAACAACGAGGACGTTGTTTAACTTAAGTGGGGGGATTGGAGAATTAGAACACTTAACATTTACTTGTCCTAAACTTTTCAAAATATGCTTAAAAAGTGCTTAATATATCAAAATTTAAAATTTTTTTTTAGCATGTTTTTGTTTAAAGTCTAAGTTGCATAGCTGCACACATGACGTTATTTTCAAAAATTGTGATTTTTCAAAATTCACAAATCTATGAGTGTGCCGGTGACTTGTAAACTTTAGAACTTGGCTTGTATACTATTCGAGACCACCATAATAAGTATTATTTTTATAATTGGAATGACTTGTCTAAATTGGTAAAATTCTAGGATTACACCCAAATGGCCTTTATATGTTATGTGATATTAGCTAACTACACTGGTTAGTTAACCCCCGTATAACCCTTTTGTTACTCTCATTTTTAGAGTAAGATACCCCTAGAAAAACACTCAGAGCCATTCCTTTCATTTCTTACACCTATGTTTAAAATGTTTCGTTACACCTTACACCTTAGCCTACCCTGTAGATTAAGATCCGTGGTTGGTTAATTGCTATAGGCAAAGTGTGTTTCCTTGCATTACCTGTGTTCGCGTGCGTAATTCATTATCTATGGTTAGGTCGGGAAATTGCACAATGCAATTGGAGTGAAAGTAAATATTGTATATCTTTGAGTTTATTTTTCGTGTGTTTACTACTTTCACTATTACCGTTATTTCTGAAGTTATGAAAAGTATGGAAAAATTATCCAGAATTATCATTATAGTGATGTGGTGAAATTTTACACATCTATGTTGAAGTTAAAAAAAAAAAAAAAAAAAAAAAAAAAAAAAATCGAAAAAATGAGAAAAGAAAAAGAAAAAGAAGAAGTTGGATGTTTGTTTTGACCAACAATGTAAAGTTATGTAAGTGGTCGATATCACCACTAGTTGTTGTACTATATCTATGGATTGAATGGGAGTTGGCAGTTATGGGAACGTCAACTAAGGATATTCTTTGATTAAGATCTTGTTGAGTATAATTCGTGTCTACCTAAAGCGTGTGTTTCAAGTGTTAAAGCGTGAGTTATTCAATGATATGAGTCTTATTCATGGGATGGTTGGGATAGTGATTAACCACACTTAGGATTTTAATTTATTTGTTTTGTTTATTTTTCATTTTACACCAATTTATATCCCAAATATTATCCATGCCCTATTCTTTATCCAACCAAACCTTTGATTTATTGAGATTAGGGATTTGAGCAATCTTAAGTATCGTAGTCGTGGATTCGGCTATGTATTTATGATTTTTTTGCCCTTTTTGATATATTATTATTGGTGAAGTTTGGACCTATCTTTAGCCTATTCGAGTTAAGGATTTGAGCAATTGCAAGTATCGTGTTCGTGGATTCGATCATGTATTTGTG
This sequence comes from Artemisia tridentata subsp. tridentata, assembly GCA_021014915.2. Taxonomy (NCBI): domain Eukaryota; kingdom Viridiplantae; phylum Streptophyta; class Magnoliopsida; order Asterales; family Asteraceae; genus Artemisia; species Artemisia tridentata. The sequence goes on from CP139505.1 coordinate 390,072,430, forward strand.
ATTTTGTCGCCTTTTCTGGAATTTGAGATCGATAGAGATTAAGAATAATTAACCCTTTAAGCCTAAAAACCCTTTTTACCGCTTTAGACTTGTTATTCCTTGGCTTTAGTGGTGGAGATGTGTATACTAGCCAAGCTTATGATAGAATATTCGTCGCGACTGGACAGTTAAACGATTAGATTTGCTTTTATCAAAATATTCTATTTTACTTCTAATTCGTTAAGTGTTTAGTTGTGTGATTATGACAAAAATGAATACATGCTTAAATATAAAAATAAATCCTAACATCTTTTAGGATACATTTTCATAAGATTAATTATAAGGTTTACTTGGGGACAAGTAAAGTTCAAGTGGGGGGATATTTGATGAACTCAAATAAGTACATTTTATTACCATCATTTATCCTATTAATTTGACTTGTTTTATTATATTATGTATGAGGATTGATACTTAATCGTTTACTTTTGTAATTCTCAGTTGAAAACAAGCATTTGGTGAAACTTGGCAATTTTGGACTAATTATGGAGCAAAACATGCATAAAGTGAAGAGTCTACTGAAATGGACAAGATCAAGTCAAATCTGCTCCAGATGCGCCGCATCTCACTCTTGACATGCGCCGCATCGCTATCAAGATCTCACCAGATACGATCCAAGATACAAGAGGACATGCGCCGCATCCAAAGATAAAGATACGCCGCATCTTCTGGCAGTGTACGAATATTCCTGAATATTATAATCTTGGACCCCACGCGAAGTTAAGTAAATGTGCCGCATCTACTTACTAGATGCGCCGCATCTTACCCTCAGACAGAAACTATAAATACCCCAAGACCAGACGAATTCCGTAGCTAGCTTTAGTTCAGAAGTTTTTTACCGAAGACCGAAGACCAGAAACCAAGGACGAATTCAGTCGAATAGCAAGCACAAGACACACCCAAATCAAAGATACAAGAGCTGTAAGAAGGTGCTGCATGTGTTTAATTCATTAAGTAGTTTTGTTTTATTGTGTTAGTAAACTTTAATTCATCAGGATTGATGGCTTGTGTAATGTGACAACGGAAAGGTTGCACTCCCTTAAAACTGCTTTCCCATCAATTAAAGTTTATATGTTGATGTCTTTGGTTACTACTTATTAGTGCATTGATAACCTCTGTGTTTATTAGTGGCCTGCGCATTTGACTGCGGAAAATAATGTGGCTCCCATGGTTGTTACTAAATTGATCACTTAGGAATAACTTTTAGACATAAGTAATCATTAAGGGTTTACTCGCCGATAAGAATAGGACCAACGAGAAAGGGTTAACTACATATACTTCATATAAAGCTATCAATAAAACAAGTGACAAACTACTTAATCATAAGGACAGCTCTCTTATTGTCTCGAGTATTTATCTGTGTACGTGTGTGCTACTTGCTGATTCGTGCCTATTGGTTTAGTTTATTATTTAATTGCAACCAAATCGTGCCAGTCTCTCAGACTGAACCCCCTTGCGTTAGAATATTAAAATACTGATTAGAATAACGAGATAATACGTTCCACTCTTAGTGATCGACACTCTACTTACCATTATATTCATACTGACCGGGTACACTGCTCGTTAAGTGTGTGTGTTATTGATAAGTCGGCTAAATATAAATTTAAAACTTGAGTAGGCATTAAAACTGCTAAACCGCAACGACACATCGCACCGCATCAAGATGCAAGAATAAAAATGAAGAAGTAGAAGAACACCCTAGGAATTTATCACTTTCTAATAAGAAACATATGTCATATGGATGTAATGTTAAAAGTACTATGTCTAGTGCATGTAATGACTCTGTTTGTTTGATGTACAAGAAATCGTTATCTAAAAATGCTTGTAATGATTATGTTTCTAAGAATGTGAATGATATGCTTGAACATAAGGATGTTCCTACAAAAACTAGTGCTAGATCTAGATACATAAAACGCCTAATTGCAGGATGTAGGTCAACCACTGGTAGTCAATTACCTAGGAACTATCTTAAGTTGTGTGTATGGAAACAAACAGGTAGAGAGTTCATACTCGTGAATGGCAAATTAAAAGCGGCCCCAAAAGAAATAGTAGAAACGTTCTATGAGTGTGATTCAGAAGTTACTTCTAGCCCCATAGAACCAAATGTTAAACCGTCTCCAAATGCAAAATCTTCTGTTCTTGGCAGGTTATCGAAATATGTCTTTGGATCGTCGACTCGGGTTGCTCCAAGCACATGACTGGGAATCTAAAGTTGCTAATCAACTTCGTCTGGAAGTTCATGGGAACTGTATGTTGTGGAAATGATCATGTAGCAGCTATTCTGGGTTATGGAGATCTTCAGTTTTACGTCGAAGGGTTGGGACACAATCTATTTTCAGTCAGACAGTTTTGTGATGCAGATTTAGAGGTTGCATTTAGGTGAAACACTTGCTTCGTTAGAAATTTGGTTGGAGATGATCTCTTTACTAGGAATCGTGGCACCAATCTTTATGCTATCGACATAAACCAAATGGCCTCTTCATCACCAATTTGCCTTATGACAAGAGCATGTGAAACAAAGTCCTGGTTGTGGCATAGAAGATTATCCCATCTCAATTTTGACACCATTAACAAGTTAGCCAAAGACAACATCGTCAACGGTCTTCCTAAGTTCAAATACACCAAAGATCACCTTTGTCCATCATGCGAACAAGGTAAAAGCAAAAGGGAAACATATAAACCAAAAACCGTTCCCAGTTCAGAAGCAAAGTTACATATGTTACACATGGACTTATGTGGCCCAATGAGAGTTGAAAGCATTAATGCGAAGAAGTCTATTCTTGTTATCGTCGATGACTATTCAAGATATACATGGGTAAAGTTTCTGAGGTCAAAAGATGAAGCACCAGGCATCATCATCACCTTTCTGAAGCATATTCAAGTCCTATTTCAAGCTCCAGTAAGGATTGTAAGAACTGACAATGGCACAAATTCATAAACTAGGAGTTAAGAACCTACTTTGAAGATGCTGGAATCACACATTAGACATCAGCTATTAGAAATCCACCGCAGAATGGAGTAGTTGAAAGAAGAAATCAAACTCTTGTGGAAGCTACTCACACGATGCTGATTTATTGTAGTGCACCACTATTCTTATGGGCTGATGCTGTTGCCACTGCGTGTTTCACTCAGAATCGTTCCCTAATCCATCCAAGATTCAGTAAAACCCCATATGAACTAGTGAACAACAGAAAACCCGATATCTCTTACCTTCACGCATTTCGTGCTTTGTGCACCCAACTCGAGTTTTCTGAGTAACAAATGAATATTCAAATATCACCCTTAGCTTTGTGCACCCAACAAATGACAGAGAAGATCTGGGGAAGTTGAAAGCTAAGGGTGATATTTGAATATTCATTTGTTACTCAGAAAACTCGAGGGCATTCAGGGTGTATAATAAAAGGACTAAAAGGATAATGGAGACGATGAATGTGAAGTTTGACGAGATTTCATAAATGGCTTCTGAGAGAATCGCTCTAGAACCTGCGCTTAACCTGATGGCTTCTAATCATAACAGATTATGACCTGCACCAAATGTTCAGACTTCTGGACATATTAGTTCATGACTTGTCACACCAAACGTTCAGACTTCTAATTCTAGTGCACACCCGCGAATGATCTCATTCATTTCTACCTTTTGACCACTTGCTATTTCTATTTCATAACTAAAGCCTAGCCTACTAGGTTTCATATTCAACAGATGCATGAACTCAGTGGAGACAAAACTATAATTGGCACCAGAATCAAATAGCATGGTAGCATAGTGGTTGTTTAAAGAAAATGTACCTGTCACAATGTTCGGGTCCTGAAGTCCTTCCTCAGCGTTCATCACAAATACCCGACCCCGAGCTGGGTTACCATTGTTTCCACCATTCACATTGTTTCCACGATTCACATTGTTCCCATGGTTCACATTGTTTCCACGGTTCACGTTGTTTCCACCAATTGCTACTGCCTGATTCTGGTTGTTATGCATTGGCACCTGTGTCCTACCCAACCTAGGGCACATACTGCGAAGATGATTCGGGCTTCCACACTCGTAACAAGTCCTTGGGTTAACGACATTCACTGGTTCCACTGGAATAGCTGCTGCCCTACAATTTTTTGCCATATGCCCAGGTCGCTTGCAGTTGAAACATGCTACTTGACATGGCCTAGTCTCTGGATGATGGTAGTTGCATTTGGCACACATAGGGTAAGGACTCTGATACTCTTTCTTGATGGTACTAGTTGCCACAAATCCTTTTCCCCACTTAGCTTTCTTATTGTTACCATTTGTCCCATATTGCTTACTCGGCTCATCCACGGCTTTCCTCTTTTCACCACTCTTAGACGTTGTCCCATTCCTGATCATCTCATCCGTCAAGGCTGCAGATTTCAGTATTGCGCTCTGGATAGTAGCAGGCTCAGCTGCTTTCACCATTCCACGGATTTCAGGGGCCAACCCATAGATGTACCTTTCAATTCTCTTAGATTCAGGTGTGACCATATGAGGTACTAATCTAGCGAGCTCATGGAATCGATCCGTATAAGCCGCATGTCCAGTTCCCACCATGGTGTGATGGTAGAAGTCATGTTCCAGTTTTTGCATCTCATTATCTGGGCAATACTCTTCTTTTAACAATGCCTTGAATTCATCCCAGCTCATCCCTATAGCAGCTTCTCTGCCCTTACCCTGAATTTGCGTATTCCACCAAGTCAATGCCTTCCCGATCAACGAACAAACATCATACTTCACCTTCTGATGACTCGCACACTCACTTATGTCAATTACTGACTCCATCTTCTCGACCCATCGGGTATAAGCTATCGCACCTCCAGTACCATCAAAGTCCATCGGTTTGCATGCAGTAACTGCCTGTAAGTACATCCTTTGTTACCATTGTTGTGGTTTTCACCATTGACGTGATCACTTCCACCGTTGTTGTCCGCTTGATCATTCCCACTCACGTTGTTCCCTTGGTTGCTGATATGGTCGCCAACCTGGGTGACAATAGTGGGTAGCAGCTCCCTTAGTTGTTGGGTGACAATGGTAGCAACATCAGGAGTCTCATTGCTGGCATTGTTGCTTCCCGTGCCGCGACCTCCTGTCCTACCTCCTCGTCCACCAGTCCTTCCACCCCTCGGTGGTGGAACTCCTTGGTTAATTCGAGCCGACCTTCTTGGAGGCATGATTCTACAAAGTAGGACATTGGTAAACGTTAGGTAGGAGATAGGTAAGATAGGTCGGTATACGTGTCGTGCTACTGTACTTAACTTCTTACCTGACACTCCATGACTTTGATAAGTCCATGCCGCATCATGTTGTCGTAAAAAACGTTGGCCAGGCGTTTTTAGGATAGCACCATGCTGCATTTACTTATCATCATCACTTCGTGTCACATAATCGCGCACGTAGTTCCTAAAATGCAAACTATATGAGGATTCTTAGGTTATAGTCTAGGTTAAACCACCTAATTCTCTATAACCTTGGGCTCTGATACCAATCTGTCACACCCCAAAAATGGCGCAGCGGAATGGCATTTCACGGGGTATGACCTCATAGTCAAGAACACAAGGTGTCACCATAGAGAAATACTAAATGCATAACATAAAATAGATAATAGTCTCAAACTCCCACAACCGGGACAAGTACGAAAATCCAGGATAAACATAAGTCTCAAGGTTAAACAACATTACTAGGAAATAACGAAATGCAACTTCACGAGATATATCCCGGAAGGGTCTTGTCTTAAGTCTTGCTAAGCCAGGCCAGTACTCAACCTTCTAGTGTAACTTCAGTCTTAGCACCTGAAAATGGATACTCGAAAATGTCAACATAAAGTTGGTGAGCTCGTAGGTTTGAAGTTAAACCACGAAGCTGTGAATAATAGCGTAGGACAATAGTGCACATGAATACAAATTACAAGCACGTTAACCAAATAGTAATAGTGTCACGCCAACTGAACCTATTGTGTTCCTCATACTCATAACAAATATCACGTGGGGAGCTACCCTGATAGATCTATCAACATGTGGGCTCTCAACAGAGTTAACAGTTGCATCAACTGAACCTATAACTTGTAGGCTCTCAGAGAGAGTTAACAGTGGCGCAGTCATGTAATCACAAAACAAACATGTCATAGCATATAATTGTATCATCACACATAATGTCCAAAATCATGTAAACAGTAATTCACAGCATAAAAACATTTGTAAAACATTGAGTACCATTTTCCCCCAAAGTAAAACACGTTAAAAGTGGGGCTACGAGAACCCACCTTAGTCCCAGCAACGCAATATCACAAAATCAGGAAGTAGAACAGCACAATAAACCAAACAGTAGCACAGCACAACAGAAATTAAGGATGTCTCGGCACAATGGACTCGGCACAACCTAATAAAGTAAACTCGCCTTAACAAAATCTCCAAATGTAAAAGTTCCAAAAGTTAACTATCCCGAGTAGATTCCATTTTAAATTCCAAAATCTCTTTCTCATATTAGTTATTAGTGGTTGGTATCGACGGGTGCATAGTGGTGACATGACACGACTCGAGTGTACTCACGCCACGTAGCAAGCAAAACAACTTGAAGTCACAAAACATAAATACTCTCCAAAACAAAATTATTAAATTTACGCGCCCTCAAAACTTCTAATCACTCTTTTATTTATAAACTCGTTTGTGGTTATGTTTTTATAAAACTCATTTTTATTTATAAAAACTCATTTTTAAACGTTTTATAAAAGTTTATTTTTAGTTTTTATGAAAACTCAAAAGGATATATTAACGTTTTAGTTTTTAATAACCGTTAACAAGTATACTTATATATACTTGTCGTTATTTGAAACGCGAAATAGTTTTTATTACTGTCTTGAGTTGTTATTGGTTTCGAGTCACAAAACACGAGTCATAACGAAAATATAAACAATAATAATATCAATAGCCTCTTAATCACCAACAACTTCAATATTTCGTGGTCGACTACGACTCACGACAAGATCCTACTCCCCGTCACTATTAATCGTCACACAATCGATTCCCATTTCTTTCGCCACACAAATCATTATGTTCGCGGGTTTATTTCCTCGCAACATTTTCAAACAATCCGCAATATATATTACTTCAAACGTCACATATAGTGACCCGTTTTAATCCGTTGACTTTCCATTTTCTACCCATCTTATTATTTTACCACATAATCAATATTAACCATTTTCTTTGTTCACACGTTCATGTGTCTCATCGAGTTATCAACCACTAATCAACAACAATCATACGACAAGAGTAGCAGCAATAAAACTACAATATCAAATTAACAACCAAAGTAGCAGTAAAAGATTTCCAAGGCCACCATGTTTTTTCCGAGACCATGAGGGTCTCGGTTAACCCTTATCATACCGAATAACAAACAACCCAAAAGGGTTTTCAGTTCATCATCACCACATCAACACAAACCTATTAACAATAATAGAAGCAACCACGAAATTCTCATCATAATCACAAGTATTTGCCGAGACCTAGAGGGTCTCGGCTTGACTCCATGGCTCGACAAAAACACAACCGAACCAAATGGTTCATGGTTTCATCTTCACTTCAACAAAACTATAACCAAAATGACTAAATAAAGTAACCACAAGAACCATAAGCTCAAAAACAAGCCCGTATCCGTGAGCTTAGGCTCACGGTCACACGGTGACACCACGAACACGACACAAACACGACCAAATCGATACCAACATTTTTATTTGTTTCAAAACATGAAATCCCGTTTGTTTTACCCGAAATAACAGTAAAAATCACGAGTTTGACTCGGGGTGAGTCAAACCTACGCGTAAAAACGCGTTTCTTACCGTACCTTCGCTAGATCTATGTGTTTTTGAGTGTGAGGATGATGGTGGTGGTGTTAAGGGGCGGCGGTGTTTAAACAAAAGTGGGGATGGAGAGGGTTTGGTGGCGCGTGGGTTACACCAAAAGAAAGAGGAGGTGATACAGAGTAGAATGGTGGTGGCGGTGTAGGGAGGTGAACGGTGGTGGTGGTGGTTTGAGGAGTGCCGGCGGCGGCTGCAAGGAAAGAGAGGAGAGAGAGTTTGGTGTGATGAATAAGAAATGATATGAAGAAGAAGATAGGGTTAGGGTTTTAATATATAAACCCGGATTTTACAAAATGGTCCTTGTGTTCTATTCTTATTCCGTTTGAGGAGTCGGGCAAGGACAACCGGAAGTAATTTTTATTATTCTTTCCCGAGTTTGCTAGTTTATATTCCCGAAAAATATTAAACGTCACCGAAATAATTTTTAATAGTTACCGTTCGTTTTAAAATTGTTTTCCATCGAATTTGATAACAAATACGTTTATAAAAATAAAAACGTAACCGTTTCTCGTTTAAACTCGACTTATTAGGTTTCCTAGTGCCGGATTCGGTGTAGTGCCTAAATTAACGTCATGTAATTAATTCAACAACATAATAATCCACATAAATAATCCTAAATACGAGTCAAACTCAACATAATATCAACAAGGTCATGTCCAAAAGGTGTACGTCGTTAAATTTTTAAGAAGTGCGAAAATAAACGGCTCCCTAAATTACCAGTTGTCACATGACTCGTACCCCAAGGAGCTCAGTCAACTAACACTGAAAAACCTACAGAACAAGAACTGGAAAATTTCTTCGAGTTTGTGTTTGATGGAATACTATGGTGAAACTTCGACAAATGCATCTCAACAACATTCCGCTGCACCCGCTCAAAATCATCAACCACCACCACCACCACCAAAAGATGCATCTACGACAATCGAAGCTGACATACCCCAACTCCCTCAATGTCATCAACATCTACTGCAGCAACTCCAGTAATTGAGAATGTTCTACCAAGAGTTGATTAGCAAAATCAAAACATACCATTTCAAGAAGAACCAAACCAAAACTTGTAACACCCTAAAATCAGATCGCAACGGAATTAACATCTGGGGTGCTACTTAACTGGATCATTACATAAGTAATATAGAACGAATTTATCAATTTTGTTTTAAAAACTTAATTAAATAAAACATCAGTTTTTACATGATTGAAATGCGAAAAACAAGGCCCATTATTGTTATTAGTTGTCCCATAGTACAAAAATCCTGGTCATGAGTGTTATGTATACACTCCAAAAGTGTGCCTATGCCCCTGCCACGCACTGCCTTGTATCATCTTATGTCAATCAAATGTACACCTGAGAAAACATGCTAAAAAGTGTCAACACAATGGTTGGTGAGTTCATAGAGTTTGTATAAAGCAGTAAAGTTGTATCGTAATTGAAGCATGTGACCATCACCCTGATGACACATTAAAATAAAATGTCTAGCACTAAGTTCATGCAACCGTAAAGGTTTCCTAGTTATGTGTAGGAGGTTATGCTCCGTGTAGGTATCAAAATACACAAATATAGTAGGTGGTTACGCACCCTGAAATGTTGGTAGTTAAGTACCCAAGAAATGTACATACCCAAGAAATGTAGATATCTAGTACCTAAGTAGTGTAGGTGGTTACATAACCAGAAATGTAGGTAGTTACGTACCCAAGTAGTGTAGGTGGTACCGCACCCCGATATGTAGGTAGTTATGTACCCAAGTAGTGTAGGTAGGTGAGTGAGTCCTCGCTGACCTGAGCGATTTCGATCACTAAGTAATTATGCACCCTGATGTGTAGATAATAAGTGAATAGCATTGTACTCAAATAATCAAGAAAGTATTTAGACATACAAGAAGCATTTTGATGAAATCAACCATGTAAAGTGAGTAAGGAGTTTAAGTAAAATGATCGTGTGTCTCCAAAGAGTATAAATTTGTTTAAAAGTAAATGAATATAGTTGAGCATGTCTCTCCCCCAAAAGTAAATCAAAACGTATAAAATTAGGGGCTATGAATCTCACGACAATACATGAAAGTTTAGTGTACTTTTGAACAGTAAAAGAAAATAGTTGAGCATGTATCTCCCCTAAAAGTGTATAAAATAAGCATTAAAAGAGTAGGGGCTACGAGTCACCTTGAGTATAATCAATTGAGTGAAATATAAAATTAATCAAGTTATGGGAATGGCTTGACACACTACCTGAATTAATAATGAAATCTGAGTTTTTGATAGTTTTGGCTCAGTATGCACAATGAGTGTGAAAATGTGTAACGGATAACCATTTGGTTTGTGATGTGTGAGTTTGGTATGGTTAAAATGCTTAAAGTTCAAAAATAATATTATATTATTTTTATGTTTTTGACTTCCACAATTATTGTTTCCTCGAATGTCGTTGTATAACATGTTAAGCAATTCGTTAAAAAGTTCGTTATATAATTATAAACGTAACGAGAATAATTATACTGAAACGAAATGTAAATGCATATGTGCAAATGAAATATGCAAAACATAAATAGAAATGAATATAAGAAATTGTTACTATTCAGCCCTTTTACTTTCCTAGAATTTACCATTTCTACCCTAACGGTGTAGGTTTTGCATCGTTAGTCATCCGTTAGTCAAATATTGCATATTGAGTCCAATAAAGGTCAAATATTACATTTCTAACCTTAGGTTTACTAGTTTAATCAATTTCCAGCCTTAGTTCATTGACAAACTTGGCAGTTTTAGTCCCTAAGGTTGAAACATTTTGCAAGTTTAGTCCAAAAATCACAAAAAGAGTTGGAAATGAATTTTGAAAGTTTCTATAGCTTAATAAAGCTTATTTAAGTCAAAATGATCAGCTTATTTTTGAAAGTGCTTATTTTTCCATATATTGGGCTTTTAACGAGACATTTCAAGACCCAATAACAAAATTTGATCCGTTAGGTTTAAAAGGGTGTTCGGCTTTTGATTGGGCTTATTTTATCATCACAAAACATAATCAAAGTGATTATTAGATAGCTTATATGATATTCTTAATGGGCTTATTATTCGAATTAAAGCCCAACCAAAAATGGTAAAGAGTTTAACAAGCAATTAAGTAGCGATAGCTTTTGTGATTTTTAAGGGCTTATGTGAGCTTATCGTGGGAAACTCCAAACATCAATTTTTTAGATGGTCGTGTAGAGAATTAGGTTGAACAATAAAATAGCCATGTTATGTGTATAGATTAGCTTATATTGGGTCGTTTCTTTTGCAAACCGAGACATGGTCAAGAAGAATAAATGATATGGATATATGTTATACGATGAAATGGATAATTAAAATAAAGTTTGGCAAGCATGTGAAATGAATACGTAAATGAAACATGAATGCACATAATGAAATCCTAGCCATCCATGAAGGAGGTCGAAGTGTATGCAAGAAAAATAAATAAGCAAGAAACATATAAATGTACAAACGAAGAAATATGATTGAACAAATTGAAATACGATGTATGAACTAATGAAATGGGTATATAAACGTAGGAAATGATTCAAGGAGACTTACAATCACTTTAGGAGGGTGTGTTATACGTTTAAAATGATTAGGAAAACGTATGATGTATTTCACTTGGTTATACGATCACATAATGGTTCAAATAGCTTGAATTGGTGCGAATGACTTGGGGGATTGCTTCTGGTTCCTCGGCAGTGAGTTAAGACTAGAGAGAAAGCTTGGAAATGTGTTTAAGAGATGAATGAGGCATGTATGTATGTGTGTACATATGAGTTTGTATATATATAAAAGTTTTAGTGTATTTTAATGCAAGTTGACACTTATATTCGATTGTAGAAATTAGATAAGGGAGCATATTGAAAATCTGACATGTATTTATAGAACTAGTCAAGTGGGATATAGATATATGTTTGTGTTTCGGTTATGGTTAAGTGTACATGAATATGTATGTCGTATGATATGTTAAGTGTCCAAAACAAGTTCTAACGTGTTAAATGACTAGAAAATTGTTAGGAATGTTCCTTTGGATTGTTATTCGACTAATAACAGTGTAAAATATAGGTTACAATTAAGTTTGGTTGAGTTTGGATAAGTTGGAAAAATTATTGGTTGAACTTGTGAGTGTCTCGAACACCATTTACTTTGTCCCTCGTTTTGTGCTTAAACATTCGAAATATGATTTTAGGTATGTTGATCCTGATTGCTCGTAGTGTGATTAATCAAGACATGTAAAAACCTTCCAACATTATGTGTCAAATTTGCAAGATAATTGAGTCAAGTGTTGTGTACTTGAACGAGTTATAATAAAAGAAAAGTGAATATGGGTTGGGCTTAATGAATAGTAGCAGGCTTAATTTGGCCCAATAATAAAAATAAAGGATCCGTTTGGTTTATTTTTAGTTTAAATGATATGCGAGGTCCGTGTGTGAGCTCGTTCTATGGTGTTGTGATCATGTATCAATATTTAAGTTATCTTAGTGTGATAACGTATTTAAATGAGATAATCCCTCATTAACAAGTGTCAGAAAATAATAAATGTGCATTTTCTGATAATTAATCATTATTATAAAAATGGAAAATTACCATTTGTTACAAAATGATGCTGTGTTAGAAGAAGAAGTATTCGAAAACCCATTTGCTACGGATTCTGCTGAATCATCTTCAAGGTTACATGAACCATCTAACACACATGAGTTAAATCTAAGGTACCCTTCTACGTTACAATGGACAAAAGACCATCCAATAGAACAAGTAATTGGTGAACCTCCAAGGCCTGTTCAGATGAGAAAACAACTCGCCACCGACCCTGAAATGTGCATCTATGTTTGCTTAGTCAGCTTAAAAGAGCCAAAGAATATTTGGGAGGCGATGTCAGACAATGCATGGATAGAAGTGATGTAGGAAGAACTTCTCCAATACCAATTACATGACACTTGGGAATTAGTTCCAAGACCAATTGACAAAATTGTCATTGATCTTAAGTGGTCATGGAAAAATAAACAGTATGAAGAAATGACTGCCATTCGCAACAAAGCTCGTCTCATGGCTAAGGGATTCAGACAAGAAGAAAGGATATATTTTGAAGAGTCATTCGTGCCAGTAGCAAGACTTGAGGTGGTCAGGATATTCTTAGACTACGCAGCTTACAAAAACAACATAATCTATCAGATGGACATCAAAATGATATTCTTTAATGGAACTCTAAAAGAAGAAGTGTATGTAAGTCAGCCAGATGGATTTGTTGACAAAGAACATCCAGATTACATCCACAAGCTAAAGAAAGCCATTTATGGTTTAAACAAGCTCCAAAGACGTAGTATGACGAACTATCATCTTTCTTGATCCATAATAATTTCACCAAAGGAACAGTTGATCCTACTGTTTACTAGTAAATTCAAATATGACATTTTGATTGTTCAGATTTATGTGGGCGGCATTATTTTTGGGTCCACTAATCCGAAACATTCAAAACATTTTGAAAATCTCATGAAAAGCAAAATTGAAATGTCCATTAAAGGGGAGCTAAAATTCTTTCTTGGTTTACAAATACATCAATCCCCTTGTGGTATTTTTATCAATCAAGCTAAATATACAATGGAGATTTTGAAAAAACATGGTATGGAACATTGTAACTCTGTTGGTACTCCAATGGTCACTTCACCAAAAATAGGTGCTAATTTATATAGGAAACCCATTGATCCAAAGAAATATCGAAGCATGATTGGTTCTCTCATGTTCCTTACTGCTAGTCGACATGATATTCATTTTGTTGTTTGCTTATTAGCACGGTTTCAGGCAAGGCCTACCGAACTGCACCTCCAAGAGGTTAAACGGATCTTTCGGTACCTACGAAGAACCATTAACATGGGACTTTGGTATCCGAAGGATTTCGAGTTTAAACTAATTGCATTTTCAGATGCGGACCATGCAGGTTGTCAAGTTATAGCAAAAAGTACATCAGGTGGAGCACAATTTTTGGGTGAAAAGCTAGTAGGCTGGTCATCAAGGAAACAAGATTGTACTGCACTATCAACCGCAGAAGCCGAGTATGTGTCTCTATCTACGTGTTGTGCCCAAGTTATATGGATGAGGACACAACTCACAGATTATGGCTTTACTTTCGACAGAATACCTATGTACTGTAATTCGAAAAGTGCCATAGCCATCTTGTGATCCAGTACAACACTCGAAGACCAAGCATATTAGAGGCCGCTACCACTTCATCAAAGAGTACGTAGAAAATGGTATTGTTGAATTATTTTTTGTGAAGATTGAATACCAACTTGCCGATCTATTTACTAAAGCCCTTCCAAAAGAAAGGTTTGAAAACTTAGTTTGACCAATTGGCATGCGAAGCCTAACTCCTGAGGAGCTAGAAAGTCTTCTCGAATCTTCTTGAAATTTATCTCAAAAAGCTTCGCTATAAATATTTTTTGAAAAACAAAATACAAAATTTGAAAAACAAACAAAAGAAAAAAAATATAAAAATAGAAAACTTTAAAAAATACAAAAACAATATAAAATATAAAAACCAAAAATATTCTTCTCACTACATGTCTCTCGTATAATCGATATTTTGTACGTACTAGAAATGTCATACAACAATGATACAAACATGTACAGATGCTTGAGCGAGAGTTCATTTAAAAGTTTTCTAAAACATGTCGTTTCTCAAAAATTTCTTCACTATGGCTTTTGTATACTTCAGTACGAAACCCGCACTGCAATGTTGACTTCTGATTATTTCAGATCAGGACTCGTAATTTCAATGTTAAAATAAACAATCCTTGAGCACATGATCAAGATTTTTCAAAGAGATTTTTCAAAATCTTTCTCAAAATTCAATGCTCAAGATAACTCCCTCCAAACTTATACAAACATGCTTTATTTAAGGAGGACTATAAAATTATAAAAATAAAATGTTCCAAATCATGCTAAAACAAATCCGTCTATCTCTCCGAAAAGCTTTCTTTTAATCAGCTGATATAAAAAATATCACTAAATGCTATTTTTGAAGGGGAGAAGACGTGATTAGAATGTGATCAAAAAGTTTAAAGATCATGGATTGAATCTCAAAAAGAGCTCGACTCAGTATGAACCCTCGAATTGATGAAAAATAAATGTCCATAATCGAAAAGACTTATCCGGGATGGGCAATAACTTCAAGCTGGTTTACCCAGTGATGTAAGCATATCTCGCAAATGATTTGTCAGAGTAGAATGTACCAACTTGAGAGATTCTCTGTTGATATGACTGGGACGGGTAATAACTTCAAGCTAGTCTAACTAGTGATATAAGTGTGTCTCATAATGGTCATATTAACTGAAAATCGATCAATTCAAATGTGCAAACTCTGCCCAACATGTGCAAATTTATCTTAAAAATGCATGAGCACATGTGAAGGGGGAGTATTTCAAAAAATGCAAAACTCTCGAAGTGTTAACCAAATTTATTTAATCATAAACACTTTGAGAGATTTTCACAAAAGGTTTTACGGAAAGTGATCAAAAAATCTAGGATAATCTTGAAGTAATAAGGTGATTATGGTTAGGTTTAAGTCCTATGATTCGCCAGAGCCGGAGGGATCTACCCAAGGACAATTGCAATATATTAGAATTAAAAGTCCTTAGGTAAGATTTAAAAAAGGAGTAAAATGAGAAAGGAGAAAGAGGGGGTTGAAGAATGAAAAAGAAAAGTTTAATGAAAGGGTGAAAAGAAATAGCCCTCCATGAAAACTTAGGGCAAAAACCGGGTCAATACATCTGCTATTAGTAATCACAAAGTTGATACTGATATTGAAGACAAGACGTCATGGACCTAGTGACGCGCTGCACCACCCCTCTTAGCCATTCAGATATCTCTTAAAGGATATTTATTTCATTTCTCACGGAGAACGCTGCCTAATCTATCAGCCTCTCACTCCGAGATGTGTTGATATTGAAATGTGGCAATCTGCTCCATGCCTCCGAATACTAAAACCAAAACACACATAATTGAGTCTAGAGCCATGAGATTCATTAAAAGATATCTTAGGGACACTTCCAATATTATACACTTGTGTTCGCCAAACAGGAAACAAGGTGTACAAGAGTCTTAATGAGATCTACGGATCTTGCCATATATACCATGATGGTTATTTGTTTCAAACGGTCTACAGTAGTGGAGTGATACTTCGGTATACTTCAGCAGCTCACCTGGATTGTGGGTATACTTCGGTATATCTGTTGTAAGCCTTCTTGAGGGCATTCAATTCAGGAATAGCTTTTGTAAGGATTAGAGAGGGTTTTCACACTATGCTATTGATTCTCTCAACGTCTGAGCCTATAAGTGCTGCAAATCCTGCCAAAGAGATTCCTTTCACGAATTGAGTCCTTATGACGTGGGTCTCTACTTGGATTTATCCATAGTAGTGATAACTATCCCTAACGGGATTAGGACGGCTGATGTGCCCAACCAAGGTGAATGGAATCAAGGAATTCATTAGTAAAACAATCATAGTGGTCAATTCTCTAAGAAAAGTCCACCGTGATCGATTGGTAACTTTATCTAACAACTCTTATGCAGCTACTGATGAAAGTCCCCCTGGAGAAAGACTGTACACCATCATTTGATATATCAAACATCTTCACCTCCATATACTCATACTTATGAAGATCATCCTCAACAAAGCTCAAGTGGAAAATTTTAAGACAGAAAGATCAAGTTAAAGACAAAGTTTTAAGACTAAGTCAAGAAGCTAATCAAGACGTCAAGAACAAGTTCATGTATCAAATGAGGAAGACATAAGTATGAAATTCAAGATGTATGAGTATGTTGGAGGATACGACGCAGTAAACCCATGAAGATGTTGACCAAGGCAAGAACGACCAAAAAATGATACTTTGAACATCACATAGCATGAAGGAACAAAGATCCAAGACTATTCTACAATGACACACAAACTTCAAGACAACGAAGATGAAAGACCTAATAACTGGGAGCATCATTGGTGTTAGGAACACATTTTGTAATATTCAAGTCTTGATCAAATGCGATAAATGTTGCACGTTTAAGGACTATATTGTTTGTAATTATGAACCGGTCCATTAGTAGTCCATGGACCGGTCACACTTGTAATGTTTATTCTTATCACATGCAAGGGAATATTCTTAGAATAATTCCCCTCCCATTGCCTATAAATAGAAGGCATGGGATGCATTATTAGACGTTGGTTTTTCATGTATTGCGAAAGCTCTGCTCGAGTAACATTTGATTAAGTGAAATCCATCCATTCTCTATTATTCTCTTCTTATTCTCTCGTTATCTTATTAGCTTATTTCTCTCTTTACGTAGCTTATTCTAGTGTAGTAGTACGTGTGGTTATTTGTATTAACGAGTGTGTTTGAGATTTATACGTGACCTACAAGTGGTATCATATGCCAAGGGATAATTAGGATCGTGTGTTTGAATCATTAGTAGTGTTAATTACGTTGGTTTTATTGTTATCGAAAAGTTTTGTTCACATCTTAACGTGAAAACTCTCGTTTTTTGTTGAAAATAGCTTTGATTTCGTCAAAATTTCACTAATCTTCATCGTTTTTCATATTTTCTACGTTAAAAAGCTTAATCTTCATTAAATCTTTTGATTACTAATCGTTTAAGGTCAAAAACAATCGGGTTTATTGGTTATTTAGACGATTTGGTGTAATCCGTATTATTAGCGTATTGGAAAAGTTGATGAAAAGTGATAGTTTTGGTTTCTGAGTGAACTTCGACAAGTTAGGGTCTCATCGCATTTGAAAGGTTCTATCGCAGTTGCAATCCAGATAAGTAAGGGTTTTATCGCAGTTCGAATCAAGATAAGTTAGGTGATGCGTGGTTTTGCGACCTTACAACAGGTTTTACCTCTCGAGGGATCTCAAGAGGCTTACAACCCCACCAGGCAGTGTACCTGACCGATGTAGTATAGTGTAGTGGTAAGTACGGGGGATTGATCGTTCTCCACAGGGAATAGTGTCGTTAGGATTGAAAAACTACTCTAATAGGTCTAGGGGTGAGAGAAGATTCTTTTTATGTTTTTATATTTTTATGAAAGCAAGTAAAATCTCGGGTTTGAAAGAGTGGGCGGAATTAGTTGCTAGTCAACTAACCCAAGTAACTACGAATGCAAATAAAATAAAATAACTAAAAATGAAAAGGTGGTAAAACTTATGTGGAGAGAAATGTGTTTACTTAGATTTCCTTACTCCCTAACTATCTTTTACCGGTTGATTAGTGTGTATTAATCGCGTGGATGACGGGTGTATTCCTTAATACCAATCATGGGGTGGCGTACGTACTTCCCCAAATCTACAAGCTCCTACTTCACTCCTATGTCGAGCCGGCTAGGAAGCTCCTAACATGGGATCACTAGAATTCGCTCGTGCATTAAATACAACCATAAAAACCTTAGTACGCATTGGTTCATGCTTCTTAAGACGTTCAAGCAAGTTACCGAATAGGAGGTTAGCCAGTTTTCTTAAGCCTAACATAGATAAACAATCATCCAATACAACTAATAACACACTAATAACCAATAATTAATAGTTAGGTTTCATTAGATCTAAGCAAACACAAAGAAAACCTAGCCTAGCATGTTAAACAAAAGACAAGAACAAGATAGAATCAAACAACACATAGACATATTGAATGATTAATTGATAACTTATCTTCAATGTAACATAGAAGATCTCAAGGCAAAAAGCCTTGAAAAAGCTGCTAAAATCGTCTTAGGGTTTCCTCCCAAAAGGTTACACACAAAGTTCCACAATAATGACAAAAAATTGCAAAACTATATATAGAGTATAAGGGCTGACGGCGTCACGTTGTAGATCCTGACGCCGTCACCTCGCCGCTTTTAGGGTTCCCGGATGGCCTTCCTGACGCCGT
The DNA here is from genome assembly GCA_021014915.2 of Artemisia tridentata subsp. tridentata. NCBI lineage: Eukaryota > Viridiplantae > Streptophyta > Magnoliopsida > Asterales > Asteraceae > Artemisia > Artemisia tridentata. The sequence goes on from CP139505.1 coordinate 390,091,230, forward strand.
CCCTCTTTAGACCTACAAAATCCGCTCTGGCTTATCAAGGCTTGACGCCGTCAGATTAGTGCTTGACGCCGTCCCTCTTTAGCTTAAGCCGTGACGACCTTGATCACATTAAAGGGTGACGCCGTCAGATTTTTCATGCAAAATTCTCTGGCTTATCATGAGTAATTTTCACATCCACCACTTTTGCCAAGCCATGATGCCGTCTGGACCAATATATGACGCCGTCAGCGGTACTTTCCAGCGTAAATTTGAGACTTTGTTGTTTTCTTCACTTTTATGCTCCAAAAACGTCCAAAATGCTTCCTTTTCCAGATTTTTTCTCAAAAGTACCTAAAATGACAAAAGGAACGATTTAGGGCAATATTTGATCAAATAAATACGATTTAGGGCTTAAATGACCCCCTAAAAGCGGTACACTTTTCGCTTCATCAAATACCCTTACACTTGAGATTTGCTTGTCCTCAAGCAAATGCGCTTTTATTCTAATCAAAATACAAGTTAGGGGTCATTTAATGCTAATATAAAAGTAATTACAACAATTAGTCATTCCACTTTAATCATAATAAGCACGGAGATTACATACTAGCACCTCACAAGTAGTGTTTAGATACTCACATCTCTCAAGTGTCATCAAAATAAATCTCATAAATGAAAACGGATAATATCTCTCACTACCTGTCATAGCAAATAGACTACCATAGGCTTGGGAAAGGATCAAAAACCTCCTCCACTAGGCGTAAGCACCTAAGATAAACTATCAAAGAGGGCTTTTACATGGGTTATAGCATGAGGTGTAGGGATATGATAAACACGGTTTTGTTGGATAAGGGATATTTTACTGGTGGCGACTTAAAGATCTTGATTAATTACATGTACTATACAATGTTGCTAAGCCAAGACTCGACTCAATCTTAAGCTAAAAACAAAATAACAAAAACATAAAATAAAACGGGATGGTAGTCCGTATGTTTTTTTTTTTTTTTTTTTTTCAATTTTTCTTTTTCTCATTTTTTTTGTATTTTTCTTAATTTTTTTTTTTTTTTTTTTTTTTTTTTTTTTTTTTTTTTTTTTTTGCATACACTCTTACCCTACCATCCAAAATAATAAATCATAGGGGCATTGCATTCCCCTTACACTTGAACTTTTACATAACTTTACAAATAACTATTCTAATGACTCGAATTAAGATAATTGAAAAACTTGGAGTACTTTTTAAAATATTTAGCACATATGGGGGTAATAATGTTGTTCTTCCCCATTACTCCATTACACTAGTACTTTACCCATGAGTCCCAATCGTCCCAAAACAATATGTACAAGGATATGACTCGACTTAGCAACCATGTAATCAATTAGATAATTAACTAAGGGTTTAAACAAATGTTGTCACAATAATGCACTAAAGATGAGTGCATACAAGGTAGGCTAAGGCGATTTGGGTGTACATTTAAGTGGGGTGTAAACAAATTATTCCTTTAAGTAAAATGCTTAAAAGTCGAAACGAAAAGATAGGCTCTGAGGGGTGTACTAGGGGTATCGTGTACTAAAAATGAGTACAACGCAAAGGGTGTGGGAGAATTACTTGACCAATGTAGCCAAAGTAATTATAACAAAAACACAGGTGTAAAACAATGGGTTAATCCTAATGCCTCTTATCATGTAGTAAATCTAACTACACGAATGTAGTCTCACTTGTGGCCTCGGAATGGTCCTAACGCAAGTTCTAGAATCTAAGTGCTACCGGTACACACATCATAGCATAAATGCTTTTCCTACCAATTCTAGGGGCGAACCTCACATATTTTGGGGTGGAAAATTTTTTAGTGGTACGGTTTTTGTGCTAGTCATATAACTCCTATCCGTGAGACGCTCATTAAGATCAAAGTTTCACTCCTATATGTTGTAAAAAATTTTAAATTTGGCACTAAAATTGCCCTAACAAGTATTTATCTCAGTTTTATTACACATTTACTATTAAACAAACAAAAATCAAGCGTGAAAGCATTTTCTAATCGTACTTTACCCCCCCTTACACTTAAGATGAACATTGTCCCCAATGTTCAAATAAAAAGATGTAAAAGCATAAAGTAAAAAATGAAATCAAATACTCCCCTGATTCGCTCGGTGGATAATGTGGCAACAAGGTTAGATCTTCTTCCAAAGTAATGTTGAAGCTCCATGACTAATGCATCGCCATAAGCTTGATCCAACAAACATTTCCTTGTCCAAAATAACCTGTTAAACCAGAGAAAACAAACACGAAAACCTGCATAACATCGGCGGGATAAACTCTATATATAAGGATATAATGCTTGTGGAATGATAATTTTGCAGATTCCTGGAGATTATAAGTTATAGATTTAATAAAAACTTTTTATGAAAACAAAACTTTCAAAAATTTTCAGAAAATTAAACCCTGACGCCGTCAGGTTGTAAAGCCTGACGCCGTCAGAAATGATCTGACAGAATTCTCATGTTAAGTTTCTGGAAAATTTCTGGAAAAACCTATACCTTACTTCCTGGAAATCCTGCAAAATATCATTATGACTCGATACAAGCATTTGATTCAAACAAATACTAATATGTATGTTAATTTAATATTGTTATGATTCATGTTCATTTGTTCTAATAAACCGATTTGGATTTCCTTTACACTTAACTTTTGCAAAATACCTTTATATGTAGTTAAGACGAAGTTAAAAACAAGATAAAGCATTTTCACAAATTAGTTTTGAACATGAATCAATAATGAAAATTAAACATACATACGGAAAAAAAACAAACAAAAATAAATAAACAACAAATAAATAAACACACAAAGCAAATAAAGCTTGGTCCCTCAAGAAGCGCTTGTTTTTGTTCGAGTCACGAGCCTGACTCTACCCTTATTTAACGGAAATAGGGGAGGTTTTCCCTACACTTAGGGTTAAGTGCGGGTGATAGTAGCGATACACACCATCTTGGTGGAAGTATGCTGCGTGAGGAAAGAGTGGTGGATGAATTATATACTCAAAGGGGTGTGCTCCTTTCATCATAACCTTACCTAGTTCACTTTGGTCAATGGGTGAATTAAAGTTTTCTCCTAAAAAGGGATCATCTTCTATCAACTTCGAGAGATTCCTAGTTGGGAATCCATCTTGACCTAATAAACCCGGTTTAAACCCATAATGTTTCTTGTGATCAATCATGAATGGGTGATGTAAGTATGTAAGGTCATGGTTCACTCCTATATTAGCTTCCTCTCTACAAGGCTTAGAGTCTACTACCTTAATCTTAACATTACCCGGACTACATGGTTTGATGGGTGGATCGGGACCTTTTTCAATTCCTAAATTCACATCTAAGGATGGAAGATTAGGTAACGGTTTTGGCTGAGGCTCCGGTTCATCAAAACTAGGAACTTCCATATAACTAAAAGAAAGGTTATGACTACAAGTATTCAAACCTATATCCTCTAGTTGTGTTTGGTCCAAGGGTTCTACCTCTATTGGGGTTCCTATAGTCTCTTCTACTTCTTCTGGGTAAGTCACGGGTGGTGTGTGTGCCTCGAATGATGGTAGGACTTGTGGGGTACTTTGTAGGTTTGTGTTATTTACCTCATCCTTCCATGTCTCTATATCAATTATATCCACATCATGTGTTTTAGTAGAATCTAACCCAAACATGTTCCTAAGTATCTCAAATCCTTCTCTAGCCATTTCAAGTTCTAAGTCCAATTCATAAGAATCTTCCCCGATAACATGATTACTATGTTCAATTTGCCTAAAGGATTCATCATGTGTTCCTTGAGATTCAAAGTCATTGATCATAAAACCTAGGTCTTTTTGCTCAATATGCTCATGTTCGGCTAAATCCTCCTCAATTGTTCCTCAAGTTGTGATGTATACGAACCCATTAATTCATTAAACTTATGGTTCACGGTTAGGAGGCTTTCCTCAAAATTTTTCCAAAGGGTCTTATTAAAAGGAGTTGATCCTAACAATGATTGTTTAATAGAAGCCACACATGCACATAATTCATCAAACCTATCAAACTTTATACCCATCTCCTCTTGTATATATCTAAGATCACTTAAAAATTCATTGGAACAACAGGAAGCAAATCTATCCGTGTAAAGTAATTGTTCCTCTATTGTTAATGATCTAAATGGAATTTCATCCGCCATGGTGACAAATGAAAAATGGTTTTACAAACAAAGGGCACAAAGAAAAAGATAGACTAAAGAAATCCTAGAAAAATAAAATAAAAATCTCACTAGAAAGGAATCTAGTGAGTAGACCTATAAAATAAAAAATTCAACCTAAACAATAACTATTCCCCGGCAACGGCGCCAAAAACTTGATGCGTGGTTTTGCGACCTTACAACAGGTTTTACCTCTCGAGGGATCTCAAGAGGCTTACAACCCCACCAGGCAGTGTACCTGACCGATGTAGTATAGTGTAGTGGTAAGTACGGGGGATTGATCGTTCTCCACAGGGAATAGTGTCGTTAGGATTGAAAAACTACTCTAATAGGTCTAGGGGTGAGAGAAGATTCTTTTTATGTTTTTATATTTTTATGAAAGCAAGTAAAATCTCGGGTTTGAAAGAGTGGGCGGAATTAGTTGCTAGTCAACTAACCCAAGTAACTACGAATGCAAATAAAATAAAATAACTAAAAATGAAAAGGTGGTAAAACTTATGTGGAGAGAAATGTGTTTACTTAGATTTCCTTACTCCCTAACTATCTTTTACCGGTTGATTAGTGTGTATTAATCGCGTGGATGACGGGTGTATTCCTTAATACCAATCGTGGGGTGGCGTACGTACTTCCCCAACTCTACAAGCTCCTACTTCACTCCTATGTCGAGCCGGCTAGGAAGCTCCTAACATGGGATCACTAGAATTCGCTCGTGCATTAAATACAACCATAAAAACCTTAGTACACATTGGTTCATGCTTCTTAAGACGTTCAAGCAAGTTACCGAATAGGGGGTTAGCCAGTTTTCTTAAGCCTAACATAGATAAACAATCATCCAATACAACTAATAACACACTAATAACCAATAATTAATAGTTAGGTTTCATTAGATCTAAGCAAACACAAAGAAAACCTAGCCTAGCATGTTAAACAAAAGACAAGAACAAGATAGAATCAAACAACACATAGACATATTGAATGATTAATTGATAACTTATCTTCAATGTAACATGGAAGATCTCAAGGCAAAAAGCCTTGAAAAAGCTGCTAAAATCGTCTTAGGGTTTCCTCCCAAAAGGTTACACACAAAGTTCCACACTAATGACAAAAAATTGCAAAACTATATATAGAGTATAAGGGCTGACGGCGTCACGTTGTAGATCCTGACGCCGTCACCTCGCCGCTTTTAGGGTTCCCGGATGGCCTTCCTGACGCCGTCCCTCTTTAGACCTCCAAAATCCGCTCTGGCTTATCAAGGCTTGACGCCGTCAGATTAGTGCTTGACGCCGTCCCTCTTTAGCTTAAGCCGTGACGACCTTGATCACATTAAAGGGTGACGCCGTCAGATTTTTCATGCAAAATTCTCTGGCTTATCATGAGTAATTTTCACATCCACCACTTTTGCCAAGCCATGACGCCGTCTGGACCAATATATGACGCCGTCAACGGTACTTTCAAGCGTAAATTTGAGACTTTGTCGTTTTCTTCACTTTTATGCTCCAAAAACGTCCAAAATGCTTCCTTTTCCAGATTTCTTCTCAAAAGTACCTAAAATGACAAAAGGAACGATTTAGGGCAATATTTGATCAAATAAATACGATTTAGGGCTTAAATGACCCCCTAAAAGCGGTACACTTTTCGCTTCATCATTAGGGTTTCATCGCATTTGGGAGATCTTCAATTATCGCATTTGGGACTCAGTATTGTACTTTCTTGTATAAGAAAGTTGTAATACTTCGACTTGGTTGCTTCTCTTCTCTTGTACAAGAGTTGAGAATTATCGAATTTGGATTTGTGATAAATCTATCGCATTTGCCATAAATCATCGTAGTTGGATATCTTATCTTATCGTTGTTTGATATCTTATCGCATTTTGCAATAACCTATCGCACTTTAAGATAACATATTTTAATTGTCATTATTTATCGCACTTTATAGTTTTATCGCATTTTCTACTTTCGTTATCGCTATTGAAGGTTATCGCACTTGGTGTAGTGTCGTTATCGCACTTGGTGAACTGATCTTATCGCACTTGGTGAACTGTCATTATCGCACTTGGTTATCGCACTTAGTGAATTGACCTATCGCATTTGGTGAACAGTACTTTATCGCATTTGGACAAAATCTTTAGATTTCTAAACCAACTTAATATATCTCATCAACACATATCTTAATTATCTTTAAGATCCAGATATGTCTCAACCACCTCATTTCAATTACTACTACCAGCTACAGCAACATCCACAACAACAGCAATTTCATCCTCAATATCAACAACAACAAGCATTCGTGCAACAACATCAATTTCTCTCTCCACCACAAGTATCCCCACAACAGATCATGCAACAGAATCAACAACTGCAGAATTATTCTTCCTACTCCAGAGAACCTCATTGGTTCAACAAGATGTGTGAGGCAATTAGTAGTCAGCAATCACGTCATGAAGCTGGAAGTCAAGAAACTCCACCAATGCTAACTCCGGGTAACTACGTGCAATGGGCTAGTAGATTCCTCAGATTCGTTGAACTCAAAAAACCTCATGGTCAATACCTCAAGAAAGTCATTGAAGAAGGACCCTATCCTATTCCAGCTACTGTTGTTCCAGCAACTTCAGAGAGAGAAGAAACAACCACTCCCACTCCGGTTGCTAACTACACAACTGAGCAAACATTACAACAAGAAGCGAACCAATTGGCAATGTCTTTCATACTTCAAGGGATTCCCAATCCTATCTATCGAAGTATTGATGCTCAAAAGATAGCCAAAGATATGTGGGAACATGTTCATCTTCTCATGGAAGGAACAGAGTTAAACCAGGAAGATCTTGAGTCAAAGTTGTATATGGAATACACCCACTTCATCATGGAACCAGGGGAAACCATTGAATCTTACTACCACCGTTTCACCAACATTATCAATGACCTTGACCGTCATGATATAAAGTTACCAAAGATTGTTGTCAACTCCAAATTCCTTGGATGTCTTGGTCCTGAATGGCAGAAGTATGCAACTTTTGTAAGGCAGACAAAGAAAATTGGTGATGTCAAATATGGACTTATGTATGATTACCTCAGACAACATCAATCAGAAGTGGATAAAGAAATTGCAGCACAAGGAGGTTTCACACCCGCACCAACATCAAACTCACTTGCTCTCGTTGCTCAATCTAACTTCTCTTTACCACACCAGGAATTTGGCCAATCATCTTTTCAACCAAGTATTCCACCCCAACCTCATAACCAGATCATTTCTTATGAAGCACCACAACATTACTCTGACAACTAGCTGGTTCCATACAACAACACCGATTCAATGCTGTACTCAAATGCAGATTATGATGAAGAAGAGGATGCTTTCAACTCTCTCAATGAAGCATTTGGATTGATTGCTAAAGCATTTGGCAGATTCACCAAATCCAACAACCGTCTTCGTTCATCTTCCAATACCAGGAATCAGGCAGTTGTTAATGATGGCAGAGTAGAAATTCAAAACCGGTCTTCAGGCAAATATGGTTCGGGAAATCGTGGATATGGTACTCAAAGGGTTCAATCAGGAGGAAATAGGTTCAATACTGCAGGGGCAAACAGAAACAATATGGGGAATGATCAGAGAGGAAATTCGACTATTGGAAATGTTCAGAGAGGCATTGCAAATACATCTATCACATGTTATAACTGTGGGGGGAACGGTCACATGGCAAATGCTTGTCCGAAGCCAAGAACAATGGGCAGTGCTTATCACAAAGAGGCTCTCCTGATGGCACTCAAAGATGAAAAGGCTGCTGGAAGGATGACTCAGAATGATCAAAGTTTTATGGCTAATGTGGAATCAGATGATGAAATGGAAGATCTAGAGGCAAATGCTGCAGTCATGCTTATGGCTAATATGCAAGAAATGAATATGTCCGAGTCAGGCCCGGTCTATGATACCGATGGTCTTTCTCAGGTACCTGATTCTACATGTCTCATACATGAAATTGCGTCACCATCTGTATCTTCATCTACAAATGAAACTTTTGATCAACATGATTCATTTTCATCACCGTCTGATGATCAAATTAACACGGTTGTATCATTTGATGATGATAAAACCGTTGTTTCTTTTGATGATCTCATTGATGATGACCATTGTGATCATATTGAACAAAAAGATCATTTGAATGATCAAGATTCGGAGTTACAGGCCTTGTTATTGACCACCCAGTCACAAATAGAAAAATGCAATGACATCAATCAAAAGCTCAAAGAAAAGATTGCATTGTTAACAAAGGATAATGAGTGCTACCAACAACAACTTTCAGGATATCTTAAACAAGATAAACGTGAAAAAGGTTTTGAAATGGCTTTCCAACAAGAATATGTAAAGGTTCAAAATTTAGAAAGTCAAGTTCGTGAGTTAACCGTTGCCAAAACTGAGCTTTTCTCTCAAAAAGAAAAGGATCAATTTGAATTCAAAAAACAAATTGATGCTTTAAATTCTGAGTTGTTAAAAACTCAATCTGAGCTTTCCACATCTCAGAAGGATCTTCTTGCAGAAAAGCAAGCCACTAGAAAATGTGTTGACTCATATCTTGATCAAATTCTGGATTTGGAAACCAAACTCAAAGAATTTCAAAATGTTGTGTATAAAACGGGTAATTCTGTAACACAAATTCAAAAACTGACTGTGAAACCAAGTCCTAAGGGAGTAAGTTTTGCACTTGGAAGTGACACACCCCGTAATTCACAAAAAGCACTCAGAGACAATCCTAAGTTATACGATGCAACATTTTTGTTAGATGATACCTTTCAACGTGTTGTTATGTATTCTGTTGATGAAGAAACTGATTTTCTGGCACAAAAGATTGAGGGTCGATCAAATTCACAAAAAGAGTTTTCAAAAGTACATTATGATTATAATGCACTACCTCATTTGAGCAAATCATTTGTCCCTCCTAAGGACCATCCAGAACAAACGTTAACATACACAAACATAAGTGCTCCTTCGTCTATAACTCCTGTCCCCACGACTGCTGTACATTTCAAAGAGTGTCTGACAGAGGATCTTGCTGATCCACAAATGCCTCCAAAATGTCGGGTTCTTCGATATTTTCAGACATTTATGGACGACATTTCTCGTTTGGAGAATGAAATTGAGTTTAGTTCTCAAATTCCTGTCTCTTCTTTTCTTTCTCCTGTTCAAAAAGAAAAGAAAGAGATTCTTCAAAAGAAAATTCTTCCTCATGTCAGAAATCTGAAGAAATGCGCAACAAAATGGGAAGAGGAGTTACAAACGGAAGTAGCATCTATGCAAACCATTTTCAAAGCTAAAGATGACAAAGTTCAACGTCAAAAACTTCAAAGGAAATTTTTAGCAACAGAAAATGATCGACTCTTGGAAAAAGTTTTGTGTTATGACGTGGTGTCTGTGATTATGAATTCGCTCTATGAATCTGGTAATGCTTTACTTGTGAATGATCATGCTGTGGATAGTAAGATGTTGCGTATGGAGATTGATAATCTGGTACATGAGAATGAGAATCTTCGACAGATCAACAATGATGTGGAAAACAAAGTTTTTAATCTTCAAAACAGGCTTGACTGGTGTCAAAAACAGAGTGTTGAATTTGAACTTAAATTTCAACATCTTATATCATCTTTATCATTTCAAAACAGTCATGTTCCTGAAAAGTTTAAGGAAACAAAAGCTTTCTTAAGAATTAAACTGTTTGAAAATGAAAAGGAACTGAATGAAATTCTTCAAAACCGAAATGACACAGTCCGCCTCAATCGAAAATTAGATTCACAAAATCAAGAGTTCCAACACATCATTATTGATTTGAAGAAGAAGATCAGAGTTTTAGACACAGGCAAAACAAACACTCATAAGATTGCCCCAGGGATGTATGTAGTGGACAAAGAACATACCCAAGCATCTGATGTAACCACTAATTCAGCTACTTGTACTTCCACAGGACTAGAAACCACATGTAAGGTCAGCCATTCCAAGACTCACAAGAAAAAGAGGAAGAATAGAGTCAAGAAATCTAGGATAAAGTTTTCTAAGTCTGAAGAAGTTCCAGTTAGTAGTTTGAATAAGACGAATGTAACATCAGGAATAGACTTACACTTATCTGAGTCTAGTTCTAGGATTGATGTAACAGATCATGAATCTTTAAATATTAATGAAGATGTTTTGGTTGATGCTACTTGTGTTTTTTGTCGTAAAAGCATATTATCTGGTGATCATACAAAATGTGTTGCTAAAACTTTGCTGACTAAGAGAAAGAAACGAACTAGTGGCGCTTCCTCTAGACTTAAAACCAGTGAAAAGTCCATTTTAGGAATGCCCCCACTAGATGTTTCTGAGAAGACAATGGACAAGCCTAAATCCAAAACAACTGCGTCACCTAGTGCATACATTAGGAAAAAGGCAGAGACTAGTTGGACCTGGCAACGTTGGTTACAGCACACTTTTGGTTTTAAATGGTTACCTAAAGTACTAACCTCTTGTGTTACTAACCCAGCGGATCCAACCGTTATCAAATCTCCACCTGTTTCCAATGTTTGTGATGCAGGTGATTCAAATCGTCCTTTGGATTGTTGATAGCGGGTGCTCCCGACACATGACCGGCAATCTCAAACTTCTTCAAAACTTTATTGCTAAGTTTATCGGAACGGTCAGATTCGGGAATGATCACTTCGCTGCAATTATGGGCTATGGGGATTACATTAATGGGAACATCGAAATCAGCCGTGTGTATTATGTTGAAGGCCTTGGTCATAATTTATTCTCCGTGGGACAATTCTGCGATGGAGACTTGGAAGTAGCATTCAGGGAGAAAACTTGCTTTATTCGTGATCTTCAAGGCAACGACCTCATGAAAGGGAAGCGCGGAACCAGTCTGTATACTATCTCCCTTGAAGGCATGACAGCTTCTACTCCTATTTGTTTACTCTCCAAGGCTCATCCCACAAAGGCTTGGTTATGGCACAAAAGATTGTCTCATCTCAACTTTAAAACCATCACTGACCTTGCCAAGAAGAAATTAGTTGACGGTTTACCAAAATTCAGATATGCCAAGGATCACTTGTGTTCTGCGTGTGAACAAGGGAAAAGTCACCGTGCTCATTTTCCTCCCAAAACAGAACACAGCACAGACCATGTCCTACAACTGCTTCATATGGATTTGTGTGGTCCGATGCGAGTTCAGAGTATTAACGGGAAGAAGTATATTCTGGTAATAGTGGATGACTACTCACGATGGACTTGGGTCTATTTTCTTCGGACTAAAGATCAAGTTCCTTCTATCCTCATCACGTTTCTCACAAAGATACAAGTTCAAGTCCGCAACACCGTCCGCATCATCAGAACAGACAACGGGACTGAATTTAAGAATCTAATCATTCGAGAATTCACTGAGAAACATGGAATTGTTCATCAGACTTCAATAGCTCGCACTCCAAAACAAAATGGTGTAGTTGAAAGACGAAACCGTACGCTCGTGGAAGCAGCTCGAACTATGTTGATCAATGCTCAATTACCGGATTATCTTTGGGCTGAAGCTGTCAATACTGCTTGTTATACTTAGAATCGTGCCATGATCAACAAAAGACATAGCAAAACACCATATGAGCTTATACAAGGAAGAAAACCAAACATCAACTATTTTCACTTCTTTGGAGCATTATGTTATCCGAAGAATGATAAAGATGATCTTGGTAAACTTAAGGCTAAAGCAGATATTGGGATATTTGTTGGATACTGTGAGAACTCCAAGGGATACAGAATTTGGAATCGTCGGACTGGGGAGATTCAAGAAACCATACACGCTAATTTTGATGAACTCACTGAGATGGCTTCTGAGCAAGACCGCTTAGAACCCGCACATAACCGTTTAAACTTCCCTGAATCTTCAGCTGCACCCCTACCTTTCAACAGGAAGGATCTGGAAGATTTGTTTGCACCAATGTTTGATGACGTTCGTGTTACTAGTGCATCAGATGCTTCCACCAGTTCCGCTGCTCAACAACTTCCACATCAAGCACCTGATTTATTAGCATCTACCTCTACCGTAGTTATTGCCGATGCACCACAACCTGAACCATCATCATCAATGGAGAAAACACCTCAACCTGCAGTTGAAGATTCTTCCCCCATTTCTAACAATGTTCCAACACCATCAGGATATGACGGGAATGCCTTCTTTAATCCATTTGCTCCACCACCAACCATTCCAGATACCGGAGAATCATCCTCGAGCAATATGGACCCGTCATATCATCACAACAACATTCAACACTACCCATCTACTCATAAATGGACAAGGGATCATCCGTTAGTTAATGTGATTGGCAATCCGGATAAACCAGTTATGACACGACACAAACTCCACACAGATGGTGAAACCTGCATTTATGCCCTCACCGTTTGTCAAGCTGAACCGAAAAATATCAAAGAGGCCATGACTTACGACAATTGGATTGAATCAATGCAAGAGGAGTTGGATCAGTTCAAAAGATTGGAAGTCTGGGAACTAGTTGAAAAACCAGATGGAGTTTATGTTGTGGGTTTAAAATGGATTTGGAAAAATAAGCTGGATGCAGAAGGAACGGTTATTCGTAACAAGTCTCGGTTGGTTGCTAAAGGGTATAGCCAAGAAGAAGGAATCGACTTCGAGGAATCTTTTGCTCCAGTAGCTAGGCTTGAGGCAGTGCGAATGTTTCTGGCGTACGCGGCTCATAAGAACATCACAGTTTATCAAATGGACGTGAAGACAGCATTCCTAAATGGACAACTTCGTGAAGAGGTGTATGTTTTACAACCAGAGGGCTTCGTCGATCCAGAACATCCACAACACGTATACAGGCTTAAGAAAGCTCTCTACGGCCTTAAACAAGCCCCGAGGGCATGGTACGATAAACTCGCTGCATTCTTGCTTGCTAATCATTTCACTAAAGGATCTGTGGACCCGACTTTGTTTATACAAAAACACGGGGAGGACATTCTCATCGTACAAATTTATGTGTATGACATCATTTTTGGGTCTACCCATAAAAAGTACTCAAACGCTTTTGCAAAACTTATGAAACAAAACTTTGAGATGTCCATGATCGGTGAATTAAACTTTTTTCTAGGATTACAAGTTCATCAATCACCTCGTGGTATATTCTTGAGTCAGTCCAAATATGCACAAGAAATATTAAAAAAGCATGGCATGACATCTAGTGACACCTATAACACCCCTATGTCTTCCTCATCCCCGAAGCTAGATGCTGACATACATGGGAAACCCACTGATCCTACAAATTATCGTAGCATAATTGGGTCTCTCATGTATCTCACCGCTAGCAGACCGGATGTTGTATTTGCCACATACCTGTGTTCACGCTATCAGTCTAACCCAACAGAAAGACATTTATCTGCTGTTAAAAGAATCCTTAGATACATCAAGGGAACCATTCATTTGGGGATCTGGTATCCAAAGGATTCTGGTTTTGCACTAACTGCTTTTTCAGATGCGGATCATGCGGGATGTATTGATACAAGAAAGAGCACATCCGGTGGTGTTCAATTCCTAGGTGATAAACTGGTGTCCTGGCAGTCAAAGAAGCAAGATTGTACGTCTCTATCATCCACGGAATCAGAATATGTAGCCATGTCTGCCTGTTGTGCTCAAATCATTTGGATGCGATCACAACTGATGGATTATGGTTACATATTCAACAAAATCCCGATGTACTGTGACTCCAAAAGTGCCATCGCTATCTCATGCAACACTGTGCAACATTCCAAGTCCAAACACATCGCTCTCAGATATCACTTCATCAAGGAGCATGTGGAGCAGGGTACCGTTGAGTTGTATTTTGTGGGAACGGAACACCAATTGGCGGATCTTTTCACGAAAGCCTTACCTCATGATCGTTTTGTGAAATTGGTTCACCAAATTGGAATGCGATGTTTGACTCCTCAAGAATTGACAAATTTTCTCCAAAACAAATAAATGAGTCAAATATCCAAACTATCTTTGTAAATATATATATAAAAAAAAAAAAATGCAAGTACAAACCCTTATCCAACACTTTGTTCACTAATTATTTTTGAACACGTGTTGAGGGGGAGACATAATTTTTTCCAAAAGTTTTAAAATTGTACTTGCATATTCTCAGAAATTGTTGCTTTGGTGATAAGTTTTTTAGAAAAGTAGGGTGCCTTAAATGTCAAAATAATGAGACTAAGTGTTAGCTTAATGGTGGTTTAGGACTAGGATTTCAAAGATACTAAGGTTAAGGGACTAGAATTGTTATAATTGCAAAAGTTAAATGGTAGATATTTAAAGTCTAGAAATTTAATTCACCGCAGTTATTACTCTGCTACTTCCACCAACCGAAATTAATATCACCCACCCACCATCATCAACGGCTATCATTAAATCTGCAAATCCGAACAAGATCTTTGATTTTTGTGAGTGCTCTTATGTTTAGTATGATATTATAAAAGATGGTTTTGAACGATATCATGATCCAACGGCTCGAACATTCAAAATTGTGATGTTTAGTTCTAGGGTTTTTCGTTAAATTAGGGATTTTGATTAAGAGTGTTTGTGTTGAAAATGATTGTATGATAATACTTTTACAATGTTAGTAAACCTATATTGCATGCTTACTTACTCCCAGAAACCACAAATTAGTCTAATCGAATTTTAGGGTTTAAGCAACGATTTGGGGAAAACTTTGTGAATGTATTATTGTGTAATCTGTTGATTGGAAAGTTGGTGTTTGATGTTTAATTGAATGTTGCCATGTTTGGATTGTACCCAGAAACACTTTAAATGAATCGATTGAATTTTAGGGTTTATGAAGAACATGGACACTAGCAGTTTGATCTTTGCGTATTTGTGGTTCATTTTTGTTATAACTTAGCCAAAATGCCCATAATAGTCATTCAAATTGTTTGTGAAAATCTGTGGACACAAATCATGAGTTATAATAAAGATTTAAGCGTATGTTCATCGACAAATATGTTCGTAAACTCTTGTACAAGAGTTTATCGAAGTTGGCCAAAATTATCGCAGTTGGGATAGTTATCGCAGTTGAGATACTTATCGCAGTTGAGATTCTTATCTTGATTAATTTAATTATCTTGATTGTCATAACTATCGCAGTTGGATAATTATCGCAGTTGGATAATTATCGCAGTTGGGCTAATTATCGCAGTTGGGCTAATTATCGCAGTTGGGATGATTATCGCAGTTGAGATGATTATCGCAGTTGGATAATTATTGCAATTAAGATACTTATCTTGATTGAATAATTATCGCAGTTGTCATAATTATCGCAGTTGACAATAATTATCGCAGTTGAAAATAATTATCGCAGTTGACATAATTTATCGCAGTTGTGATCTGATATAAAATTTTGATCAATTTCCTTAGGTATATCCTTTATACTTATCAAAATTAATCAAATTTTATAGAATTTGGCTAGCTTTTGATAAATTCTTTGACCAAGCATGTAACAACCAATCATAAATACAATAGGATGCTATGTATTGCTTTCAAAAGCTAACAATTTTTCTAACAAACATGCATTCTGTATATTTGTATATGATTGTTGATTCAGAAACATCAATGGCAACTTCACAACAACAACCTCTTCCTGCTCTCACCAAAGAAGAAGTCTTTCCTCGTGGGTATACTCTGGAAATTGGGAAGAACAATTCACGGGTAGAATTGGACAAGATCAAATGTTCCGACTCCAGTTGCCAGATTGCTGTAGAGATTCTCAAAGCTCACAAATGCAGGGATCTTCTTGACAGCTCAGACACCATTCCAGAGCTATATATTCATCAATTCTGGGATACCTTCACAAGAAGCAATGATGACAAGTACTTTACTTGTACACTGGATCGGAAGAAAATCAGAGTCACACCTGCTACACTCAGAAAAGCCTTAAAACTTCCAGAGGCACCTGAAGCTTCTAACCGATACCACCCAACACCTTCAGAGTCTGAGGTCATGCAATTCCTGGAAGATATTGGTTATGATGTTCAACCTGATACACCATTAACCACGATATCCAAAGTTAATGCTAGATACATTCCTCACCCCTGGAGGACTATCTTCTTCATCATAACACATTCAATAACTGGAAGAGATAGTGGGTTTGAGCATCCAAGACTGTCTCATCTTCAAGTCTTATGGGGATTTCTAAACCAAGAAACTATTGACTTTGCTGCTCTCATCTGGGAAGACATTATGTACTTAATGCGAAAAGCATCCAGGAAAATTCCATTTGTACGATACACCAAAGTTCTTATCAGCTATCTACTTGATCAACATGAAGACCTTGATAAGCGTCCTACAGATCAAGAAGTTCATGAGTACAGCATGGATAAAACATTGAGCAAAGTTTATTTCCCAAAAGAAAGCACGCAAAAGCAAGGTGCAAGGTTGCCAGAATTTTTGATGCCTGATGAGGTCAAAGAAACAAAAGCTTATCATGATTACGACCAAGCATACCGTGAACGTCGTGTGGGTCTTGCCAAGATGATTGAAGAATCTGGATCTTCAAAGACTCATTCAAAAGGCAAGACTAAGACAGGAAGTGCCTCAAGTGTCTCTAAACCAAAAGAAAAACATCCAAGAACAACATTCATCAAGAGGAGAGTACCCAGTAAACCACAGCCAAAACCTGAACCGAATAGAATCATTGATGAAGATACAGAATCTAACTCTGAATCATCTGAATCCGAAGAAGAACATGTCTTTATGACTGAAGAAGAGGCTGAACTTCACAATAAGATCTCTCATGAGAATGCACAAAAGCAGAGTCTCAAATCACTAAAAGAAGATGAAGAGCGTAGAGCAAGGAAAGTATTGGAACAACAGATGGAGTATGAAAGAACACATGGAGTTGGAGGATCACAAACTGTTCCTAAAGCAGCTTTGACCCAAGATGATCCGGTTAATCAACCCGGAGGGTCTGGAGCTGAATCAACAAAGGTCTCTTCACAGCAAACAAATTCGGTTAATCAACCCGACTTGGGAGCACCAACTCAGGAGGAGAAGGAAAAAGATCAGGATAGCAACATTGTTTTATCTGACAAGGATATTTCTGATTCTATGTTTGATGACAATCCCGAGGAACAAACACGCAATGATGATACTGAAGATTGGAACATAGAAGAAGAAAAAGACATTCTGGGAGATCAAACAATTAAAGCAGCCAAAGATCTTGAGGAACAGAAAAGACAAGAGGAAGAAAGGAAACGTAAGGAGGATGCTCAAGCGAACCTGGAAGCAGATAGCTACATTCGTTCTCACACTCCAACACCTCCTCCTTCCCCTCCAAAGGACACAACCGAATCTAAACTGGCTATGGTCGTTCATAACCCACAACAGCAGCAAGAACAACCACCAGTTCAGCCCTCGTCTGCTTCTTCACCCAAGACACCTCCTGGATCACCACCTAAGAATCCAACACCTCCACCCTCACCTCAAAAGGAATCAAATACTAAATCTGATGAACCAATCCCTTCACTCACTCCATCATCTTCGAGATCATCATCACCAAAATCAAAATCAAAAGCAACTGTTTCTGAAAATATTCATAAGGCCTACAAAGGAAAGAGCAAGAGAAGAATCGTCCACGTTACAAAAGTTGAAGTTGTGTCTCCTGCAGCAAAGAAACTCAAACAGGCAGTAAAGAGAGCACAAGCACAACGAGACAACCAAGCTACAACTAAATTGGCTGAAATGGAAAGGTTAGTCAAGAAGTTGTCTCAGCAAATGGAAGAAATGCAGGAAAGCAAGAAGCAGATAGATGAATTCCTTGGTTTCAAAATCAAAGATCATATGACACGCAAGACAAAGAAATTTGTTAAGCAATTTCTTCCTGATCTTCAACAAAACATAAATGAACATATTGATTCACAACTTGACGAAAAGATCAAAGAAGCTGTCTCTTCTTCTTCCCAAACCAAACCACTTCCAGAACTCACCACTGAATATATCGAGCTTGTGCTTCTCGACAGACTCTTTGAAATCACCTCTCCTTCTCCAGAAGAAATTAACCTGATTGCGGCTCTTCAAGCACATATTGAGAAGAAATCATGCAAGGAAGCTGCTGACAAAGGAAAACGAATTCGAGAAGATGATGAGGATGATCAGGACCCTAAACCCGAACATAAGAAACACAAAGGCGGGTCAGGGATTCACATTCAGGAGCCAACTGGACATAAACCATCATCTCAACCTCCTAAACATCAATCCTCTGGTCCCACTGAAACCAAACATCACTATGAGCACTTTACGGCAGAAGATATGGAATACCAGCCACAAGATGATCAACCTCATTCACCACCATCACCATCAAAACCGAAGCCTTCCAAATCCAAGCCTTCACACAGCAAAAAGTCATCTACTGAACCAGCTGTTGTCACATGGCTAGATAATGATAAGGATGAACTCGGAAATGAATGGTTTGATCATCTAGCAAGCGCTCAAGTTCAGACTGACGAAGCTTCCCGAGTTGAAGACAGCACCTTTGCTGTTACTCAAGAAATTAAAAGAACTCTTAATATTAAGAAGATGACCAAAAAGGAACTTCGTCGGATCAAGAATGATGCTTTCCTTCTTCTGAAAGACAAATCCAATAGCGCAGCAGAACTCGAATATCACCTTGAAAACATTGCACGGGCAATGTCAAGTGACTTCGACTGGGCTAGTCCAGACGTCGTCAGGAAAGTTGGCAAGAATCAACCATTCATCACTGATTGGACCAAGCCACTGTCCGTGATTCGAAGATTTCATCACTCGAAAATTCCCTTTCAAATGTTCTTCAACAAAGATCTGGAACTTCTAAAGAATGGAGCTCAAGGGACGACAAAGTACGCTACATCTATCACTTTCACACCAGCTGCTCATTACACACAATCAGCTATTGAAGAGGCAGCTATTAACAGACATCTGTTTGTTAAAAAGCTCGTCAACTATGATCGTGATGCAGAGTTGGGGATTCATCACTGGTACTCTAAACGACAAAGCTGGTACAAGTACAAACTTGCTCTCCAGAAATCAAAAGAACCAGTTTACAGTGATCTCAGAATAATGGCCGTCATCAATGTGAGCGGATCCAGAAGATGCGATTATATATTTCTAGAAGAGATCACAGTAAAAAGAATCGACAACAATCTCTACACATTCTCAGAGGCGGATTTTCCTGATTTGAATCTGAACGATATCGAAGACATGTATCTAATGAAAGTTCAAGGCAAATTACAGCATCTGACTAATGAGCTTCGATATGCATTCAGTACTTCCCTCTGTCATTACATCAGGAGAACCATCATCAAAGAACGTGTAGAAGATCTCCAGCTTGGTGTTGAAAGTTATCAGACTCAGCTTAACCTTGTTGAACCACAGTTTCTTCTAAACAGCAAAAAGGACCCTCAGTACACCATGCTACATAGTCCAGTCTTCGGGTTTGTTTACAGAAGCACAACAGATTTTCATCGTTTCATGGCATTCAATGAGATTCATAAGTTCTGTGACAACACCCTAAAGAGTGTACGTGACGGGTTAGCTAATAGAGTTCGAGATTCGGCGTTGGGTAAATCAAAACGATGGAATTCGAAGGAGCTGCGACAAGTCAAGGAATTCATTCGGAAGATGGAAGAACGGTTATATCATAGGGATCAGATGAGGAGGCTAGAGAGCTATGTTGGGGGTCGTCCACCATTCGCCATCAGACTATTTCAGCGAACTGACCCAGTGTTCACAACTTTTGGTAAAGGTGGATGATGTAAGAATCAATTCTCAAATTTCATCATATCATTCTTCTTTCCATAATTGGCCTATGCTTTACGGCTTGTGCACACATAACAGTGTACAACCCGGACCTTCAAGAAAGGACCCTGAGGTACGCTTCAGTGCCTCAATCCTGAAAAAGGAGTGAAAGTTTCTTACTTATGAGCAAGAATTAAAACCAGAATGTTTTCTAAAAGTTTTTCCAAACATTCTGCTCATAAGGACAAGTATTCCCTTGTTAAGGGGGAGTATTTGAAAAATATAATCTTTGTTCTAAAAGACAAATGTTCTTGAAATTCTTCCCTAAAACTCAAAAACAGCATATTTTAATCATAAACGTTTTTCCAAAAACATCATAAGTATGCTATTTTTGAGGGGGAGAAGTAAAAGATGATTAAAATATGAAGTCTCATTTGCTGGAATCTCGTGTGCTCAAACTCAGAATTGACCCTCGAATTGACGAATAGGAAAGTCAGTAGTCGAAAGGACATGTCCCGGACGGGTAATAATTTCAAGCCAGATTATCTGGTGATGTAAGCGTGTCTCGCAAAGGATGTGTCTGAGTAGAATGTACCGATTTCGAGCGATAATCTTTGAATCTGATCTGGACGGGTAATAATTTCAAGCCAGTTTAACTGGTGATGTAAGCGTGTCTCGCAACGATCAGGTTCATTGAAAGTCAATCAATTCAAAAGTGCCAACTCTTCCCGGCATGTGCAAATTTCAAAATTTAATACTTATACGCACATGTTAAGGGGGAGTATTTCTGAAAATCATCAAACTCTCAAGGTGTCAACAAAATGTCTTTACAATTATCGACACTTTGAGAGATTTTCAATGGTTTGGTTTATGGCATCATTAGGATAGTCATGGAGTTATAAGGTGACTAAGGTTAGGGAAAACCGTCCTATGATCCGCCAGAGCCGGAGGGATCTACCCAAGGACAATACCAATAGTTTAGAACTAGAAAGTCCTAGGTATGATATAAAAAGGAGAAAATGAATGAACGGAGAAAGAAGGGGTTGAAGAATTAAAAAGAAAAGTAAAGAAAAGGGTGAAAAGAAATAGCCCTCCATTTGTTCAACCTTAGGGCAGACACCGGGTTCAATTCATAATCTACTGGTTGATGAGCATCACCGGTATTGAAGACTAAAGACGTCATGGACCCAGTGACGCACTAATAAACCTTCTAAGCCACTCAAGTGTCTCTCAAAAGACATTTGTTTCATTCACACGAGAAACCCTTCATAATCTATCGACATCTCATTACGAGAGTGTTGATATTGAAAAGGAGGCAATCTGCTCCATGCCTCCGATGACCAAACAAATGTGCACTGATTGAGTCTAGAGCCATGAGATTCATAAAAGATCTCTTAGGTACACTTAGTATTACTCTGTTGTTCTACATCATGGGCAGCAGATGTAAAATTAAGAAAGTGTCCTTCGCAGATCTTAGCAATCTGCCGAGAACATTCATGAGAGAAGTCACAATTGTGATTATCAATGATTGAATGGAAATCCTGCCAGAGCAACATCAAACAACTCTGTCAGCAGGTCACTTCGGTAACTCCTCATGGGTTACGCTTAGTGTTTGCTCCAAACAGTCTACAGTCGTGGGGTGATCTCCAGCGACTCACTGAATCGTGGGTGCACTTCGGTGTGTCCGTGTAATCCCTTTCGGGGGAATCCGGTTCAGAACGGTCTGGGTTAGGATTTGAGAAAGTCTTCACACTATGCTGTTGATGATCTCAAGTCTGAGCCTGTAAGTACCGGTTGGTTCGTGCTGTTGCTGCTGTTGCTGCTGCTGCTACTGCTGAGGAGCTGGAGTTCGACCATCAAGACTCCATCATGTTCATATCTTGAAGTAATGATTTTTTCGCAAAGACTCAGTAACATCAAAAGTTCAACATATGATACAGAAACAAGTCAAAGACATATGAGCATGATGGAGAAGACGTTGGAGATTGGCAGATAGAGACAACATCATATCATCATTATTCAAGAACAAAGAAACAAAGATTATAAAGACGTCAGAAGCCCAAGAAGCAAAGAAGACGTCGAGCAACATTGATGATCAAGACTTAGGGGGAGATTGTTAGGAACACATTTTGTAATATTCAAGTCTTGATCAAATGCGATAAATGTTGCACGTTTAAGGACTATATTGTTTGTAATTATGAACCGGTCCATTAGTAGTCCATGGACCGGTCACACTTGTAATGTTTATTCTTATCACATGCAAGGGAATATTCTTAGAATAATTCCCCTCCCATTGCCTATAAATAGAAGGCATGGGATGCATTATTAGACGTCGGTTTTTCATGTATTGCAAAAGCTCTGCTCGAGTAACATTTGATTAAGTGAAATCCATCCATTCTCTATTATTCTCTTCTTATTCTCTCGTTATCTTATTAGCTTATTTCTCTCTTTACGTAGCTTATTCTAGTGTAGTAGTACGTGTGGTTATTTGTATTAACGAGTGTGTTTGAGATTTATACGTGACCTACAATTGGAATAACCATCCTTTAGGGGGAGATTGTTAGCATTGATAAAAAAGTGATGGTCATTTTGTATTAACAACTTTGTATTATGTCGTGCGAAATGTAGTAGGATAGTCAAGGGCCTTATGGACTAAGCTAATATGTTATAAGTTAAGTCCAATCAAAAGTCCATAAGTATTTGGCCCACAGAAAACCCATGCGGCTAGTTAGGTTTGTACTATAAATATCCCACATCTCCTCATTTGACTTGAATAAATCCAAATCAAACCAAGTAAGAAACAACACTAAGTCTGGTCTTGGTTAAGTCTGGTTATGTACAACATTAAGTCTGGTCTTGGTTAAGTCTTGTAATACAAATGTTAAGTCTGGTTATGTACAACATTAAGTCTGGTCTTGGTTAAGTCTTGTAATACAAATGTTAAGTCTGGTAATGTTGTAAAGTCTGGTAGACTAGTTAGTTAAGTCGGGTACGTGATAATAGGAAAGTTTGTTAGATTTATGTTAGGAAAAGATATAGACGTGTTAGGTATCTTTATAGAAGATACGGTGATATCTTTTCACACGGTTGTAACCTAGGGTTACCTTCAACTATAAAAGGAACCCTAAGGATGTTAGCTAGGTACAAGTGTCAAACAAGTTGATAAGAGAGTCGTGTAAGAGTTTTAAGGAATTCAAAGTTAAATATACGAAGTTAGTTAAAACTCTGTGTTCTTCATTGTTCTTGTTAATATTCCGCGTTAACACTTGCAATTGTTAAGAGTTTCTCACTTGGATTGATTTGGATTTATTCAAGTCATCCACTAAGTAATCAAAGGCTACTTAGAGATCCATACAAAACGTGGACCAACAAGTGGTATCAGAGCCTTCAAAGAGAGTCTAGTATTCGAAGAACACTCAAACACAAACAAATTCTCACTCATCCAACCCTACACAATGATTGAGATAGATGAACTCCCTAAGAATGATGGTTTCTCCAAACATGGAAGTGATGATGAAAAGTCCATCCATGATGAGGGGAAACCTGAATCAAGCACCTCTCAACAACCACCACAACAGCCTATCCCCTCAACAACCACCACCATATCAAATTTGAAACTCCCTATTCTGAAAAGAGAAGAGTATGATATATGGGCAATGGAGATGGAACACTATCTGGAGTACATTGATAGTGAAGTGTGGAAGGTTATTCAAAAGGGTAACACAAAGAAAAGGGTTTCAGTTGGTACAGATGGGCAGATTAGAATTCTACCACCATTGACTGCTGAGGAGATACGGGCTGTGGAGAAAGAAAAGAAGGCCAGAACCTTGCTGCTTATGGCTATTCCTAAGGAGCATTTACAAAGGTTTCATAGTATGATTGATGCCAAAGAGATCTGGGAGGCCATCAAGAAACGTTTTGGTGGGAATGCAAATTCCAAAAAGATGCAGAAGGCTGTCCTCAAACAGCAATTTGAAACATTCAGTGTTTCAAAGGCTGAAGGCTTGGAGAAGGGTTATGATAGATTTCAACATCTTCTGTCACAACTTGAGGCACATGGTGCTGGTGTATCGAATGAGGATGCTAACCATAAGTTTCTTAGGTCTCTACCACAGGAATGGGCAAGTGTGTCTATAAATATGAGGATGAAGGATGAGGTTGACTTAATGACTCCAGATGACCTGTACAATAATCTTAGGATGTTTGAACAGAACATCAAGGATATCACTCAGACATCTTCTAGCTCTTCTAATGTTGCTTTTGTGTCTCAGAACAAAAGCAGTACTTACAAGAATAAGTCTGGCAGTGTTAAGTCTGGTGTCTATGAAACTCCTACAAGGGAAAGATCTGGTTCTGCAGGCTTTACAGATGAGGTTATTCACTCATTCTTCGCCAATCAACATGAAGATGAGGGCCTTATTAGTGAAGATCTGGAGCAGATAAATGATGCAGAGGTGGAGGAGATGGACATCAAATGGCACATTGCCATGATTGCTTTGAGGATGAAAACGTTTCAGAGGCAATATGGGAGGTCCATTAAGTTCAACAACAAGTCCCCAGTTGGCTACACAAAGAGGACAGTTGAATGCTACAATTGTCATAAGCATGGACATTTTGCTAAAGACTGCCCTGAGAAGAAGTCTACTGATGGGTATAAGAAGAGTGATGCAGAGGATAGCAAGCAGGAGAAGAATCAGATGAGGATGGTAACTGTGGAAGCTAGAGCCATCAACTGGAATGAGCACTCAAAGGAGGATGAGGAGTCATATCATGCACTCATGGCCATTGGTAATGAGGTACCATTATGTTCTAAACTATGCACTGATTCCTATAATCATATTAAAACTTTGTGTGATGAACAGCTTAGATTGATAGGTGACCAGGAAGCACAAATAATTGCCTATAAAAGTGCCTTACAAACATTAGAAACACAAAAGGCCACCCTTCAAAAACAACATGCTGATCTAAATGAGCAACTATACTTTAAAACTAATAAAATCTATGAACAGGATGAGAAACTTAAAAGGTATAGACAACTTGGCCTTAAAATACAAAATGAGAGGGATGAGTTGAGAAAACGTGTAAATCAGTGGAATAATTCCAATAACAACCTGTTTAAATGTTGGGACGCTCAAGTTAGGTCTAATAAAAAACATGGCTTAAGGTATGAAGAGGATGAAAAGTTGGCTATTTTTAAATACAGGGAGGATGACTATGAGGGCAAACCTCTATACAATAGATTTGTTAAAACCGATGACTTCAAAGGAGTTCCACCACCACTAAGTGGAGACTATACTCCTTTTGAAAAAGAGGACATAGATGACTCTCTATTTGTGTATGGAAAAAGAGGTCCTCAAATGCCTGAGTCAACCACCTCAGAGGACAAAACCAGTAAGTATTTTTCTTGTCAATCCAATGACTCTGAAGGATCTATTGGTGGCACCTCTGACCACTCTAAGTCTGGTTCAAAAGATGAAGTAAAAGAGAGTCCTAAACCTAAGGTTGTTAAGAAAAGTGAACCTAGTGTGACCAAGTCTAAACCCCAAACAGTTTGTAGGACCGATAAAACAAGTGATTTATGTGATTCGGGAGGTCGAGGTTGATGGAAATATGCCATGGTTTTAGAGAGAGAGAGTAGAGAGAAGGTGGAGATGAAACAAATATTATATTGATATTAGAAATTAGGTTACACTCTCACACCCCTCAAGTGGAGACTTGAGGGGTATTTATAGGCCTTACATATGACAACTATTCAAATATTACATTAGCAGTCCCTGCACTATATGCATCCTAGTTGTCTACTCCAATTCACGTAAATATCGCTCAGCTTCATTTCTAACAATCTCCCTCCAGCTGGAGATATACGTGAATTGGTTACAATGATTCCTAACAAGTACATAACAATGATGAATACAATGCTAAAGTAGAGCAGTTTCCTTTGAGGATGTCTTCACAGCTCTTGATTTTCTTCTATCTTTCTCAGCTTGCTTGGATTACTTGCAGAATCACTGTAACGATCTAATTGGGTTATTACTCCCTCCCAATTAGTAAGCCCATTTCTTTTACATGCTCCCTCCCAAATTGACAACCCGTTTGATATAGCCTTGATGCTTGTAGAAGAAGTTTCTCTGAAATTTTGCCCAAATTGTCTTCAGTCTCTTGCACAGCGGAAAATGGATCATAGACTGATAATCTGTAACTTCTTCACAGGTTTGTTTGGGGAGCATCATATCAACATCTTCAACTCACTTAGAATGCTTCCAGTTCTTCAATAAAAGCCCCGATGTACACATTCCCACATTTCTCCCTCTAGGATGATGACGATCTTTCGGACTCATCCTACATATGTGTACATAAACATATCAACTGGAAGCAACATACAAATCAATACCCCATGAGTGGATGTCGATAACTATTCTCTCTACAACTCTCTTCATATCAACCTCTTTTCAAACCTCGTTTCACTACCACTGGCTAATAGTAAATGACCACGTATGGAGACAACCCGATATGACAGACTTGAAGATGGAGTAAAGTAACCCGAACTTGTGACTTAAACTTGCACTATTGTCTGACTAAGAACCAATACTGAGAATTTCAATAAAGGTAGAATCATATACCCATCCAACTATCCTTAATTGTATATGAACTTCTCTCGAATTATCCACAGCTTTTTGTGACACTTGAGCACTACAACGTAACTCCTTTAAAGTGATAGCTATACATTGTGAGCACAACAACGTAACTCCTTACAACAGGTATAACTAGATAGCTCAAGTCTTAGTCATTCTTGTAGTTAAAAGCTCGAACAAGGATCTCCAAGAATCATGCATCCAACCAACCCCGATATCTTCAAGATACTAAGTACACGCACCCGTGAAAACATCACTTCAAACCCAAATAAATAATATCGAATTATCCCCGTAGTCACAATTGATATTCATTAAACATTAGTCGTGTAATATGTATCCCCGTGAAATTTAATACCAAAATACCACTCTTAGTCCAAAATATATTAAAGCATCCACTCTTAACTATATTTTGGATAAAAATGACAAACTCCAGCCAATCTATAGCACCAATCCAATGGTTCAGCCCAACTCCATTCAAATGATATTTCATAGATCCGGTACAAAAGCCCAACAAAAGGAATGATAAGATCCAGTCCACCACAATGACAATCGGTACTTTAATTGTTATAAGACCCTAGACCAGTGCATTTGCAACAACCCTAATCTCCCAATGTTAAAGTATCCGCCCCCGCCTAACATTTTCTCCTCTCCCTCCCACCTTCATCAACTTCAATCACATCTCAAACTCAACTCACAAAACTCGCTTCTAATCTTCGCCTATCCTCATCAAGAACTAATCAATCATCACAAGTAGCTTAAAACCATATCATTGGTCACGGGTAAGTTTGATTGTGTTGTTTAATTTTTGTTTTGACAGAACACGAGAAAGAATGAAACGGAAATGTTTTGTTATTTCTCAATATGTTCGGATATTAAATCAAGAAGCTTGGCTTCAATAGGATCTGTGATGAAATAAGTTCAACGGGAAAAAAAATCTTTAAAAGATTGGAAACAACGTTGACTTGTTCTGAGATCTTGTGACTTTCTTGTTGTTTTGAGTCTTGTGAATGATGAGAAATGGGATGTTAGGATAGATGTTGGGTTCGGATTGGGATTATGTCAAGTTACTGATCTTCATCATTTTTTTCATTTCGTATGGAGTTTAGGACATGAACCGATGATGTGATAACTGAGGTCTTTGAGTTGTTGTATTTTGTTTAGTTTAAGGTCGAGGTCAATTAATCTGCTTCATCTTCATTCTTTTTCTTTTTTCATTAGCGATAAAGTTAGACCTTTGTCGTTGACTTTGATCGTTGACTATATGTGCAACAGCGATAAGAGTCCAACAGCGATAAGGGTCCAACTGCGATAATATCCCAAACGCGATAAAAACCCAAACGCGATGAAAACCCAAACGTGATAAAATTGCAAACGCGATAAAATTGCAATCGCGATAAAATTATCGAGATTGGATGTTATCGCATTTCTTGTACAAGAAACCGAACTCAGATAGAAGAGGGTTTATCTGGATTGCTTTACAAGCAACTGCGATAAACAAGGGTTTTGACTTTTTGACCAGCAACTCCGGCAAGATTCCGGCCAAGTTTTTCCGTCCGTCTTTTGTCTACCCAGATTTGACCATAAAACTTCGACCACTTTTCACGGTTTGGACAAACAATATCCATATTAATGACTAAACAACCTGATATGTCGAATAATAGTGATACCACAAGACCAGAAAGTTTGAGACGAAAATGAAATAATATTGACTATTGTTTTGACCATTTGGATACATAAAAGCCTTGTAATAGAACTGTTTTTAGCGAATGAAACGGAAAAAATTCCGATGACCGGAAAAAAAAAATTCGGCGACCAAAAAGTGTGATAAAAAAACAGCCTAAAACAATAAACGAACCACAATAAATCAGTAAAAACACAACCAAGCTCTGATGCAAATTGTAGGACCGATAAAACAAGTGATTTATGTGATTCGGGAGGTCGTGGTTGATGGAAATATGCCATGGTTTTAGAGAGAGAGTAGAGAGAAGGTGGAGATGAAACAAAGATTATATTGATATTAGAAATTAGGTTACACTCTCACACCCCTCAAGTGGAGACTTGAGGGGTATTTATAGGCCTTACATATGACAACTATTCAAATATTACATTAGCAGTCCCTGCACTATATGCATCCTAGTTGTCTACTCCAATTCACGTAAATATCGCTCAGCTTCATTTCTAACACAGTTAAACCTAGTTGTGTTAACCACATAAACTCTCCTAGGGAATCTGTTAATATGAATAAGTCACCTAAAAGTGGTAGTGTTCATAGAGAAAGTAGGAGTAGCTATACTTATGCTCCTAAAAGATGTTTTTTGTGTGGAAGTTTGAGTCATTTAATTAGAGATTGTGACTTCCATGAAAAGAGAATGAAAAAGGAAGCTGAGTCTAAAAGGAATGCTATGATGGGTCATGTTAATAATAAACCAGTGTGGAATAATGCCAGTAGAGTAAATCATGCCAACCAGTTTGCCCCCAGACCAGCTCCCAGACCAGCCCAATATGTTAACTTTACCAGACCAAACCTTAGTTCTGGTAGACAACAAGTAAATTCTGGTAGACCAAATTTCAATGTTAATTCAGGTAGACCAAATGTTAAACCTGGTTTGAGGAACTTCAATTTGGGTAGGCAAAACTTGAATTCTATGAGGCCTAATGTAAATACTGGTTATGCAAATCATGTGAGACCCAGACAACCTTTTTACAAACCACAGGTGAATCAAAGAAATCAATTTTACAAACCTCATTCACCTGTGAGGAAACCAAGTGCTAATAATACAGCAAGATCTTCAACCTCAAATAATGTAAAGGGAAATGGGGGTTCTGCTGTTAAGACCTCAGCATGTTGGTCTTGGGATCCATTCAAGAATGAATACACTTATAAATCCCAAAGCATAACTGGATCTGTTTCATACAAGACTTTCAAATATGTTGATCCAAAAGGTGGATCCAAGCCTACTCAAGCCTGGGTTCCTAAGAGAAACTAAGTTCTCTTTCTTTTATGTATAGTTTGTATATTAACCAGTATTTAGTTTATGTCTTTTTAAGTCTTGTAGTCTTATTTTTTAATTCTGGTAGTTATTTCTATAGTTAATGGTTTTTCAACTTTTCTAGTGCAATTGTTTCTTTGTATTGTGTGCTTAACTTTGTTTTGCAGTTAACACTTTTATTGTTGCTAACAAATTCTTATTGAGCAAAATAAAAGACAAAAAGCTTAGAGTTTTATTTATCAAGATACATTCTTGGATACAGCATACAACACAAAACAAGTTTTAAAGCCTAAACATTAACTAGCCTAACACCAACACCTACATCTTCTTTTTCCCTTTGCCCATGAAGTCTGGAATGGTTTTCTTGGGTCCTCTGCCACCAAACTGTTTCCACGCTTTTGGACATGGGAGTCCAAGAACCTGATTGTTTGGCTTTGGACGAGTCATCAAACCACTCTTCCTGAATTGCACAATCTTCGAAGGAAAAGTCTCTTCATCATCAGTGGAATCTGCTTCATCTGAATTGCTATCATCCACATACGAAGGAGGAGTTGGTAGATCATCTGTGGAGACATCTTCATAAAAGAGGAGCTCCGCCTTCTTCTTCTTGGACGACTTGTTTCTAGAACTTGAGGTGTATGAGGGTGGGAAGTAACCTGCCCATCCTCCTGATGATGAATCAGAAGATGAACCATACGGATCCCAAGAGGAATCAGATGAAATCTCTATTATTTCTGATTGGGAAGGATTCATTATTTATATGAGGTTTTTCTTTTGATTTGTTTTGGTTTTGTGATAAAACTATGGGTGGTTTTATAGAGTTACTCAAGGTTTTAGGCTATTAAATGTTAGTTTGGTAAACGAGTTAATTCTTGGAGGCAAAGGATAATTAATTGTATTTTTGGAAAGTTGACTAGGTTTACACCTTAATCTTTCTTTTGACAGAAATTATTTTTAGTTAAAAAAATAAAAAAAGGGTGTCTACACTTAAGGGGAGGCAATGTACATTTAAGGGGAGGTTAAATATAGAATTACTAGGATTTTTCTTTAAAAGTCGGGTAGCCTTAAGTGTTAAATCTGGTTGTTTCTTGATTATGAATTTGCTTGGATAGTCTCTTTTTCTCGTTGTTGGGACTAACATTTTCAGAAACTCATGGATTGGTGATGAATTAAAGCCTCATTGTTGCTCAATAAGTCGTGTAAGTCAACATTTTTGGTTAAGTCGGTCCCGTGTTCGAGTCTAGTCATACACATTTTAATATTTTTCCATAACTCTAACACCACTCACTGCAAATGAAGAAACTTTGAGCTTTGTTCTGTGTGGACTAATGAAAATACAGCCTAGGATAATCCATAAGCACAAAATGTGGATATTGAAAGCGATAAATTAAAAAAGAAATATACCCTTTTTAGTTTTTCTTCCAAGCTCTGTGTCACTTGCACCCTCATATTTACACAAAACTTGTGCCTGCACAATAGGCTCTACAAACACTACAACACTCTGTTACTCACTTACTATGCGTTACCTTGCTATATCCATGCCAAATCTGAGAGCGGTTACTGGCTTCAGTGCAACTCTCCTATGGAAAAACAGACAAAAACGGGGAGTAAGACTATATAGTTGGTCAAACTGGGTAACTAAGTCTGTATTTTAAGTTTTTAGAGAATCTAATGATGCTAAAGAACAACACTTGGCCACAAAAGTAATCCCATAGATACCAAGATCCGAACTAATTAAAAGTTTTAAAATCATATATCAGAGCCAAACTATAAGTTTCAACTACTTATCAGCTAAATTATTAAGCACTTAGCAACAACTAATTTACTTTTGAATAAGTATATAAGCATTTCATCATAAGTCGATAGCAACAAGACTGTATCTTTACAAAAAAATTATTTAATTAGTAACAAACTCAATCATCAATGAATCGAATTATAACTTGCTAATAATTGATTAAAAACTAACTAAAATTTACACATTTTCAAGCACACTACTAAACAAAGAAGAGATGTGTAATATTATACAATATTACAATCTACAGATTGTGCAATCAACATGTAACTATATATTGCTAAAAGGGTGGCCAAATGATTTGGGTAGAAAAGGGTAACCAGAAACATTTATCGCTCAAATGATAATTCTGCTTTGTAGATTATAAGTTTCAAGAGATTCATTATGTTTTATGCATTAACCAAACTTAGAACCATTTCCTTTAAACAATCAAGAAGATGAATCAAAATATCATTAAGCGATGATGATTAAGTAAACTTTGAGAACATATTGGCATCTGATAAGCGAAGCATACATAAATAATAAAAGAATCTAAAATTCAAAGATGTTAAATAATATGTCTTACCTTATGGAGATGAAGAACCTGTGATTTGAACTTTAAGATATCCTGCAATTTAAAAAAATTATATTAGCTCAAGATACCTTACGTCAAGATAATCTATCTCCTAAACGAATCTTAACAACCAATCAAACTCAAGAAATATAAATTTTGCTAGCCTAGTCCAAGTTAGAAAAAGTTTAATAAAACTACCTGATGGTCATGTTAAGCATCTCATTTAGATATATAGATTACCTCGACTCAAGAAGAGGCATCGTTTTGGACTCAACCCGCTGTCGTCTTTGCGACGATGCACTCAAGACGCATCAAAACGCTGAAACGTTGTGCAAATACCAAGGAAGTAGAATTACTCTCAACCATATGAAATTCAAAACAAACAGTAAAATATGAAACAGTAATACCTTGTGCTATCGGATTTGTTTGCTGTTTTTGGTCCATGTTTTGGCCATGCTTCATTTAAAAGCAAAGGAATTCAAACTTGAAAAGAAAATTAAGTCTCAACTGACCAATAACTGATCACTTCATTTGTTTTACTTAGACATTTCATCAAACATGTAATATGCATATATATAAGCCCATTACATACCTGTTGAGCAAGCCTGCTAAACATTTGATTCAACCGGATTAGAAACTAAGAATGATCCAAAACTCTGCATAAAGAAGAAACACACAAAATGTCATATAATTGAGAATCAAATTGACAAATGTATTATAAACAAAAACACCTAAACACAAACAAAAATTGGTTATCTTTTGATCAAAACCGACTTGAATTTGAAAAAACACACAAATGTATTATAAACAAAACAAAAAAATGTTACACCAAATAAACATACTTACTGGCTTGAAAAAATATTGTGTTTTTATGATGATGGTGATTACAGTTTGTTAGTGAGATTGGGTGAGGGTTCGTGAATGATGGTGGGGAATAAGGGGTGGGTTACAACTGGGGTGTATGGTTCACAAAATTAAGGTTTGTTTTAAGGCGGTGGAAAGGGGAGGGAAGATTTTTTTGCGAAGGGATCTGGAATTTTCAGGTTGAGGGGTAGTGTGTTGGAATTTTCAGGTTGAGGGATCTGCAATGTTACAGAGATTTATTTACATACCCAATCTTTCAATGCGATGTGTGCCACTTACATGTACCAACCAATAGAAAATGGACAACTAAGTGTAGGATTGTTTTGGGAGCAACTATTTCCCCCCTTTTAGTATATATAGATAATTACAATTTCCTTTTGGTTTGAAAACGTAGAAGATGTAACAACAAACAAAGAAGTCCAAGCAGTAGGTAAATACTCAGTTGAAGAGTACAACAGACTAAAGGCTAACAAGGACAACGATGGTCAGTTAATGTTTGTAAAGGTTGTTGAAGCTGAGAAACAAGTGGTATCAGGAATGAACTACTATTTAACAATAGAAGCTGTTAATAAAACAAGTGGAGAAGTTAAGGTTTTCGAAGCGGTTATGGTTGTGAATGCGTGGCTAAGGAAGAAAGAGTTGGTTAAGTTTGCTCCTTCTCAGAAGACGATGTCGATTTTGCAGCCAGTTTGGTGAGGGGATAGCTTTGTATAATGTGGACTTTGTTTTTGTTTGTTTGGTGTAGTTTTGGTAGTGTAATATGAGAGCTTGGTGAAATGTTTAATAAAGCTGTAAGGGTAACTTATTATAAGGTATCACTAAAAGATAGTTTTAACCGTGGTGTCTCATATTTTGGTTGACTAATTTACGGGGTTTGACCAATCGCTTGAATCTCACTTCAGGATGTTGACGTGATCCCTTCAGATTTGTTTGTACTGAACATGATTTTGAACCTATGACTTCTTACACGTTTTGCGTTTTGTTACCGATTGCAGGGATGTTTTTGGCAATTATTTTGACCTTCTTAGCTTATTTTGCTAGGGTTGGTAGGAAAGTACGAATACGGTATTGTTTTTGACATTTAGTTTTCCCAAGATGAACTTTAAGTATCATATAGATGGCAACTAGGAGCGAGATTAGTTACAAAATGATGCATACTTAAGTTTAAGGGGATGGAATATAAATATCGGTAAAGTCAGTCTAAAAGGTTGACCATATCACACACCCTGTGCAAAACTATATACATAAACAGACATAATGCAGGTTATTTAGTTGTAATTAGCAGAGGTGGAAGTTTTAACCTTTGAAGGTGTCGATTTTGGCTTTGTGTTATCTCAAACGGGTCAAACAAAAAAACGATTACCTTTAGGGTTGACCATTTTGTGACCAGCTCTTTTTTTTGCCAAGTGGCCCACTTCTTTTCCTTCACCAGCTCTTTTTTTTAAACAAATCATTTTGCGACACTCATTTTGTGAAAATCCTTTCGTAAAATTTAAGTGGTTAAATCATTTCGCCAAAAAATTAATGTCTCAGGCTAATTCGTTGACCCATAACCAACATGCCTGACCCGGCCAACTTTCCACCTCTACTCATTAGGTGGTCGGATACTGGAATCCTCAATTTATATCTCATATGCAGAGACAGACATGCGTAGACATTCTCAAGGAGGTCTTAAACGGGAATCAGACAAAGTGATCAAACTATAGTTATAATCAACAACAACCATTTCTCACAATAGTTTACACAAATTTCAAATTACAAAATAAAGTTTCAACATAGCAAATAATTATAATGGTAATCATGTTTCTCATGTCCTTTTCTTTTTGTTGGCACTAGCACTTGATTGCCTATAATCTTTTTCCTTACCAAAGTATCCATGACCATATGTCGAAGATATAAGCTCCACAAGCAATGGAAACTGTAATTTCACGAATGAAGCAATTGGTAGGCATGCTAATGCAGCTATTGGAATCAGAATCCATGCTTTTCCCTGTCCAAACATAATATATAATGCTGCACTAAAGGCTATCATCATGGATGTCACCGACACAAATAGCATCACAAGACCAAATATTAATCTCTTTGGCAACTTGTAAAGAAAGTCCTCATCTGCATAACGTGCTGTGAGAATGGATAGAAACAACAGCAAGGATGTGGTGGCTGTGAACAGAGAGACTGCATCTGAGATTGCAAATATGATTAAGCTTGGTTTCGTCTCATAAATTGGTTTCCCAGTCTTATCATCGTTACCGCCAGGTACAGTAATTGCAGCCGCAAAAACAATTGTGATGATGAGAGCCGCCGTGATCGTGTACGAATCGGCTGTCTTTTTCATCCACTCCTCCCCATCCTTTCTTAGCTCCTTGTGCTCTTTTCTAAAAACCATCATTGGTGTCTCTTTATTTTTGTTCAGTTCTCGTGTTTGTGTTATTCCCACCACTCTTTTCAATTCCTGTAGTTCAAATTATATTCAACCAAGTAAATAAAACTAAATATTGGAAATCCTCTATTACTAATTAATTTATTGCTCGTTTTATGGTAATGAGTATTGAGAAATATTTTCCAATGATGTTGTGCTAGGGTAAAGTACATTAAGAAACTTTGTGCTTTAATCTAGAGAAACAGGCTCACCATAAACCACTGTAACTCTTGTTGCATTTGAAGAGCAGCACCAGAAGCGGCATTAAGTTTGTGTACAGGTGCCAAACGTCCGGCCAAGTGCAATATATTGTTACCATCATCGTCTTTGGATACCAAAAAGCGGTATTTGGCATAACGGTTATGATCTAGAATATAGCTGTAAACCTTTACGCTACGGTTCAAGACTGTTAATTGATATATATTAAGCCCGTCTTTCTTGGAATTATATAATCCCACAAAATACGTGCTCAGCACATCTATTGCTTCAGCGGTGTCGTTTTCCACAGCTAAACAAGTGGAAGAGCTATAAAGACGTTCAATATCGCTTGATGTATGTGTTCTAACAGCTTCATCGCATATATGCCTGAGTAGCTCAATAGTTGTATTGTGCTTTGCTTTATCATCCTTAAGTTGCTTAACGTGCGGTACTGTGATTAATCAAATAGTAAACATTGTTGTAAGTTTCAAAGTTAAATAATAATAATAATAAATAAATTTAAAGAGCAAGTAGATAGCAAGTCTTCACAGTTTATTGTTCAAGCAAAAATAAGGCAACACGGATATTTATGATCCCTTCAATCATTATGATCCCTTCAATCATTATATGTCAACCAACACCTTCAACATAGCATGTGTAACACTAGAAGCGAATTATCTTAAAGGTGTAAATGAGCCAAGCCATTTCTAAGCTAATCAAGATTGACTCAAAAATACCTCAAAATTAGTCTAGCATGTACGAGCCCAAGCTCAAACTTAGTTTATTTAATAGACCAACTATTTTTTAAGAAATAATACTAATATGAATCCACTTTTGAGAAATGCTACTTCTTTTGTCATTTATAGATACTAATGGCGTGGATTTCCAAAAAACAATTTTTTGGCCGATTTTAGGAATCAGTCAATAAAAGTTATTTACGGCAATGTTACCTACGAAAAAATTTACAATAGTGTTCCGTTGATAACAGCCATTACCGACGGATTACCAACACATCTGGCTATTGTTGTAGCCAATTTTCCCCGTAAAGAGCTCGTTCGGTGTCATAACTATGTTTCTAAGACAGATTAGTTCGGTGGAAGCTTGTGTTTACCATGGAGCAGTGTCTTCCATAATTTGACACAATTCCTCGAGATGACTACACAAAAAAGCATATATGATTTGTCAATAAAATAAAATGTTATAAAAGAGAAGTAATACATCATATTATTTCAAGGTATGTCAATGCTATATGTTAAAATCAGTGACGGAGCTAGGATTTAATTTTCGGGTGGGCCAAAACAAATAAAAAAAAAAACGAACTGCGGAAAAAATGGTATGGTGAAAATGGTATGGTGAATTTGTTTACCCGATGGATGATCAAACTTCTGTAACTTTAGTTTTTCAATTGACGTCATAAACTAGTAATATTCTCTTGGATTAAATATTCTCTTGGATTAGGCTGTCTCAGTGACGAAGTCAGGATTTTTCAGTTAGACGAGCCTAAATTAATAAATTTCTCAAAACAAAGTACTACTAAGCAATGTGAAACAAAACGAAAAGATTAATTATGACCTGTATAAATAAGCAATAACCAAACACCCAAATAAACTAAAACGATGACGAAAAATAAATAATCACATAACTTCTCATTAGTAT
Source organism: Artemisia tridentata subsp. tridentata (assembly GCA_021014915.2). Taxonomy (NCBI): domain Eukaryota; kingdom Viridiplantae; phylum Streptophyta; class Magnoliopsida; order Asterales; family Asteraceae; genus Artemisia; species Artemisia tridentata. Next base: position 390,128,280 of record CP139505.1, read on the forward strand.
GCCCTGTTCAATTTCTGAACCCTAAAGAATTCATGGGGAAAAAAAGGAATTTTAGGATGTAAAAAACCACCCTTGATTGTTGTATTAAAAAGGTGATGAAATCGAGTCTCCATGAATCCGTGATTAACTAGAGTGGTATGGTATTTCGTTTAGTCAATCGAGTCTTCAGATGCATTTTAATTGGATGGGCCAGTCTTTATATTTTATAGGTGGACCTATTAGCTTAGTTAAGTAATTACATTACAAAATATTACATATACTCGTATCCAATATAAGTATTGGGTTGGCCATGGCCCACTCCACATATAACGTGGCTCCGTCCCTGGTTAAAATGCTTCTTAACTATAAACGAATCACTCGTAATATGCATGTTTGAGTTTTATTAGAGTTTTGGAATCACATAGTTCATATATAGCATACCGTCGTGGAGGCACCTCCTTGTGTGCTTGGTAACAAACTTATCCTTCTTGGGTTTCTCTTGGTTCTCCACGTCTGCCGTATCATTACAACCCAAGCTGTTATTCTCGATTGGAACAACTTCAATACAAATATAAGCATTAATTAGTTATCTAGACATAGATAAAACATCGACCAAAACCAGACAGCAATTGATTTTGAATTATACGAGTTGGATCAAAATTTAAGTATATATTTGAGATAATTTATCATGATCCACGATTAGTTAAATGGATTAAAATCCAGTTGATTAGCGAATGACAAATGGATATTTAATTAAAGATATTATTAGGGGATCAAGCTATAAAGTATTAGTGAAAAGACATACTGTGGTAAACAAATCTCGAGTAAAAGCTGTAAGATGTTCCACTATAAAATAACTCTGGCTTTCTAATGATACAATCTAATGTGGTTTTGTCTTTGTAGAATGTTGTAGCCAAGCTTGGGTGGTCGTTGATCAACTCATATGCTACATCTGTAATCAAATAGAAGTATAACATAGTTACTTTGTTTGAACTTGGGTACATTCGGACGTTAGCTAGATGTTGTTATCTATGTATTTCCGGTATATTTTCATCTTTCGCTAAAATGAGGAAAACAAGGTTACAAAGCATACATACCGATTAATCCTGTATCAATTACTTGATGCAAAAGGTGAAGACCACGCATGCCTCTAAAAAGTATGTCATATTCAACTGTAGAACTCTTCATTTGCTTAAACAAATAGAGAAATGTATTTATCGCTGGAATCGCAAGAGCGTAATGGATCGGTAAAAGATTGTCATAATCATGAGTAATTAAACATCTTCGGTTAGATTTCAACATTATCTTCAAAGCTTCTGTGTTCCCAAAAAGTGCAGCAGTGTGCGCTGGGTTGGCTCCATAATTATTTACAGTGAATGCAATTAACTCGCTGTTTATCTCCATTAGTATATCCCTGACAACCTTATTATCTTTATAGTCACCGACAGCAAAGTGAAATGCTGTATTGCCTTCATCATCTAATTTAGAAGTCCATCTAACTACCTCATTATCTTTACTGTCGACAGCAAAGCGAATTGTTCTATTGCCTTCATCATCCATTTTAAAAGTCCATGGAACTTCCTTTGTGTTAACAATTCCTCGGGCTTTGATTAGTCTGTTTTCTAATGTGTCATCTGAAGAAACAATGACGTTATTCAATGGGGTATATTACCTTTTTTACTATTACTATTACTATTACTATTAGGCCGGATGGGGTGGAGATTAGTTTTGCGTTTTGTATTATATGACAAGACATATAATTATTAGTATAAACAAGAACTAAAATTTCAAGAGTAGTGATTAATATTGACATAATAAATATAAGTGGATCAATCAAGTATCCAAATTTTAAAGAAAAATCATTATTGATAATCCAATACCATAAATATTGATAGAAAGAACTGCTATTTATTTGCTGAATAGACAGATTTATAGAAGAAAAAACCATGACTATAGTTAAAAAAGTAACATTCTGAATAGCTCACATACGGCGAAGACTTTTTGTTAATGTCGAAAAATAAGAAGTCTCGAAACTGCACTATTTTTAACCGCAAATAAATACACGGCTGTGAAATATAATTTATATTCAAAAAAATCCTACTTACGTGTTCACACATTGACACAACTAATAAAAACCATAAACCCCATGTTTTTTATAGTGTTATAACTATTTATACTAACCTAATAATATATGCATTTAAACATTGTTTTTTTAAAGACGGAATGAGTATTAAGGGTCCGTTTGGTCTGTTAATGGAACTTGATTAGAATTAGGATTTGGCATAAGTTTTAGAAAAAAATAAATAAGAAAATATATAAATGATAATATAAATTATTTTAAAATTTTGTTTGAATACTAAAATAGTAAATATATGTATAAAAAAGGAGATGGAAGTTAAAATGTGGGGAGGGCCCATCTTACTTTGAAAGAAGATAAACGTAATGTCTGTAAACCTTAACATTTGACTGTAAACCCAGCCAACATGTATTACTTTTGTAGAATTCATATATTTGGGCTTGATGTTATTATTTGAAATCCGAATATCTTCAACCAAACAAATACGGAGTATTACTTTGTTACCCAATCCCAATACCCAATATGTCATAACAAAAGGCTCCTCAAAGTAGTTCTTAGGTTCTAATAAAAACGAAAATTTCATTTTTCTTACCAAGTTTGATATGAGTATTGATTATTTAGCATTATACTGTTTACGAACATATATATCATGAGATCTATATTTAATTATATCAAGGAGACCTTTGAAAAACTACCTTTTTGTCTTTCTTCATCATCAGAACTAATCTCATCATCATCAGAATTAATCTTATTTAGCAAGATAGGTTGGGCGTAGCGAGAAGTCCAATATGGCCTAGTGTTTGTGAACTCATCATCTAACCGGGTGACACATAAAGGAAGTTTTGTTTTCGAAGTTTCTGAGATGAACACCGAGAGATCTTGATCATTTTGAATTTCAGTAACAGGAAACCAAGGAGACCCAGTTATATAATGGACCTCCAATTTTAGACGACATAAAAACTTATCGACTTTGAGTTGTTTGTGTAGGATCTCAGTTATCTTTGATAGTGTTATATGCTTGGGCACGGCCATTATTGAACTTTTGGAATTCTTGTAGAACCATTCTTTGCCGTCATATTCCCATTTTCCATCGTACGCGACAAATACTGTGACATGATCTACAACAGAAAACAATGGATGTAAATAAACATGCATAGGGTGAACCTTAACCTTAAGCATTAAAGCATATTTAAGTGGAATGTGATATGAAGTGATTAGTGTCGTGCAATACATGTTTGACATTATAAAATGTGGAATTTGGGTAACAATTTTGTTTTTTATTTTGTGAACTGAAAAACATTGTCATAAATATTGTAAACTTTTGCCAATTTATATAGCACAACTTCAAAGTTGATTTCAATGTATATTATAAAAGCTGGAAATTCTCAAACATAACCTTTTTTATTATATTTTGCATCAATTACTATGCAATTTGATTTCACAAATGGGTCATACATAGCTGGTCGTTGCAATCCCTTGTGCTTTAAGTAATTTACCCCCTTGAACCACCCACGATTATTACTTACATATGGAAAAATATTGTGCTATTCAATAATTGATATGCTAGATGAGATAATGTAGTCAAATGTAATCTTAGAATTCTAGAATGTTTACTAAGAAACATTGACATTTTCCTTTACTTATAAAACTTAAAACTGAAACATGAAATGGTGTGCTATATATCACATCATTAGGTATTAACAATTCTGATGATGAATAAACTATACATGCTTAATTTATATGTGTATTTATATGAAGTAGTAAGTTGACTATGAAAACGTTATATACTACATCAATTAATAAATCGACGACGTCTACGTACAATAATAAGCAAGTTGGTGATTGATATACGATTATACCTAAAAGCCGGTTCTAGATCTTAAGAAAGAATTCGAACGACACACACAATTATTTTTCAGTGACTTAGATTTAAGAACTTGTAAAATAACTGAAGAGACACATACAAAAAGCACGTTCATATTTCATTACAAACGAAGATCGTTAGCCCCTCACTTTGCGGCGGGTGTTTAAGCATATGCTGTTGTGACGTGATAGCAATATCGTTTTGAAAATAAAGTAAGAATATAAAGTTAAATAGGTTTAGGAATTAATTTGTTGTATTAATAAAACTTAAAAGATGCAGAATATAAAATTTATTAAATATAAAGGTTATTTGTATTTATAGCAAAGTTAAGGGATTTGTTTGGCTTTTACCAACCAAGAATTACTATTAATTAACACTAACCCAAAGTTAATAAATGTTAATATAAGAATTCCCATTACGAGAAAGTTATAATAAATTAGATAGAACATCGAATTCATACCTTCGTTCATGTTGTTATTGTTGGTGATTGAGTTCATACCTTCTTTGATGTCGTTGTTGTTACTGGTTGAGTTCATACCTTCTTTGATGTTGTTGTCGTTGTTGCTGGTAGTGCCTGAGTTAGACATTATAGTGGTAGGTGATAATTAAGAGTTTTAGTGAAGATTAATCAATAATTTACATGGGTATTTATAGGAAGCAATAAGTTGGGAATCCACAATAGGAATTTCGACATATTGAGACGACCTAACGCAACGTCGTCTCTAATATATAATCGGAGGTAAAATAAAATTACACATATAAATAACAAATGATGTATAAATACGATTTAGGTTGGTATTATATGTATGACAAACATACTTCACAAGAAATTGCTTAAAAGATCGAATAATAATATGAGGCTCGTACCTTCATAATTGATATTACTACCACTTGTAGTGCTTGAGGAAGGCATTGCAGCTATGTGTTTCAAGTTGTTTAATCAAGGAAATGAAAGAAATAAGAAGAGAATCTATAGGGACTTTTGTGTTCTTTAATACTCCGTCTTAAAATAGAAACATAACATTTATTTGGGACAAAATGAGTAATGTTTAAGGAAGGAGTTGAAATACGTCATCACTAAATAATTTAGATGTAAAAAATGTGTCAAAAAAGATAAGAGCGATGATAAATAAAATAGCACATAAAAAATATATATCATGAAAAAATCCCTTGTTAGCAAGAAATAACAAAGTTGATAAAACAATATTGGGTTCATACCTTCTTCAGTGATCTCGTTGTTATTCTCGTTGTTGTTGCTGGTAGTGCCTTCTTCAGTGATCTCGTTGTTGTTGCTGGTAGTGCCTTCTTCAGTGATCTCGATGTTGTTGCTGGTAGTGCCTTCTTCAGTGATCTCGTTGTTGTTGCTGGTAGTGCCTTCTTCAGTGATCTCGATGTTGTTGCTGGTAGTGTCTTCTTCAGTGATCTCGTTGTTGTTGCTGGTAGTGCCTTCTTCAGTGATCTCGATGTTGTTGCTGGTAGTGCCTTCTTCAGTGATCTCGTTGTTGTTGCTGGTAGTGCCTTCTTCTGTGATCTCGATGTTGTTGCTGGTAGTGTCTTCTTCAGTGATCTCGTTGTTGTTGCTGGTAGTGCCTTCTTCAGTGATCTCATTGTTGTTGTTGCTGTTAGTGCCTGAGGAAGCCATTAGAGTGGTCGGCATTAATTAGAGTTCAAAGAAACATCAATCTATACTTTAGATTTTACTTATAATAAATGCAAAGATTTAACTATTCACAATTATATTTTATCATTTTGTGATGAGCAAAAAAACTTAATAATAATGAAAATTATCATTTGTGGATACATATTCAAGTAGAGTTTAGCAAGTTGGTCGATGATAGAATACCTTATATAATATGAAGTGGCTCATAAAGTATGTATGATTTTATTAAACAATACACAAAACTAAAAAGTAAAAAATAGAATACCTTGATTATTCATAATTGAATCCGGTAGCAAGAAATAAGAAAGAGAATAATATTAGGGTCAAAGCTTCATTGATGTTATACATGCAAGTGGTTTTAAAGGAAGCCATTAAAGTGGTAGGTATGCCCATTATAATCATTTTGGTCACTTTCAGCCGTTGGATTGCTATATAATTATGTCATTTTCAGCCGTTGGATGAAAACGAGTTATTGCCCCCTGCAACCATTTTAGACCGACACCAACTTTTCAACTCCCACATGCAGTAACACTTTAAACAAAACTCATTATTAACTTCTTCCAAATTCCTCTTTTTTTAATGGCGTAACATAAGTTTTGATTGAATTAGGTTTTCATACATGGTAGTCACAAAATGAATAGCTGTGAACAATCTTAACAATGAACTTGACATATGCGTATGTATTTGTACTAGTCTTAGATCTCCAACGTTTGTGGCACTTTTCCATTACTAAATACGTGCTTTATTACATTAAAGATTACTAGATAATAACAATAAGATCAAGATTGTTGTTGACTATATTTTATCTATGTTCTTATGTATTGTTCATTGATTTCGGATTTTAGCTTATGTTTGTTTAGTTACTTTATCTAATTCTTCTATAGATATGTTGTTTGTTTATTTTTCATTCTTATGCAAAACTATAAGCACTAAAACACAAAATAATAGACGCCACTGTATCCTTTCACGCATATTACCACATCGCTGGACGCAGTTGTTACACTTTCAATTGTTGTCGCTGTCATAGAACGTCGGCCACATAACACATGGTCGGTCTAGAAAAGTTATCATCAAATGCCCGCCAAGCTACTATTCGAGGAGCAAGAAGTTATCATCATATTAGGCCAACACCATGGTTGGTCTAGAAAAGTTTCAAAAATATGTAATACCCATATACTATAATAAAGACTCATAATTTTAGGTTATCTTGCATTACTTAAAATAATATAATATCGATAATTAATGTCAGTTGTCTACTTGCGATAATCTAACATCACTTTAATAGGAGGATAATTATTTGCTTTAGACAAAATTAATTAAAAAAAAAAAAAAAAAAAAAAAAAAAAAAAAAATCTATATTAAAATATATTTAGATCTATCATGAAACGCAGAGAATATTGTTAGGACCACGGTTATAGCAAATAACTCATCCATGTAGTTTGACAGTAAATCTAGAAGTTGGTCGACAGTAATCTAATCAAACATAAATATTGATCAAATATTTAGTGTTTCTTTGTTATTTATGAAATAGATAACAAAAACAATATTATATATGAAATAGATAACAAAAACAATACACAAAGTCCATATATCAATATATCTCAAAGCGGGTTTCGATCCTACAATATGATTCAAAATTTAAATAAAACCAATGTGTAAAATTATATAGCTTTTGATCTAATAGCATGTATCAATAAACCAAAAAGTAATAAGTTTAACGCAATTAGCTGTTAAAAATGATAAAAATAATTGGAGTAGCATGCACTGAAAAATACATCGATATTTCATGACAAAATTAATCACAAAGTAGTTATAACAATATATTGGGGTCATATATATTGGGGTCATACCTTCGGTCATGATGTTGCTGCTGGTAGTGCCTAGGAAAGAAGCCATTAGAGTTGTACGTAATTAAGAGTTCTAATGAGGATTCATCTATGCTTTAGAAGTGTATTTATAAAAAGGAAGGTACCTAACTACATCTATATTTTGTCATTTTGTGGATGACAAAACAATTATTATTACTTACATATAAAATAAAATATAAGCAAGTTGATCTATATTTTGTCATTTTGGGATGAGAAAACAATTATTATTACTTGACATTTGGACTTTGTGTATACATACAAAATAAAATATACTGTAAGCAAGTTGATCAATGATCTCTCTGTACAATTTATTGTCTATCTACTTTATATAACGCAACTAGACATTTTGACATGTATGATGCACGGGTCTTGTTTATCATCAAGGTTGTAAAATCGCTAATCGATAGTTGGGTGACTGAGTCTCTTGTATATATAACGCAATTAGACATTTTGACATGTGCACATTTTATTTTGCAATATATATATATATATAGTGAGACTTTCTTGCGAGAACCATTTTATCTGCGAGAACTGAGAGAACCATCAAAAAACATACATGCACGCCTTTTAAAATAAAATAAAAATACATGCAAATCATCAATAATCGTAAGTATCCACCTATGTTCTTCAATATCATCATGAACTCATCCTCTTTTTTTACAAAAACCTTACACAAGGCCGCAATATTTTCGTTGCACGCCTTATAAGAACATACATGCACACCTTCAAAGAAAAATGTTGTATTTCCCATTTCTTATCCAATTCTTTAGAACAACTATGTTTTTTTAAAAACATATATGTTGTTTTTAGAACATATGTGCAAAAATACAATTATTGAAGGCGTGCATGTATGTTTTTGATGGTTCTCTCAGTTCTCGCAGATAAAATGGTTCTCGCAAGAAAGTCTCACTATATATATATATATATATATATATATATATATATATATATATATATATATATATATATATATATATATATATATATATATATATATATATATATATATAGTGCAAAATAAAATGTGCACATGTCAAAATGTCTAATTGCGTTATATATACAAGTCACCCAACTATCGATTAGCGATTTTACAACCTTGATGATAAACAAGACCCGTGCATCATACATGTCAAAATGTCTAGTTGCGTTATATAAAGTAGATAGACAATAAATTGTACAGAGAGATCATTGATCAACTTGCTTATATTTTATTTTGTATGTATACACAAAGTCCAAATGTCAAGGAATAATAATAACGAGTGGGGCGACGGTCGGCCGCGTTGCGGCCTCGCGGGTTTTTTGCTATTTTTTGAATGTATATATGTTTCTGAATGTAAAGAAGGTTTAGCAAGTGTTGCAAAATAAGAATGGTGGTAACAATATAATTAGGCCGTTGTGTAAGTGTTGTGGAGACCTCATCCATGCGTGTCTTTCTTTTTTGAGATTGTTCTTGATCGCATATATGAGCTGCAACATTAGTTTCATTATCATCATTGACACCTGGTCCTGTTGCCAAAACAGCCAAACCATGAAAACCAAAGTCAATCTTGCATGTACAGAAGTGGAATTCAAAAAAGTATGCTACAAAAGAAAACAAAAATGGTCACCTTCAATCATATGAGAAGCTGTTGGTTCAGTAACAGTGTGTGCACTATCACCCGAATTAGGTCTCTGCACAACAACGTCGGTATGGTAAAGATGACAATAAGTATAAGTGTATCAACAATGAACAACCAAAGCTGAACTAACGTCGGTATGGTAAAGATGACAATAAGTATGAGGCTAACATTTAAGTATAACAAACCTTAACTAACCAATCATTCAATGAAGTTATAGGTATCATTTAATTACACTAACATTTAACCACCTGAAAAATTTATGATTCGAGATTAAAAATACAAAACGACTCCGCCGGGGATCGAACCCAGAATCTCTGGCTTCGTAGACCAGTGCCTTATCCATTGGGCCACGGAATCTTTGTTGTATCGTTTTTCATTTCCAACATACTTATAAGAATAAATAGTCACATAACCTCAAGCTGTCGAACGGGCACGGCCATCACTCCCATGTAAACTGCTACAACCCGCTGCTAGTCCTATAGTCATACCTACAATAGTAGTAACCATGAATAAATTAGTATAACGTTTACAATATGCTAAAACCAGACAACATTACTACTATATTTGATCACGAAAGCATCATATGTTGTGTAAGAAAAAACTATTTATAAAATTTGTTTACAAAAAAATGTAAACGTGCTTAATTATGGCGTAGACATTCTCAGTCAAGTTTTTAAACTTTCCATTGTAAAACTGTAAACACAAAAACATAAAGAATAAAAGATTTTAGTACAAAATAAATTTTAATAGCTAAATGTAGCAAATATAGTAATTATAGTGATGCGGTAACGGAATCACCTGCCCAGTTGAATTGTACAGATGATAGCGGATGAACATGTGCATCTTCAAGGAGCGTGTAGTTCTTTCCCATTGTAAAGTTCTTACCTGGTCACGTGTCAAAAAAAGTAAAAACTAAAGACACTTCAGCTAGTAAGTCTTTTTTTTTTACTAATCACATGGTCAGAATACCTTATACCAGAACTATTAGAAGTTGGCTACCGTAAGGTTTAATTTTTTAAAAAGTTTTATGCTTGCTTCTAACCTAAAAAGAGGTAATTGCTAAAAATAAAAAGCATTTTAAAGTTTGTCCCCTTGTATATTCCAATTAGCGCTAAATAAAATGACAGCAAATGTAGGCCAACATAAAGCAAACATGAGAACATCGTAGCATAAGCAGATGCAGAAGGCATTTTCGACCCGCCATGAAAGAACAAAATGAAATAGTTTTTCTGTTTCTTTTGAATCTACTTATGCCTCATTTGATGATTGTAATGAATTTTGTTACTTAAAAAAAACAATAACTACTTACTTATTTTCTCAGTAAATAAGCAGTTTAATAAGCAATCTCAACCCATTTTGACTCATTACTCAAGATAATGCAACATGTCACAATGTGTACCTGAATCCATCGTTGGCAAAGTTCTTTGGCCGTGTTTTGAGAAAAGCAACATATATCGGCCCCCACCATCGGAATCCCAAATAACCCTGAATCCAATAGCGCAACGATATCACATATCTGCGTAACATAACATATAAAAAACTGAGGAAAACTAACTAACTTATTCATTTTAGCAACAATAATGCTAGTCGATTATCTGATTATTGTCTTTTAGGCTTTAAATAATTACCCTATTATTCATGATAACAGAAGGCTGTAGCTGTATTCCCCCTCATGTGATTTGTTCACGTACCCTGCACCATCATACTTTGGACACCTGGCACAAACACACATTTAATCATTAACAATATGTATACACCACATGATACATTATCAAGAGTTAGAAATAGGGTGTACCTTAAACATTGAATACATCCTGCTTGTTTCGGACTGATGCAACCAAAAGCGAATCCTGGATGTTCTCTTTTGAGAGCAGCTTCTATCTCAGAGTCACCCCTGTGGCTTCGAGATCAATCCTAGCAAGGTGTACACTCAAGGTGAGAGTGAGTACAAAGATCCATACCCGTAAAATTTCATACATCAAAATATAAGACTCTGGCATGTGTATGTGGTTCGATACCACAACTAAAAATGGTTAATTCTTAGTGGTTATACGGTTAACTGTTTGTTCAGTTTCAAATAAGCCTATAAACAACCCAAATACTTTCAGCTCGTACGCTTAAATTATTACCATCATTAAACTAACACCACATGAATTATTTAACACAAAATCTAATAGCGAACAAAGTGAGCTAAACAACTATAACCAAAACCTTATACATACCTTTGGTTGAACACAGATCAAGCATAAACAAAAACAGTCCTGCAGCACCAAAAAGCCATCAAAACATTAAAAAAACATAACTGGTACACCTTGAAACATAACTGGTAGACCTTGAAACACGGCAATTCACGAATAACCCATAAGCAAAATCAAATAAGCTCATAAGGGAATAGCATTCAAAACATTAAAAAAAAACAGCAAGATATCATAAACCCACATCAGAAATCGTGCAAAATACAACAAATTATGATAGACCCACAATAATCTAGCGAAGAACAAAATCCCATAAATCAGAAAATTTAATTTACCTGTTATTGGAAGTGGGTTCGCAAATTTAGGGCGCCATACGCCGACCTTGGCCACAACAACGAAACCCTGATTTGGAGGTTTAGGAATGGGTTTGGTGGATGCGATTGCAGGTATGGATGAGTGAGGCGGTGAGATTCTAGCGTCTTCTTCATTATCATATAAGATGGATTTGGACCAGAGGCATGGATCAGTGGCAGGACTTGTAGCCCAGAAAAAATGGCGGGAAAATGGGCTAAGGGGAAAGCCCGGTTTGGTACTGTAGTACTATTCATCGAACGGCGCCTTTTCACATGGCGTTTAATATATATAGTAATTGTTTTCTCATCCCAAAATGACAAAATATAGATCAACTTGCTTATATTTTGTGACTACCATGTATGAAAACCTAAATCAATCAAAACTTATGTTACGCCATTAAAAAAAGAAGAATTTGGAAGAAGTTAATAATGAGTTCTGTTTAAGACCAGGGGGTGCAGCTCGTTGTGGGATTCGTCGAAGCTGAGCTGGAGGTCGCCGTCGTTCGCCGCTGCACCACGATCGCTCGCCGTCGTTCGCCGTAGACAATTTGCTCGTCTGCACGACGAGCTATTTTGTCTGACACAACGTTTTTTTTTTTCTTCGTTTTATTGCTTTTTTTTTTTTTCTTTTCGATCTAAAATCAAATATTTGTAACTTAAAATCAATTGTGTGTGTAAATGTCAGTCTCAATCATCTCAATATATAATTTTTTCTGTAATTTTTTTTTCTTTTCGATCTAAAATCAAATATTTGTAACTTATATATAATTTTTTTTTTCTTTTTTCCAGTTTTCTTGCCTTTTTTTTTTTCTTTTGGTTTATCAGTTGTGTTTATGTGTGTGTGTGACTGTGTGTAGGTTGTGTTTATGTTTAGAGGTAGAAGACGAGTTGGGAGATGTGCCGAAGGAAGTGGGTAAAAGAAAGTAGTGGCAGTTTTTTTTTTTTTTTTTTTTTTTTTTTTTTTTTTTTTGTATTATTTTATGTATTGTATTTTTATTTGTGTGAAATGAATTTAGTTTATTTGGTTATTTGATAAAAGAAAAAAAAGATAGTGGTGGGGCCCTAATGAGTAAGTTATGGTTAGTTGTATTGGGGAGGGGGGTTGTAAGTTGTGGTGTGTTGTGCTGATGTGGCATGTTGTGGGGCCCAAACGAAGAGCATGGGTTGCTCACTGCACCCCTTGCTCTAAAGTGTTACTGCACGTGGGAGTTGAAAAGTTGGTGTCGGTCTAAAATTGGTTGCAGGGGGCAATAACTCGTTTTCATCCAACGGCTGAAAATGACATAATTATATGAGATATGGGAGAATTTAGGTTCAATTTAGGTCAGGCGGGTTGAATATAATTGTGAGTTGGCATTACTGAGCTGGCTTTATTTGCCATGCTGGCATTAGTGAGGTGTACAATTTTCAAAAAAAGCTTTGTTTATTATATATATAGATATATATCTTATATATATATATATATTAGCAAATATATATATATATATATATATATATATATATATATATATATATATATATATATATATATATATATATATATATATATATATGTATATACACTAGACTTCAAAGCCCGCCCAATGGGCGGGCATGACTTGTAATTATAATTTGGATGGTTTTAGTTATTCTAAAATTATTTTTAAGGATGTTTGTTTTATTTTATTTTTAATACCATAATTATAAGATGTTAGATGGTGTGTGTTAGTGGTAAATTATTTTTAATATCGTACCGGGCTACTATTTATTGGGTTTTTATAATTTTACTTCTGATGGTGTTACTTAACGGAAATGTGTTTTTTAAGTACGTTGTTTTTTATCATTGTTTAAAATGTATTAGTTTATGTTTAGTTGTATTTTTTCTTGATTGTTGTCGAAGCCCGCGCAATATGTAATGGCTTTTGTTAATGTTATACAGGTTGCACTACATCCAAATGTATTCTATCAATGTGTTGGAAATAACATATACAACTTGGCACACTGACAAAAAAAAACTCGTCTGACCAATGCCTTTTAACTGCAGTAACCCATCTTACTGTGACCCGTCTGACCCGTGTTTTTTTAGTAGGATGACCCGTTTGACCCGTCTTTTTAACTTGACCATCAATGTGTTGGATTAGCATATAAAACTTGGCATCTGATACAAAAACTCGTTTGACCAATGTGACCTGTCTGACCCATGTTTTTGTAGTGGGATGACCCGTCTGACCCGTGTCTTTAACTTGACCATCAATGTGTTGGATTAGTATATAGAACTTGGCACACCTGATACAAAAAACTCGTCTGACCCGCGCCTTTTAACTGCAGTGACTCATCGTAAAGTGACCCGTCTGACCCGTGTTTTTTGAGTGGGATGACCCGTCTGACCCGTGACTTTAACTTGACCTAATCATTAAGTTGCCAAATCAAGAGAAGGGAGAAATACAAACCTTGTGATTGGCATTCCAGTGTCAAAACTGGTTCGAGCACCCACTACATTGTGAATGTTACCAAGGGCTCGGTGTTTCTTATTTCACATATTACAGAAAAGCATATGTAACGAATAAATAATTAAAAAAATCATTGTAATTTACTAAAAAAAATGTAGAACAATGTTTTCCAAATTTTCTTTTGGATGCTCGATTAAATTCTATGAATTAATCAACATAGTCTAAGCACAATTCTTAATATATAAATAAAATGTTTAACAACAAACTACCTTCTGAAATTGGACAAAGACTCGAGGCTTACTGCCATTCATGTGAAGCCTACTAAACTATTTCTTTTTTTCATTCCTGCACTTTTATTTTTTTTGCTTAAGCACTTGTTGCTTATGTCAAAGTAATGTATTATGTTCATGTTATTTTCTAAGCCTAATGCACTATTTTTTACATGTTTCCAATTCGCCATCACAGATTGATTTCATGCTCAGTTTATTAAATAACTCAAACCAAATGATTTACTAAAATCACATATTGTTATTAACCTTTTAATAGGTTAAACACAATGAACTAATATTAGCCAAATATCATGTATGTCTCTATAAGCCAATTTTCTAAAACTAAATAAACTTACGATTATGCTGAGCATAATTATCCTATGTGTGGTCGTAATCACAGAATTTCATTCGGCAGTACAAAAAATATAGACATCAAGTTGCCTGAAAGAGCATCAACGTTGTATGCAGCCGCAACCGTTTCTTTGGCTTCACCAAGATGACAATTGATTGGGGATGATATAGGCTGTAACTCTTTTGGTGTTTGAGTTAGGCCCTTAGTTTCAGTCTGTCACTTCTCAGTATAAATATACAATATCCAGTCATCCACATTGATTAAGAATCACAAAACGCAAAACATTACAGAGAACAATGCTTGTAAATTAAATTTAATAAGCTTGAAATATTAGATTGTTTGTAAATGGAGCTTTGTTTGAAACAACACAAAATATTAAATTTCATGATCCATTATTTACAAACATATACAGCAACTATATATTACGATACCATCAAAGCACAGGTACTATGTTCATTCAACATTTATGCAATGTAATTGTCGGAGTTGATCCCATGTCGAGGCGTACCTTTCCACCATTCTTATTCGCAGACGGACCTGGATTGTGAGTGTCCCCTATGAACACACGAACCAAATGCCTTCGTCAATCTGTCGTTCAATTTTTTTTTCGACATTCACGCCTGCTGAATGTTGTTGTTGTTGTTCTTGATAACGATCAACACGCGAGGGTATGATAAATTCACCAGGTTCTTCATCATTTCCGAGACCTTCTGTTCCTGGCGTTTCTGATAGTTCTGGACCTTCATTTCCATATAATATACCCCAAGCCAATAATCCTTTATCTGGTGGTCACTCATTTCAGCCGAGAATGGTAACGTTTTGGTTTTGAGTTACAAAACTTCAGTTTGTTTCAGTTTTCTTCTAACTTGAATATCAGACTCGTAATGGTGTGAAAGCCATAAGTTAGATTTGTGTTCCTGTTTTGGTGTTGCTTTATGGAGGCCATTGCTCAATTGTATTTTTTAACTTCCCTCATTTCTGAAATAAAAAAAATTAAGCATTTTGCAACCCGTGAAAACTTTGACCTTAGTAAACTCACTAAAATCAATCATTTTGATCACCTGGCTTTATAGGAGAACGTTCTGCTACATCCTCGCAAACTCATGTTTCTGGCCAGTTGGCACGTCCAACATTTTTGAGAGGAATGCCACCACCTTCATCTGTTACTGTTCCGAGAGAAGCGTCATCCAATGCTGCTAACTTTTCTTATAATGGACATCAACAGTTGCTGCAGAATGATCAGTCTATACCATCTGTACGTACATTTCCTTGAAATCTACAAACAAACTTGTTTATAGGCATGACTAATTACAGCATACAATTTTTTCTTAATCAGTCAATTAACTTACTCTAAGATTCATTAAACCGCATTATCATGTCATAATGGCATGTGCATCCATTACCAGAAAAAGTAACCCATCCAAATGTACTTTACATTCAATCGGTCTAATAAAATATGTCTTGTAGGACTACATAATGCTCCACCAGTACATGTATTTCCAAAGATATTCCAGGCTGCCTAACTTGTTTAGTGCTGGCTAGAATGATAGCTATTCTTTTGCACTTCATATTCCTCTCATTTCAATTCTACATGAATGTATTTGGTTATTGGCTTTGTATAGCAAGTTGGGCAAAAATCTAAATTTGAAAATTATGACGTGTCTGGTTTCCAGGTAACAATGAAGCTTTTTGCAACAACTTGTGGTTTTTTAGGAGCACATTATACTTATTATTTACCGCCTATATTCAAGAAAGTTAATACAGACTAAAATTTGACTAACTTTCAACTTAAACTGATTAGAAAATTCAAGTATAATTGCGACTAATTGCATTGGTCTTATGTTACTAATCGAATGTTATAGTGTACTTTCTTTCTTTTTGTTTTTGGGAATTAGGAGGATTTGCAGTGTATAGTAATAGACCATAATCCCATATTCTAAAGGATGCTTTAGAAGTTGACAGAGACAGTAGCTAATATATGGGAGATCACAACGGTCTACATAAAGCCAGCTTCAAATTACTAAATAAAAGTAATAGGAATGATAAACCTTTGTCTACCAAACAACCTTAAGAAATGACAGGTCCATAATAGTGCTTATCATGGTGAAAAAATGACTTCCTTGTCTTACGTACGCATGAGAGACAGCTCTGTCATGAGTTTAAAAAATATGTGAGGTGTTAACCATCAACCATATGCACGTATTAACCAAGATCTGGCAAAAATAGTGAATGTTACACCACTGTTTCTAAGCATGGCATCTAAGAACTGTTAGCAAACCATCTTCAATGCCCTAGAATTAAAATACACACAAAGCTGCATGGAGCATATTTCAATTTACTAACATATGGCTTGGAAAAAAACTAACTGACATAAATCGATACCCTTTTGTGATAACACCTGAAACTACCGATTCACGTTCAAAAGTTCGAGCACTAACCGCAAAGATAATCGATGGACAATTTAGTGCTTAAACAACACAATATTCATATACTCTAAAGTAAATTGAGGGGAAATGGGTCAAATGAGTATAACAGGTAAAACGTATCAAAAGTCACTGAAAGTGTACTTATAATGCATAGAATCTCCTAAATAATTCTATTCAAAATACCTATCTTATTAAAGAAATAATCTTATGGTTATAACCATATTTGAGATGCTAACCTTTATTCGAAAGAATATGTGTTTTCGGGTCGAGCTGTTTCCACCAGCACCAAAATTATCCCTTTCGACCCGTTACCCAACATGTCTAACCAAATTTCAGATATCCGGATAAAATGAAATCAGAAAGAGGGTTAAGGGTTTATGAAATGGTAAACTCTAATAAACAAATACTGAATCAGCATAAACGATTATAGTCTGCACGTATACAGAAATTATAAACTACAAAAATGCATTGATAAAAATTATAAAAGAAAAAAAATCTAAAATTAAGCCTGCAAAATAACCAACCTCATCTGATACTTCTTAGATGTAACCTGACCGAGCTTATAATATTCTTCTTTATCAGTGACATTTCCTTGAGCATGATCTTTCATAACTTCACTTGTCCCTGCATTGACCACGTAAGTCGAAGAAATTTGATTATTAGCACAAACTATACTCGGATCCACATAAATACTACCTTGAGTTTCATCTTTTCCGACAAAACCCTCTTCCACAACTACCATATGCACTTCCTTTGAACCAAGATAGGCTGCTGTAAACGATGACTCTGCAATCTAGTTGTGTCTCATGACTCCTCACCGTGACTTCAACCCGAGCTGCCAAATTAATGCCAAGTCTTACAGGGTCCCACCTGTAAAATGATTGTTGTAATTTATAAATTAGCGTTTTGAAAGTGATTATCTAATATTCAGTTATCAGAATCACATAATCAGTTGCGATAAAATGAAAACATCCAGAGTAACAGATAGTGTTAATCAAAATAATCATATGCCTGAGTTCTTACATGTATGGTTATTTTAACAATGTAACAGATTAAATCTACCAATATTAAATGGCACAAAGGCCTTCCAATTTCAGTTTTAAAAATGGGAAAAATTAATAGTTGTATATAGCCCTAAAGAGTAATAAAGTAGTCTTGCTTACGTAGGCCGATTGATAACATATTTTAGAACCGATGGTGATTATGGAAGATATTATTAAAAATTTTCAATGATTTTATGTTGGTCCCTTTACACGATTAGAGTTAACTAGAAAGTTAATCTATTTCGTGTTATGACTAATACAATGTTTAGGATTAATTCTAACAGTTATAAAACGCGTGTATAAAAACAACAATAATTTTCAACGTTTAAATTCTTATTAGAAATAATTCCAAGAATCTATACCCAAGTGTTTTGCGGAACAAACACTTGGGATTGAATAGACAAGGGTATGGGGTGTCTCCTATCGAAACTCAAGTTTTGCTTGAGTGGTAACAATATACCCACTGAGCTATCTCAGTGAGTTGTATACTCTTTGTAGGAGAGAAGTTTCTTTGTAAAAGTTCAAGACTTTAAATATACAAAGCACACCTTAACTTCTCTCACATCTGCTCTATTTATACACAAGTAATCTAAGTATAAGTGATTAAATATAATACAAGTTGTTGAGGTTGCGTGTCTGACAATTACAAATAGTAATTGTCATTTCCAAGAACCAATAGGAAAGGGCTAAGAAGACAATGGGAGTTGTTGGCTGACACTCCATGACTTTTAGCCGCAATAGGGAAGGTTGGATCTGACAAGAGAAGAGTGTTGGGCTTACACTAATATCTTCTCAGATCTTTTCCCTATTGTTCCCGCCTTTTCTTCAGGCGTTGGTTCCTCAGTCCTTCAATCACTTTGTTGGTTGAGGAGACTTGGGTTCAGTGAGTTCTTATCCAACACTCACTGAATCCATCATCTTCTTCTTTGGCTTAAGTCCTACTCAGGGAGTACCGCCTTCCTGAGTAGTGAATCCTTCTTCTTGAATTCGCCTTAAGCATCCTGAAGATGACTCACTGAGAGGCTGTTCTCTCAGTGACTTGAATTGTTCTCGGTTTAAGTTAACACTTAGTTAATTTGTGTCCAAATCATGTTTGAAGCATTCTTGGGTTATACATGACCCAACAATCTCCCCCTATTTGGATATAAATTATTCCTAAGTGTTTTGATCAGATATGAGTGAGCTAAGGACTTCTGCTCATACTGAATGTACTAGAATGTAAATAAGGACACTGAAATAATAAAAACATCATCTTATTAATATCATTTACAAGTCCTAACAAAACTAAGTACAAAAGGGATAGTGGTGGGTATTCAGGCAGGTCATCAGTTCAACTTGATTCCAAGGGCTTCAAGCTTGGGCTTCTTTGACTGCAGCTCTTGTTGGTCAGGATGTTCATTGATTTTTCTTTTCAGGTCTTGACAAAACCTCACATTCTCAGGACTCTTGAGTGGAGAGGCCATCATTAGAAAGCCAAGCATTGCTTTAATTCCTGACAATTCTATATCACTCCACCTCTGGAAGGCTTTGTTGCCAAACTCATCAATGAAGAACAAACCTCTTTCAGGCTGTTCAATGACCATATTGTTCCTGAAAGGAACACCTTCAGGGAGAGCCCTATTGCAGTCAAGACCAGGAATCTTGATCTCAGGCTCAGTTTCTATCTTCTTTCTTTTCCTTGAAGAAGACTGAGAGGAAGCAGGTTGTGCAGATTCAGGAAGAAGAGATCGAATGCCAAGTTCCTGAGGTGCTGCTGCCAATCTTTCATACCTCAGACTCAAAGACTTCATCAGATTAGGGACCACAACATTTGATTTCTTTGCTATTAATGGACCCAACTCGTCCAATTCAGTGATCCCGAAGTCAGCGAATCTGAAGGGTTTATGAACATCAAAGTTTCTCTTGTCAGCACCTCTGTAGACAGTGACAACAGCAGGATTGGTATTTCTCTGAATATGAACATCAGTGATTGGTTCTGGTTTTAACCTTTCAGTCATATACCACTGATATTTCTTAATCCTGTTTTGTCTGATCTCTTCAGCCCGTTTTTTCCTTTCCTCCCTTTTCTGCCTGAGTGTAGTCATCTCCTCAGACTGAGCTTTCACAAAGGTCATACCACCTTCTCTTCCTGAGAGATCCTTAGCCTCAAGACCAATTTTCTCAGCCTCTTCATGAACAACCTTGATTAAGGCAGACTTGCTTGCCTTCTCCTCCTCCTTTAACTTCTTCTTTGCTTCCTCTTCCTGAAGATAAGCACTGAGTTCATCAGCTGAGAAGTGGTGAAGAACTCCATCAATTTCATATGGGATCCTGAGTGGTGATTCAGGATCCTTTGCAATCGTGATGGGTGCTGGTTGAGGCTCAGGTTCAGTGAGGATGCCTTTGCCTTTATCTTGATGGGAGGAAGAGGCTTCAGGAATCTCCCCCTCAGTGTGAGAAGGAGGTTGTTGGCCTGAGACTCCAGTGTCTTTCTCCCCCTCAACTGTTGCTTGAGCCATGGTGATAGCAAGAGTTGGAGTCACTGGAGCAGTAGGACCTTTGAAGGCCTGATAGATCTCAGTCATCATTGATTTGATGTCCGAGGTGTCTTTCTGAAGACTTGAGATCTGATCCGCCAGAGAAGCCTGAGAAGCTTCGATGCCTGACATCCTTGACCCAAGAGACCATGCCAAGGATGTTGAAGATTGTGCCCAAGTACCAAGATGTTTTTCCTGAAGACCCATGGAAGTCCTGATTGAGTCCAAGGAGGTAGTAAGACCCTGAAGTTTAGAATCCTTCAGTAAGCTGAGGAGATCATGGATTTCAGCTGACTGCTTCTGATAAGTCTCAGCAGCTTGAAGGATCTTTTCAGTGAGTACGGGGTCATCCTTGACAGCTGACTGAATAGTTCCAAGGCTATTGGTGATGCCTTCAAGAGTAAGATTGAACTTCTGGAAATGAAGATCAATAGCTGTCAGGGAGTGGTTGGTACCTGATTGGATTTCGATCACATCATCATGAAAACTTTCAACATCTGCCTTCAGGTTGGCATAGTGAACAGCTGCTTCAGTGTGATGATCAAACATCTCATCAGTGAGACCAGTGAAAAGAGCTCTGTTGGTCTTCAGTAGGAATTTGACCAATGTTCTTTCAGTGAGGGGAAGAGAGTTATCATACTTTTGGAGGATGTCCCCAGTATCAGAAGAATCAGAAGACTGAGAACCTGACTTTTCACTTTGGCTTGGAGATGACTGATGTGAATGGTCAGGTTGTTCCGGTTGTACATCAGTTTCCATATCCTCTCCTGCCTCAAAAATTTCTTCTTCACTCTCTTCCCTGAGCTCTTCATCAGACTCCATAATAGCCTGAAAGTCCCCCATGGACTCAATACCCAAAAAATCAACCGGCTCCTCTTTATAAAAAGATTTGCCTTCGGTTTGGTCAGGTCCTGACCCCGTTGTCATAATAACTGAGTGGGTTTTCTCAGCCTGACTAACCATAATAACTGGGGTAACACCAGCCTGGCTTTTGGGGGCAGTTCCTGAAAGACTGGATCCGCCTGAGGGGTTGATGGGTTCCATATCAGCGGGTTGTTTCTTTCCCTCTGAGTCTTTGTCCCCCTTAGCACCTTCAACTACTGATGGGTGCTTTCCAGTAGTATCACTAGGTACTGATTGTGAAAGTTTGTGGACCCCCTTCCCATCAGGATTGTACTGTCCTTCAGGGGATTTAGGGTCCTTTTCTCCCTGAGATCCTGAGGGTGATTGCTCAGGAACGTTAGCAGGATGTGAATGTTTGTGGGTCCCCTTCTCAGTAAGGTAGTGCTACCTTACCGAGGATTTAGAACCCTTTCCTCCCTTGGGAACTGATTGTTTTTTGACAGCTCCTTCATCGGGATGTGAGGGGGTGTGGGTCCTCTTCCCAGTAGGGTGGTGCTGCCCTACCGAGGGTTCAGGACCCTTTCCTCCCTTGGGCACTGATTGTGATTTATCAGTACCTTCATCGGGATGTGAGGGGGGAATGCTTCCTGATCCCTCTGACTTGTTTATGTCAGTTGAACCATGTGGAATGGGTGTGCCCGAGGTCACTAAGGATGATTGCTCAGTGACTTCCGTTGGCCTTTGTTTTGAGGTCAAGAGGGTCTCAGAAATGGGTGTCTCAGAGGTCTCGGCCTTTTTCAACCCCTTTTTAAGGTTGAGTTGGTTTTGAGGATCAGTCTCAGTGGCGAGTGGCTTGGGTCTAACCACCTGGCTGGACTGACCCTTCTTTGTCTTCTTCACCTTTTTGGTCGGTGAAGGAACTGGAGAGATAGCGTCATTACCCTGAATGACTGATTGCATGTATTCAGTCAGGGCAATATGTGTAACCTCACTGATGCTACTAGTGAAGTTTGACTTGTGCAGTACCTCAGGCTTCGTACCTTCTGCATCAGTCCTCACATAGTCAGAACCGAGTAGGTCCTGAAGCACACAGGAAACAAATCTAGGATAGGACATGTGCCTTTGCCTATGTTTTCCTGAGAGCTTAGCAACGAGGTCTCGGAAGATTATTCCTCCGATGTCTATTTTTGTACCCTCAAGGAGACTGAACAACATCAATTGTTGTGATGAGTTCAACTGTTCCGTAGAGGATTTATTTCCACCCAGGACCTGAATGACAAATGTCATCAGTATCCTCCAAATAGGGTGGAACCATGTTTTGACTACTGGAGCCTTTTCCAGTAAGCCTCCCACAGACATTTTTGGACGTCTGGGGTCATGGGGTGCAAGAAAGATCAGTTCATTCTTTATGTCCTGATCAGTAGGGTTGGGAGAAAAGGCTTCAGCAAAGTCAAGGCCTGTGGCTTTGATGAATGCTGAGTAGTCAAAGGAGAGGGTTCTACTCCCATTCATCACCGTGAAGGTGATGATTGACTCTTTGGTGTCTTTGGGGCTGGTTGCCACAGCCGTACACCAGAATTCCCTCAAATAGTCATGGTAGATGACTGAGGGAGAGTGGGTGAAAGCCTTTGCAAGAAAACAATTACGAAGATATTTCATAACGTTCTTGTAGGCTGGGTAGATTTGTGGATATGAGAAATTTCCCACCACATTATTTTTGGTTAGGTCTACACCCTCCATTGTGAAATCCACGTTGGGGGCATATTTCACAGCTTTAGAAGAAGCCATTTGTGGGTAAGTCTGGGTTTGACTAAGGTTAAAGGGGTTCTAAAGCTTAAGAATGCACACACACAATTTGTTTTTGAGAATAAAAAATGGCAGAGTTTTGCTTAAAATTCTATAAAAACATGTGTATGTATTCTTCTGGTTGGGGTATTTATAGGAAAGAGGAGATGGGGGTGTTTTGGTCATTTGAGCAAATCTTAATTTATTCAAAAAGAATTATTTGGAAATTGTTTTGAATAATAAGTTTTGGGATCCGCATTTAATGCCAACACTCCACTTTCCTGGTTTGGCGCAACAGTCGAGGTGAACAGTTGAGCAGTTCTGCAAAAGTGCAACTTGCAGAGATGAGTCATCACATATTTGAAATGTGATTGGAGAGGCATTTAATGCCAAGTGGGAATGTGGTGGCCCAGAGGTGGAAGCCAGAAGGGCAAAAAGAACAATTATTCTTGAATTAAATATGTGTTCAGTTACCAACCTCGGACATTTACTAACTAGATACTTAGAGCATTTAAGTCAGTATTTAATGTCCTTTTCAGGGCCCTGAATGACTCTTCATTCAGTGATAGGTTTTTCAGGGACTTGGGATTAGTCACTGATGATTCAGGAATATGGAAGGATTCCTGAGAAGCAAGGATTCAGAAACTTGGGTTTAGTTTCTGACACATCAAGATTTCAGGAACTTGGGTTTAGTTCCTGAGGTGATGGATTTAGTGAAATAATTCACTGATGAACACATTGAGTCAGGGACCTGAGATTTCAAGAATTTACACTTTAGTTGGAAATAAAAATTAGTCAGTGGACTGATTCTCTATATCCAACATTCCTAATTCAGCTTTCAGTCTTGTGAAAGTTGGTTCATCCAAAGGTTTGGTGAAGATATCAGCTAACTGATATTCAGTAGGAATGAAGTGTAATTCAATGTCACCATTTATGACATGGTCCCTGATGAAGTGATATCTGATGTCAATGTGTTTTGTTCTCTGATGAAGAACAGGGTTGTTAGAGATTGCAATTGCACTTGTGTTATCACAAAAGATGGGTACCATCTTGTACTGAATTCCATAGTCACTGAGTTGACTTTTCATCCAGAGTACATTTGCACAACAACTAGCTGCAGCAACATATTCAGCCTCAGCTGAGGATAAGGCAACTGATTGTTGCTTCTTAGCACTCCAACAGACTAATTTCCCACCAAGAATTTGGCAAGAGCCTGAGGTGCTTTTTCTATCCATGTTGCATCCAGCATAGTCAGAGTCTGAGTATCCTTTGAGATCAAGTCCTGAGCACTTTGGATAGTATAATCCAAGGTTAGGAGTGCCCTTCAGGTACCTGAATATCCTTTTCACAGCAGTGACATGAGATTCTCTTGGGTCAGATTGATATCTGGCACATAGACATACTGAGAATTGGATATCAGGCCTTGATGCAAGTAGATACATCAGTGATCCTA
This sequence comes from Artemisia tridentata subsp. tridentata, assembly GCA_021014915.2. Taxonomy (NCBI): domain Eukaryota; kingdom Viridiplantae; phylum Streptophyta; class Magnoliopsida; order Asterales; family Asteraceae; genus Artemisia; species Artemisia tridentata. The sequence continues at coordinate 390,153,011 of CP139505.1, forward strand.
TCATTCCTCTAAAGAGAGTTTGATTTACTGGTTTACCAGTTAGATCAGGACCAAGGTTGTTTGGGGGAACCATGGGAGTTTTGACTGAGGCACAGTCACTGAGATCATACTTCTTCAGTAGATTCTTTACATACTTCTCTTGACTGATAGTGGTTCCTCTATCAGTCTGCTTGATCTGAAGACCAAGAAAGTATGTCAGTTCTCCAATCATGCTCATTTCAAACTTCTTTGCCATTAGTTTTTCAAATTGTTTGCAAAGTTTGAAACTTGTTGAGCCAAAGATGATGTCATCAACATACACTTGTACTAGTATGACATCATTATTTGTCTTATAGATAAACAATGTGTTGTCTATCTTGCCTCTGACAAATTTGTTTTGGATTAAGAAGGCTGAGAGAGTCTCATACCATGCCCTGGGAGCTTGCTTCAGTCCATAAAGGGCTTTGTTAAGCTTATAGACATGATCAGGAGACTCATGGCTTTCAAATCCAGGAGGTTGCTCAACATAAACTTCTTCTTTCAGTGAACCATTTAAGAATGCACTTTTAACATCCATTTGGTACACCTTGAAGTTCATGTATGTAGCAAAAGCAAGGAAGATCCTGATGGCTTCCATCCTTGCTACTGGTGCAAATGTTTCTTCATAGTCAATGCCTTCTTGTTGATTATAGCCTTTGGCTACAAGTCTGGCTTTGTTTTTAATGACTATGCCATTTTCATCAGATTTGTTTTTGAATACCCATTTCATGCCAATGACTGAGACATTCTCAGGACATTTGACCAAGGTCATTACCTTGTTTCTGTCAAATTGTTCTAGTTCATCATGCATGGCCTGAACCCAACTTGGATGTTTAAGTGCTTCTTTAACACTTTTGGGTTCAATTGTGGAAATGAAGTCCACAAATAGGCATTCATTGGATGAGGCTGCTCTTAGTTCAGCAGCCATGCTTCTTGTAAGCATGCCTTCAGAAGGCTCACCAATGATATTGACAAGTTCTATATCCTGAGATCTGGTCCAACTATCCTGAGGTCTTGGGAGTGGGTTAGAACTTGTAGAAGCCTGATGGGTATGATCAGGATTAGACACAAGATTTCTATTTCCTTGTGTGTCTAAGTGGGCTGAGTCATCACTGAGATTGTTTGGGTCCTGAGTATTTAGTTCAGACTGAAGGATATCATCAGTACTTGTATGTGCTTCAAAAAACTCAGTGATGGTTGGGTTTGGTAGGTTGTGAGGGATAATGTAGTAGGAGAGGTTAGCATCATCTTGATACTGAGTAGAAGGATTGTTCTCAGACAGATATTCATCAGGAGGATATCTTGAAGAATTATCAATTCCTATCTCTTCTACTGAGGCAGTTGAGAACCTGATTGCATAAGTGCTCTCATCAAAGGTAACATGAAATGTTTCCTCAGTCTGCTGTCTCCTTGTGTTGAACACTTTGAAGGCTTTTGAGACAAGTGAGTATCCCAGGAAGTATCCATCATCAGCTTTTGCATCAAATTTCCCTAGGTGATCCTTGTGATTATGAATAAACACAGGACACCCAAAGACATGAAAGTAGCTGATGTCAGGGATTCTTCCTTTGAATAACTCATATGGGGTTTTCCCATGTCTTTTGACAATTATGGATCTGTTTTGTGTGTAACAGGCAGTTTTGACTGCATCAGTCCAAAAATGGTTGGAGAGGACTGATCCACATAGCATTGTCCTAGCCGCTTCAATGAGTGTTCTGTTTTTCCTTTCAGCAACACCATTTTGTTCAGGTATGTATGGAGAGGAAAAGTTTTGGGAAATACCTTTCTCATCACAGAAACATTCAAGTTCATTATTTTTGAACTCAGTCCCATTGTCAGTTCTAATTTGCTTGACCTTAATGTCATTTTGATTTTCAATGTTCCTGACAAAGGACATGATTGTTTCAGCTGCCTGACTCTTTTTGATCAGGAAGAATACCCAGGTGTATCTTGAGTATTCATCCACTATGACCAGAGTATACTTCTCATGGTTAATAGACCTTGGACTGACAGGTCCAAATAGATCCATATGGAGAAGATGTAGGCAGTTCCTGATGGAAAAGTTGGTTTTGGTTTTAAAGGATGCTCTGTGATGTTTACCTTTTTCACAAGCTGAGCATGGTTTATCCTTAGAAAACACAAGTGATGGTAAGCCAAGGACCTTGTTTTGTTTTACAAGATTGTTAATGTTCTTAAAGTTCAGGTGGGTTAGTCTCTTATGCCAAAGCCAGTTGAGTGTATCAGTGGCCTTAGTAAAGAGACATGTTCCATCCTGAGTTAGACTTGACATGTCTAATACATAAACATCTTGTCTTCTTGGTGCAATGAGGACAATTTCCTTGTTTGCATTGAAGATGGTTCCTTGCTTATCATCAAACTGAACTATGTACTTTGCATCACATAGTTGACTGACACTGATCAGATTATACTTAAGACCATTTACATATGCTATCCTAGTAAAGACAATACCATTGCAGTTAACTGAACCATAACCTTCAGTGAGACATGATGAATTATCAGCAAATATCACTTTGGGTCCTGGTTCTTCTACATATTTGTGCAGACACTCCTTAACACCAGTCATGCTCCTTGAACATCCACTATCTAGATGCCAAACAGGATCCCTAGCATGTTTCTGCACAAATAGTAAACTAGGTCAGTTCTTTCTAGGACTCCATTTCATGGAGGGTTTGGTATTGTAGGTCTTTATGAAAGTATTAATTGATTCATGGTCAGAGGTTGAGTGGACTGAGCTACCACATGTTTTGCATTTGGTTGTAGGGGTAGCCTCAGTAGTCTGAGAGGATTGTTTCATTCCTCTTCTTGACTGAATGACCTTCTCTTTTCCTGAGGATTTTTGAGTGGAACTTCCACTAGATTCACAATGTTTGTCATATTGACAATCCTCAGGGTGGTGGTCATTGAATCCACACAAAGGGCAGGGTGGAAAAGGCTTGGCCTTTTGCTTCTGTTTCTGCTTAGAATCAGAAGGGTAGTTCAGGCACTGAGCCTTAAGTCCTGAAAAGTTTGACATAACTGAGCATTGTTTATGATCAGAAGTCCTGTGATCTTCCTTTTTGCAAATCATGCAATAAAGGACTCTATAACAATCATCAGTGAGATGATTTGTATAGTTGCATAGCTCACATCTTTTCAGTGGTTTTGTGGGTTTGGGTTTGGTCTTTGAGGAAGTAGGTTTTTGTTCCTTCTTGGATTGAGAAGATTTCTCAGAAGATGCAATCTTCTCTCCTAGCTTCCTGACCATTTCAGCCAACTGATCAAATTTTGAGTCAGGGCTTTGGGTTGTTACTTCAGAAGGGACTGAAGTTGATGAGTCATCAGTATTTACTGAGACATCAAGGTTTGCTCTCTTCAGGATGGTTGTACCTTTTCCTGATCTCTCCTTTGGAGAGTGTGGTGAGAAGACCATAGGTGGGAGGCCTAAGTTAGGTGTAGCACCCTGAAGGGTATTCAGTGGAGGAAGTGGAGGGTATGATCTTGATTCAGACTCATCCAAGGACTCAGTGAGTGGTTCAGTGAGTTCAAGCTTACTGAGTTTTTCAGTGAGTCCAAGCATATTTTTCAAAGCCTGACTTTCAGGAAGCAAGATCTTTCCAGTCTCAAAGTTTGGTAACTTACTGACTGGGTTGTCCCTGACAATCCAGTCATTTGACTTGGGAAGTAATTCTTGCTCAAAAGATATGCCAGCTGGAACAAAGTTCATTTCATTTTGACACACAGTTGGATCAACCATAAGAGGGTCAATACCAATGGTTTTCTGAGGGATTAATCCCACAGTGTCAAAAACCTTAGGGTTCTTCTTGGTCCAGCTTTGAATAATGGCCTTTTCTTTGTTAAGTTCAGTTTGAAGGACATGGTTTTGTTTCAAAATCTCAGTGTTCTGAATTTGTAGAGTTATTGTTTCTAGTTTGGCTTGCTTAAGTACAAGCAGTTCATCTCTACATTTGTTCAATTCTGACACAATATTGTTATATTTTGAAAGCAAGTTAAGTCTTTGTTCTTCAACAAACTTTAAATCAACACAAATATAATTCATGTAAGATTGCCAATCAGAATCATTATCCATAGAAAGTAAAGTTGTTACCTTCTTCATGGTGATGTTGACCCACTCTCCATTTCTAGCATGACCTTTTCCCACAGCCACCTGATCCTCTTCTGAAAGTGCCATCAGTGCACTAACTCTTATTTCCTCATCTGAGGAAACCTCTTCATCATCCCAATCATATGCTTCAGCTATTAAAACCTTGTTCTTTGTTTGAATAGGTTTAGATGTTTGAGGAGCCTGAGACAATATGGGGTTAGTTTCAAGAAGTGCAAGTTTAGCTTTGATATTCCTATATTTTGTTTCAAAATCCTTTTGACCCTTGTTTTGGAACTGTTGGGTGGACTGAAACATTTTAGGTTGAAACTTGCTAGTTCCTGAAAATTTGTAAGAGGGTTCTGAGATAGTTTTAGAATAACAGTCCCTAGCAAAATGACCCTTTTTACCACATTTAAAACATTCACTGGTCTCATTTGCTTTTGATTTTGTAAAGTTGGACTGATTCCTTTTGATGAAACGTTTTGAACTAGCAAGGAGTGCCCTTTCTTGGAATTCCAAGTTTAGATCATTCAGGTATTCCTCATCAGTTCTTTCATCAATTTCTTCTTCAGAATCCTCTTGAGTATCCTGCACAACACCATTAGAATAGAAAGCAGTTGATATGGGTGTGGAGGTTAAGGCCTTTTTGGACTCAAAAGCTTTTGAGTCAGGATATCTCCTTGAGATCAAGTTGTCTTCATAGACAAACTTCCCATAAATTTCAGGGAGCTCAAGGGTCTAAATGTGGTTAGCATTCCTCAGGCCTTGTGAGAAGTTGAGCCACTTCTCAGGGAGACTGTTGACAAAGCCAACATTTGTCTCTTGTTTGGTCAGTACAACACCATCATTTGATAATTCATTTATCAAAGTTTTGTATCTGGTTTAGGTCTGTGAGAGACTTTCAGAGTCTTTTGACCTGAAAGTATTATACTCAAGTTTAAGGTCCATGACCCTATTTTCCTTGGTATCTGAGGGACCCTCAAAGCTGTTTACCAAGTCATCCCAAGTTTGCTTGGCTGTAAGACAGTTGATGACTGATTCCATTATATCGTCAGGAAGACATGATATAAGGATGCTTTTCAGGCGTTGGTCTTGATTGACCACCCTCCTCTCATCAATGGTCCATTGGGCCTCAGGTTTGTTAAGCCCTGTGGCAGTCTTTGGGACAAATGGGCCATCCCTGATACAGGTGATGTAGTAGGGTTCCATACCAGTAAGATAGCAAATCATACGCTTCTTCCATTTGCTAAATTTCCCAGCTTCAAGTCTGGGTGCAACAGCTGAGTAGCTGCCACCCTTTTTGTCGACTAGCTGGGGTACATTGATATCAGCCATAGTAGGATCTTGGTTTTAAAAAACCTAGAGCACTCTTGGTTATTTTAAAAGATTTTATAAACCAGAGGCTCTGATACCACTTGTTGGTCCCTTTACACGATTAGAGTTAACTAGAAAGTTAATCTATTTCGTGTTATGACTAATACAATGTTTAGGATTAATTCTAACAGTTATAAAACGCGTGTATAAAAACAACAATAATTTTCAACGTTTAAATTCTTATTAGAAATAATTCCAAGAATCTATACCCAAGTGTTTTGCGGAACAAACACTTGGGATTGAATAGACAAGGGTATGGGGTGTCTCCTATCGAAACTCAAGTTTTGCTTGAGTGGTAACAATATACCCACTGAGCTATCTCAGTGAGTTGTATACTCTTTGTAGGAGAGAAGTTTCTTTGTAAAAGTTCAAGACTTTAAATATACAAAGCACACCTTAACTTCTCTCACATCTGCTCTATTTATACACAAGTAATCTAAGTATAAGTGATTAAATATAATACAAGTTGTTGAGGTTGCGTGTCTGACAATTACAAATAGTAATTGTCATTTCCAAGAACCAATAGGAAAGGGCTAAGAAGACAATGGGAGTTGTTGGCTGACACTCCATGACTTTTAGCCGCAATAGGGAAGGTTGGATCTGACAAGAGAAGAGTGTTGGGCTTACACTAATATCTTCTCAGATCTTTTCCCTATTGTTCCCGCCTTTTCTTCAGGCGTTGGTTCCTCAGTCCTTCAATCACTTTGTTGGTTGAGGAGACTGGGGTTCAGTGAGTTCTTATCCAACACTCACTGAATCCATCATCTTCTTCTTTGGCTTAAGTCCTACTCAGGGAGTACCGCCTTCCTGAGTAGTGAATCCTTCTTCTTGAATTCGCCTTAAGCATCCTGAAGATGACTCACTGAGAGGCTGTTCTCTCAGTGACTTGAATTGTTCTCGGTTTAAGTTAACACTTAGTTAATTTGTGTCCAAATCATGTTTGAAGCATTCTTGGGTTATACATGACCCAACATTTTACCGTGTAGGATTGAGAGAGGTATCGGTATCTGCCGAAGAATCTCTGGGACTTGTCTCGCTGCTATCTGGTTCAGTGTTCCCTGAAAAAAGAAGAAAAAAAAAGCTTATTGTCATATTGGCTCATGAAGTTGTGTGTATTAGAGAGAGAAAGAAAGAAACGTGTGGGAGTGACAGGTCCAGATAAATCGCCTTCATCAGCTGATAGGTCTTGATTGCTTTCTCGAAATTGGCAGTCCCTGTCCACTTGCCTGCATCGAACATAATCTACTTTAAGATTTTTCACACACACAAACACATAATCTACTTCAGCTCAAATAAGAACCAAACAAATATATTAAGAAAATAGCTAAAAAAGAAATGTATTTGAAGTATAAAACCACCATAAACAGTATATCTTCAAAAAACTTGAGTTAATAATATGAATTTTATAATTATATGATGTATAAACCCAAGCCGGCCATTTTGCCACATCTAGTTAGCACTATTAAGCTATGATATTGAATATGGTAGTTGGGAAGAATAGAGCATGAGAAAAAGTAATAAGTTTCACCTACTGAACTCTTGAAACCAATCTTTCTGCAACCGAAAGATAAAATTGAGATCAAGGTCTTTAAGAGTGGTATTTGCATCAATTTCAGCCTCTGGTTTATCTGTTATTCGGCCATGGGAAGATCCTTTCAAGTCGAAGCGCCTATTAATAGGCACCTTAGTACAAAGCATGTTTCCCATAATAACAAACCGCACCTGCATCATCAGTCAAACTTGTAAGAAAGGGCTAACAAAATCTCAACCAGAATCATTTTTTTCTTCCGATTTTACTTTTGGCCATACCTTCTTTTGTGAAGATCCACTCAACTTAACGCAATGTAGTCCAAAAAAATTGGTGATGAGAGTGTTATCAAAGGATTGCATATGCTTGAAATATGCTGGAAGCATCCTTTTTAGTACCTGAAATACAGGTATTTATAACATTTCCTTGAGCTTCATCTTTTTAGTACCTGTGTTTGGCATAGCAGTACTAATACCTTGAGCTTCATTTTTTCCGACAAAACCCTCTTCCACAACTACCGTATGCACTTCCTTTGAACCAAGACAGGCTGCTGTAAACGATGACTCTACAATCTAGTTGTGTCTCATGACTCCTCACCGTGACTTCAACCCGAGCTGGGAAATTAATGCCAAGCCTTATAGGGTCCCACCTGTAAAATGATTGTTGTAATTTATAAATTAGCTTTTTAAAAGTGATTATCTAATATTCAGTTATCAGAATCACATAATCAGTTGCGATAAAATGAAAACATTACCAATCAGTCTATAATGTGACTTTATATCCTAGGTTTATATTCTGCTAATTGAGGATCACTACTATAATGTGACTTTATATCCGATAAAGGCACATGCAATAAAAACAACTTGACATCCTTACCAATCAGTCTAAGTGATACAGGAAGTTCGGCCTTAAGATGCTTTAAAGCATGTTTCAGTATATCTGCACTTGAACATATATAACTATGCAACGTCACAGCTCGAGTTCTGACCTGAACATGACCATCAATCATACAATTTCCCTCTACATCAAGAAGGAAAATATTGTGCGCGTTTACAAATAGCATGAAATTGTACCTCAAAGGATGCAGTATTTAGTTTCAGTGTCAGTGTCCGTCCATACAGACCCTCTTTCTCCATATCAGAAGAAACCATATCTGCAAGTTCAACTGCAATCTTTATTTAAGAAGTATTAGTATCTGTATATATTTCATTAGATGCTAATAATAATCAACATTTTTTATATTAACTATTAACAGCAAAAGCTCATCAATGTAGTATCCTCTGATAGTGTAATTGAATGTGCATTGTACAGAACAGAAACTTCTCGAATGTTACCTAATTTCTGATGGAAGAATACCTCATTTCTTAGTTGCAGAAAATGTTCTCCATTGCTTATACTTTTTATGTTATGTAAAATAAAACACTGAGATTAAAAATTAGAATTTTGATAAGCAGACAGAAGTAGGAATTTTACTTTGTTTTCCAATTGTCCCATGATCCTTCAACAGCAACTTCCTTTCCATCATAGCTCCATGTAATCATTGTAGGAATTCAGAGAAGTAAAGTATTGGGGGCGGTTTAGGAATATCCCAGGAGAGTCATCAATTTATCTGCAACCCATGGCTTCATCATCCATTTATTACTACATTGAAACAACATTGAGAGACCATACAGCTAATTAAATCCAAACATCATGACAAATACAAATGAAGTAATCAAAATAATGCATATATTTCTTAACCCGAATCATGTAAAAAAAAATTGATAATTTTGAGTTACCTTTCATAATGGATTGTGAAACCTTAATCAGGCCAATTGACCATTTGACATCCGGCTGCAAACCCAAATCAATATCGAATTTGCAGGATAAATGCAAACAATAAAAATAGAACAACCCATAAAAATATCATAGCTCAGTCATCTATATTTCTTTACAATCGGACATCTACTTGCAAATAATAAGAGCAATATTAAATGGGAATGAAATTTTATAATTGTGTACCAACTATATATATATATATATATATATATATATATATATATATACACATCATCACTATATTTGTGGTATGTTATTAATAGAAAAAACATAAATTGTGTTTTAAATGATTATAAAAATTAAAAAGAAAACGTACTCCATTACATCCAAATGACAAAGCTGGCAGTACTAACAATATATCCGATAAAGTTAACAGTATTAACTTTCTTAAGCCAGCAGTGTCAATGAAACAAATAAATAACAATAATCCAAATAAGGAGATGAGTAACCAAGAACCTGGTTATAAGCTATAAAACATCATACATGCAAAGTTCAATCAAGAATTGTATTAAGATAACATACATTAGAGGATTGTATTATAAACATAAAATAATAGATGTAGATACAGGAAGGAACATGATGATTTAAAATACCATATTGTCAATTAATCAACATGAGAAGAAAACATACCTTGAATTTCATGCTTAGTTCAAAGTTTCTGGAAAAATAGAAAATCTAATCATGCTAAGCAAAATAAAATTATGGGGAGGAAAAATTAGGGTTTCCTGTGATTAATAATAAAGGCCTTACAAATCCGGTATATAATCTAAAATATATGCATAATCTATTCCTTAAATATAGCTTAACAATATCAAAATTTTAAGCATGACTTACTTTTTTTGTATTGTAAATCACAAAAAAATGGCTTGGTCTAGTGGTTGAAGGATTTGTATGTTGATTAAATGGCCCAGGTTCAAATCTTGCAAAGGACAATTTTTTTAAAAATTAAATCCGAATTTTATTTGGTCAATGCGAATTAATTTAGTCAAACATTGCTTACATGGCATGCTTAGGTGGAATAAGAGCATGATTACTCATCAATCCAGCGCTTATTCATCAATCCTGCATTTGATGACGTCATACGCATCCTGTTATATATAATATGTAGATATATATATTTATATATATATATATATATATATATATATATATGTATACATATATATATATGTATGTATACATATATATATATATATGTATGTATACATATATATATATATATATGTATGTATACATATATATATATATGTATGTATACATATATATATATATATGTATGTATACATATATATATATGTATGTATACATATATATATATGTATGTATACATATATATATATATATATATATATATATACATATATATATATACATATATATATATATATATATATATATATATATATATATATATATACATACATATATATATATATATTATATATATATATATATACATATATATATATATAGTGAGACTTTCTTGCGAGAACCATTTTATCTGCGAGAACTGAGAGAACCACCAAAAACATACATGCACGCCTTCAATAATTGTATTTTTTGCACATATGTTCTAAAAACAACATATATGTTTTTAAAAAAACATAGTTGTTCTAAAGAATTTGATAAGAAATTGGAAATACAACATTTTTCTTTGAAGGTGTGCATGTATGTTCTTATAAGGCGTGCAACGACAATATTGCGGCCTTGTGTAAGGTTTTTGTGAAAAAAGAGGATGAGTTCATGATGATATTGAAGAACATAGGTGAATACTTACGATTATTGATGATTTGCATGTATTTTTATTTTATTTTAAAAGGCGTGCATGTATGTTTTTTTGTGGTTCTCTCAGTTCTCGCAGATAAAATGGTTCTCGTAAGAAAGTCCCCCTATATATATATATATATATATACATATTTATACATATATATATATTTATATACATATATATATATATATATATATATATATATATTATATATATATATATATATATATATATATATATATATATGTATGTATAAATATGTGTATATATATATATATATATATATATATATATATATATATATATATATATATATATATATATATATAATATAGAGAGAGAGAGAGAGAGAGAGAGCCTAAGTTGATTTTTATCAGTTTGTATATATATATATATATATATATATATATATATATATATATATATATATATATATATATATATATGTATGTATACATGTATATATATATATATATATGTATACATGTATACATGTATATTATATATATATGTATACATGTATACATATATATATATATATATGTATACATATATATATATATATATATATATATATGTATACATATATATAATATATGTATACATATATATATATATATATATGTATACATATATATATATATATATATATATATATATATATACATATATATACACACATATATATATAGAGCCTTTTTGGCCAAAGAACACTTCATTTATTGAAGAGATAAATACCTTAATTAATTAATCAATGATGTTTACCATTATTTGTTTGATTTCTCTTTGTCCTTTCTTTTCTTTTCCTTTGCTAGGCTAAACGTGTAATTAATTACTTAGGACTGCATTAAACCTAGTTGTTAATTACTATATCTATTCGTCTATTGTTAGTAGATGTGCGCGTTAAGAGTTAGGAAACTGGTTAAGGAATCCGTCCTAACTTGAACGTCGACTGGAAACGACTAGTTAGAAACCTATGTCTGATGGGTTTAATTAGATTTGATATTCATTGCATGATAGTTATTGGGTATTTTGGGCATTCTTAGGTGCCATGCATAGGCGTAGGAATAACCAACACACAATAGATAATTAGGAATATCTCACGTTAATACTAAACAAGGACATGACAATTCATTAAATTAAGTAAGAAACGACTAGAAAGTAGTGCATCCTAGGTAAATACACTTTTCCCACATAAGATTTCCCACCACTTCACTTTTCTTGTTATTTAGTTCAAAATACAAAAACACCTCAAAACCCGATTCTTTACTTGCTTTCTATAAAATACAAAAAGACCAAAAAGACTATCCCTCAACCTTTAGACCCATTCGTCATACACTTCGAGCATACCACAACATTTTCTGAGAGAACGATCAACCCTCTTGCCTTACCCATGTCACACTGCAACGATTAGGTACATTACCTAAGAGGTTATAAAACTAGGTGTTGCAACCGCCGCATCAAGTTTTGGCTAATATGAAAGAATAACTTGTGGCTCTTGCTCCTAATGATGAAACATATGCAAGAATAACTTCTTAGCTTCTTTATGATTATGACTAGTACTGGGTACAACATTGTGTTCATCTATTTCATCAATCACAAGACTCATAGTCTGTTTTGACATACAATGAGTGTCTACTTTGGACACACCATGTTTTATGTAAACTTTAGTCACTAACTTACTTAAAAAAAAAACGTACATCATCGTCACAAGATAAATCATGCAGCCCTACATCAAGATTCAAACCAAGTTTCATAAAATCATAAAACATTATCCTTTTAAATGTGTAACCTAGGTCCTAAACCCTATCTTCTAACTCATGAATCGAAAAGGTTTCAATATCGACCATATCAAGAACATTTTTCTTACCTCCAACGTAAACCCTTCTTGGATAAAAACTTGAACTCACCACCATGATGTAAAACACAACAGGAAATCTTCTAAAAAAGTCAAAAAAATAAAAAAAAAATAAAATAAAAAAAATAAAGTTAGAAACATAATCTTTCAAGTGTCAAAGAAATTACACCAAATTGAAAAAAACTAAACCCACAAACAATACTTGTTATAGTCCTACTTTGCAAACGCATACATATCATAATCACTAATTACAAAGCCCTACCCTGTATATTCCATTTAAAAGTATCCATCGTGTCAATCGAACATTAAGAAATTATCAAGAATAATTTGGGAAAAAGATTACGGTATATGTGTGTGATTTTTAAAAGTTTAGAGGATGTTGTAGGTGAGAAATAATTCAGCGTGTGATATAAAAGAGGGATTTAAATGGATGGGAATATTGACATGACGGGTAGTCAGATGGTATCTAGGAAATGACAAAAAAAGAAAAGACTTTCTTACCCTATCGTGGAACGCACATGACATGAGATAATGAGATTGAGTAACGGTCGTTACAAAATTGGACTTACGGCGTGAAACATTTCATAGGTTGGGGAGGATAACAGTAAATAGTTCGATTATTGAACTAAACATGAAATCTGACAACTGCACCGGGACTAACGGGGTAATTTACCCTTTATAAAAAGCAATAACTTCACTATCTACATTTATATTTTAACATTTGGTGACGACAAACAACTTGATTATAATGAATACAAATTTGCGTATCTCTACTACTTATAATGCATGCATATATATTTTTTAAACTTAAAATGTTTAAAATGTGAGTAATGTTGATTGCTTATAATGCTCTTTAATCTTAAATGCTTAAATAGTAGCAAATTTTACTATTTTATTTTCTGTTTAAAAAGCAAGTTCAAGTCACACGTTTGCTCTATCAATATCAGGCTCTATTATTTTTAAAATGTCAACTTTTTAGATTGCAAGTTTTTAATATTGGACAATCTTTGTGTGTTTATCATATTAAAAGAAAAAAACACACAGTTACTGTATCTATATTACATATAAAAAACTTATAATTTTTCCAAAAAACTTTAAAAAAACCTTAAAAATGAACAATGTGTTATACCTTAAGTATCCTTTTATTATGACTTCCTCACAAGAAATAGTTTGACCTAATTTGAGTATGTTGCCTTATAACTATCATTAAAAAATTTATCAATCACATTTAATACTATCTATTTTTGTTGAAGACAATAAATGTTTCAACTAATTATTGTCATGTTTCTTTTTCAGTTGAATTAGCATATGTTAAAAAATTTCAACACATTTTGATTATTTTACATTGTTTTCATAAATGTTACCCGAAATACTTAACCAAAATGTCTCAACTACAATTATTTACTGCTATAAAGTGTCGTTGCTATGCATGGGTACCATCTAGTATATGAAATAGGGCAAGCTGTCTGAAAATGTACTTACTTGCACTTTTTAAAGTTGTATGTTAAGATTGGAATATTTAATAATTAACTTTTTGAATTTCAATTATTTTGTGTTTCGAGTGACATATTTTTGTGTATCGAATCAAGTATTATTAAGAATCGAATCACGTATAATTAGAAATTGATACACAAAATAATAAAAATTTAAAGGTTAGTAATTAAATAGTTCGATTTTAAAGATTATATATACAACTAAAAAACGTGAAGTAAAATACATTTTTAGACATTAAACCTAATAAAATATAAGCAAGTTCATAATCTTCCTGACAATTTATAATCTAACAAGCAAAGCGGCGGCCGGCCGCGTAGCGGCCTAGCGGGGTTTTTTTTTTTTATTTTTTATTTTGTGAGATGGCTATGTTAAAATAGCTGTGAATTAGGAATAACGATATAGTGTTTTTCTTTTTCTTTTGTGTTTATTGTTTTTTTTTTATTCAAGATGAGGTGTTGTAATTTGGCATTTTTCCCGAACTTTTTTATGGTATCATTGCGGACCATTCTTTCGAACGTGGTTTTTAATTTTAGGCAGAGCTATTAGTGTTGTAGGTTTTGATTTTTCTGATCCTATCGAACTTTTTCGGACAATTCCGAACGCAAAAGAGATATTGTGTGTCTATTCCGTTGTGCATATTTATTATGACATATTATGCATTTAATCTACTTGTTTCGGGTTTTTTTTAGTAATCACTTTGTGGATTTTATTTGATGTAGTCGTTCCTTTTTTTTTTTTTTTTTTGGTTAAACGTGTGTATTGAATTAAATATATATTAAAGCATATAATAGTTTTGTTTTTAAACTTTATACCCGCTATTGAATGGGCAGCTTAGTAACTCAATTTTTGCTCGACTTTATATTTGGGCTTTTTAGACCATAAGTAATAAATCGATACACAACAATAGAAACGGGAAACTTAAATACATTTTTGATCAATTATAATGTGTGTTTATATAAATGATTGGTAGAGGCACGTTACGGAGTAGTTAAAGGAAGCGAGTACATGTTGATTAAAATGTTTGTTTTTTAATGAGACTGATGATGTACCCTCCGAACGGGTCGAAGGACTCCCCTTCGAACCTTTAGAAATCCCTCCCTTCGGAGGCCCATGTTATTCTCCTAACACGTTTCATTGGCGTAAAACCATTCGCATGTGAACTGGTTACCATGTGGGAATCCGCCAATCGAAGCCCTAAGCCCTTCGGGGTATTCATGTCGAAGGAACTACAACGGAGAGCCATGATGACCTGGTCAAACCCACGTCTCCTCTTCCCCTTGGCTTTCCCGCCAAAACAGAGATCGTGGGCTACAAAGCCCTAGCGGTTACCACATTCCATGGGACGCCCCCATGATCTCCGAAACATGCGCAAACCGCCCACTAAGCTCTATTTCTTCCTTATAGATAGCTTAGTTGGGCAAAAACAAAGTAAGTTAACTTCATTCTCTCAATTTACCACCTACATTACCATTACACATACTTACTCGCACGCCGGAGGTGGTTCGCAGGGTCCAACCCCTGCGCAATCACTTAACGTAGTGTCTTCGTATTTCTTATTTCAGGTTAAGAACAAGCTTGGCGCAATCTCAACACCCCATTATTCCTTTGATCACCATCGAAGGCCTGGTAGTGCAACTATTTGTACAATCAGTGGCGCCATCCGTGGGACCGCTACAATTGGTCTCGTTATTTCCAAGCTTATAACCGACTAACTACTTTCACTATATATCCGGCATGGACCAAGGAAGAGAAGATACTCCCCCACCGGGTTTCTCTACCTTAGCACCAATACCAATCAACGACTCTAACAACCTTCCCCCAATAACCGCTTCCACGTTCACTACACGTTCACACCCAAAAACAACACCCAACCATCACGCTTCGACATCAGCCAATCCGGAGCCCATTATCAGCCCAGACTTTGTCGAGGCCAACCACGAACTGTTGGAATCTCTCTTAAGGGCTCGCAAAAGGCAAATTCAGAATGTTGAAATGCGAAGGGAGTTGGAATACTCAAGCGAGGATTATGATGAAGAATTGGAGGCGGAACCTAGGCCTCCGGCCCATGGAGCAACATTTTCAGCATTAAGGATTGGGTCGCCAGTCAGTCGAAGGCTAAGTAAGAGGTCCGTAGGATTCGAAGGAGTCCCTGAGAGGGCTCCAATGGAGGAGTCTGCGAAGGGAGGATGCAGTGGTGAATTTACCTCCATTGTTGGCAGCGCATCTAGGGAGAACGGAAGCAGGGTTTCCATTGCAGCCTTCTCACGCATCAGGCGTAGAAGGCAATCCGCCTACATTTAACATGGGAGGAAATCTTCCTCCCAACGGTATGTACCCTTCGTTCCAAGCTCATTCTTACCCCCAAGGTTTATATCCCCCCGTTAGTGGACCACCTAGCAACCCTAGTGTTCCCCAACCGTATGGGAGCATACCCTTCGGACAACCTGCGGTATACCCTCAATACACCATGGGAAATGGTTACCCTTTTAGTATGAGCGCCTCCTATCAGCCTTACCCTATCTAAGCTCCTATAGGAGTACCCCCAAGTCATACTCCCTATAATACCGCTCCTACATATGCACCACCCTATAATTGCCTATATTCGGACCCTATGGGTTCGGCCACACCGTTCGTAAGGTGGATAGAAGACTACCCATTGCCTGATGGGTTGAAAATGCCTTCGCATATTGGGACTTATGATGGGAAGGGGGACCCGGACAATTTCTTACACCTATTCGAAGGGGCAATCAAGATGCAAAAATGGGTCATGCCCGTAGCCTATCATATGTTCACTTATACCCTGCGGGATTCTGCTCGCATTTGGTGGAATGGGCAAAAGCCTGGGAGCATCGTTAATCTTGATGATCTTAAGGCTAAGTTTCGATCGCACTTCAGTCACCAAAAGAAGTTCACAAGAACTCATCTTACGGTGCATAACATCAAACAGAAAGATAACGAAAGCACCAAGGCCTTCGTTACTAGGTACACTGATGAAACTCTGCAAATCTTGGGTCTTCACTGTAACCACTGCGAAAATTCTCATCTGGTAACATTACATTTAACCGTTTTTCACATATAAATTATTTATTTATTTATTTACTTGCCTGAACATAACCACTATCTCATGTGACGTAACTCACATCTATGATAAACGTATTCGCACGCGACCTAACCTTGACCCACTATATGTTTACACATTTTCTTATGTCAAGTATAGTACTTTTACAAATTATCATTTGCCACTTTACGTTAATTCGTTAACGTACTAGTTTAACTAAAACCTTATCACCTGTCATAGTTTCTATGAGACTTTAACTCACTATAATACCAAATATAGTTAACGAAACCCTAGAAATATCAAAGTACAAGTTACCTAGGTAAGGTACAAGTCACTAAAGCATAGAAACCCTAATTTCACCATAACTCCCGATAAAACCCTAATTTCACAAAAACTATTATTTTATTTGTAAACCCTAGTTAATATTTTTATAAAAATATCATGTACAAGTATTTTAAGTCAAGGTACAAGTCCTTT
Organism: Artemisia tridentata subsp. tridentata; assembly: GCA_021014915.2. NCBI lineage: Eukaryota > Viridiplantae > Streptophyta > Magnoliopsida > Asterales > Asteraceae > Artemisia > Artemisia tridentata. The sequence continues at coordinate 390,170,506 of CP139505.1, forward strand.
AAGCATAAAATCTAAATAGAAATAAAAACCTTATAAAAACTCTAAACATAGTTATTTAAATGACATTATATGTAATATTTTCACACAATAAATTCTAAAAATAATTTATTTATACATTTAATATATGTACAACTCCATAAACTTAATGTACAAACCTTTAATGCACAAGATCATAAAAACTCATTTATATGTATTTAAAGTGTAATAAAAATTACACAAAAATTATAGAAAATTAAGAAATAATTAAAAATGTATTTTTCTTATTTTCCTAACATTAGTACAAGTCTTTTAAGCTTAAGGTACAACTTGCTAAAGCATAAAAACTCATTTTCCCTATATAACTATAAATCGATATACTTTAAATTAAGCCCTATGGATTCAAAAACCTTCCTTAAGTAAACCCTAAACCTAGAAACCCTAGTTTTACCCTAAACCCTAGTTTACAAGCCAACAAAGCCTTTGTACAATCCCTTAATGCACAATTCGACCTAAACTAGCTTAGTTACTTCACTTAGTTTAATCCTAACCCTAAACTAATTAAATTCTAGACTTCCTTAAACCCTAAGAAGCCATTTGTGTGAACCCTAAGTGAGACAAACCTCCCCTCTTCTAGAAATGATACACATGTGTGATATGTAACTTTCCACATCACCTCAACCCTCCTCCTTCCCTTGTGGCGCCTCAACAGCCACACACCTCACCTCACTCACTCCCATAACAGCCCTAGAAGTCACATGAAAACCCTAATCACCCTCCTATATATAGAACACATTAGGAAACCCTAATTTACCCCATAACCACTCGAATCAATCCAAACAGCCTCAAACCACTTCATCACTGATTCCATTAGTCTAAACTAAGTTCATTTAAGCCTAAGAGGGTAGTAGAAGGAAGCTAGGACCCTAGGAGAGATCAATTCGAACCATAATACCCTTATTTTGCTCTAATCGACCTTTTTAAGCAAGGTATGTTTCTGGCCATTTTACTTACTATCCTATACTTCTTTTTTGTCTAAATAAGTCATAGAACATGTCTTAAGTAGTGTTATAACCCAGAATTAGTAAAACTTGAGTTTTGTTTATAAAAACTTAAACCGAACCTATTAAAACAAAAACTTACGAAATGAAATTCTAAAAAGCCTAGGAACATAAAAATAGTTTAAGAGTACTTTAAACATGTTAGAATAACTAAGTATACCATAAAAACAAGAGGTATAAAAATCGGATCACAAGAAAACAAGTTCTCCTTTTTCTTTTTCTTCTAGTCGACCAGCAGCAGGTCTGCTGCTTTGGTCTTTAAATTCGCGTAGTAAACGTATCTATAAAATTCTAGTTTTTGACATGATAAAAGTACACTAAAAGGGCTACATTTAGGAAAAAGAATCACCAATTTTCGTTAAGAAACGAGTGAGAACGAAGCGTGACAAGTTGAGGTTTTTCTGTGTCGACTAAACCCCAAGTCGCAAGTTTTCTGAAAATGTTTCTCTGGTCATGCGTTCGAACCAGGCTGAAACCTTTTGCAAAAATACTTTTAAAACACTTGAAAACATTTTAGTAAAAGAGTTGTAAAAGGTCTCGACGTGAATCGTGAGATATAAATTGTTTTTGTAAGAAAGGATGTCGAATGAAAACCTTTAGGAGTCTCAAGGACTATTTTTGCCAAAGCTCTAATAACTTTCGTATTTTGGACTTGTTTTGCGATCGAGTAAAACCCTAGGGGTGTAAACTGTCATTTTTGAAACTTAAAGGTAGAAAGTGTAATTTAACTAAAGTTCAGGGGTAAAAGTTGTCATTTTCTAAAGTTTGAGGGTAAAAGTTGTCAACCCTAGATACTTGAGGGTCTAAAATGAAAATATACTTATAAACTTTAATTTAATTTAATATTATTATTATTAAATTAATATAATTATTATTATTATTATTATTATTATTATTATTATTATTAGGAATTTTAAACCTAATATACGTTTTGAATGATAACTAACAAACAAAATGTCCATTTAACGAACAGACAGAACCAAAACTTACAGATAAGAAATAAGATAAAGTCTTATAACTTTTGGAGAGACTTCATGTTGTCTTAAAATTAATATTTACCGAAAACGATACGAAACGAATAATAAAAACATATATATGTATATATATATATATATATATATATATATATATATATATATATATATATATATATATATATATATAT